>OX465579.1:80654121-81172814 GCA_950022655.1 Alentia gelatinosa | reverse complement strand
GCATCCATCCGTGACTTCCGAGTACATGGTTTATGCTGCGCGCCCGTCACGCCTTTCAAAGAAAATGGGTACGAACAATTTAGTATCCATACCACGGACCTAATCGTACACAGGCCCTTGTCAACACTGAGTCAGATTATTATAGTCACGGTTCTTGACATTCTAATTAATTGAATAAAATTGTCCATGATATCAAATTGTTGACTGCACTGTTGACAGATTTTATTAGATCACAGGGGCACCAGCCACATATATCTTCTCAGTTTTACGCTACTAACAGTTCCCTTTCTGTCTTCTGTGTAATACATCTATCTTCTTTTATACAAGAAAACGATTGATAGCTCAATCGTTAGCGTGCTGGACTTTAGATCAGTGGGCTAGGGTTCCAGACTCATTTGTGCCACTGTACTTCTTACTTGTTTGTCATTCTCACTTCATAGATCTCTCCGTGATATGATCCTGGCACTCATAAATCTCCAACTAACCAATGAATCGTATTTATATACTCCCAAAGTACATGTGTTATGAGGATTACTATACAATTCCAGTGACTTGAACCCTGCTATCCTAGACACATATGTCCAACACCTTTTGGACTTCGGAACACCAAACATATTTGGTAAGTTATAAATACAAATAATGTTTATCTTAGAAGCATCCTTTCACATAAGCAATTTCCACGGTGACAGATCCAACATGAAATGTCTAAAGTTACTGGGCGTCCTTGTTTCTAGAAATAATCAAATTCAACAAGTGCATAAAGTGGAATATAAAAAAATGTTTTGCGTGAGAGGTGACATATGTAGATTTAAAATGTCTTCAAACTGACATAATTGCACAAGAGCATTCGTATCGCATTAAAGACTGAAACATTCCATTCCATCTTCTGCAGAGGATTTTTTTGTCTGTAGAAGAACTTGATGAAATACAACTCTGTATCTGCAATGAATGTTTCCAACATTTCCAGCTAATGGGACGACGGGCGAGGGAAACAGCATGACTGTGCCAGAGCGGAAACAAATGGCTGAAGCTTGGGTCAGGGCAGGAAAGGGCAGGTGAGACCGACCACATTGGATAACACAAAATTGCTATTTCGGCCACCAATACCATATTTGGCAAACAGCATACAAAATCACAGTACATTTCGCTAAATGCTAAATAAGATATCAAACGTCTGAATGGGGAGCTTAATTATGATTCTAGTTATTGTACTCTCCTGAAACATAAATATAGTTCAATAAATCTCCCCATCAGAATCCAAGAATAAGTGCAACCTGCCGATAAAGCCGTATACATTGTGCAATATAGTTTCAAATGGAATGCTAACTAACATGACATGATGACTAATAGTCAGGGGGCCAGCCCCTGAAAAGTGGCTTTTCGTTCCATGGAAGTACAGCAGCAATGTTATTGTATCAAAGTAATGAGTCCAATGCTTTGACACCACGATAGTAGGGCGAGTGAAGTACCTAACTACATTTGTTGGCATTAGTTTTACAGCTAATATTGACAGCAGATCTAACAAGAGCTAAGAGTGCATTTTAAAATAGAAATATTGGCCTTTAAAGCCCAAATTAGCAGATGGACGCAAGATGGTGACACAGGCTGATAGCTCTATGGCATCCCAATAGCTTTGCCAAATATCTAAGAAATCCACCAAATACTTTTTGAGAAATGAAAAAATATGTCTCAATTTCAGTGGCCTATGTTGGTCTTTTGTATGAACATATATGTTGACCATTGACCTCACTGTGGCTTAATGGTGCATGATGGGAATTCTATCTTAAGGGCTTTAATAGGGTATGGCGTCAGGTATCTAAATATATCATTTAAGTTGAAATAGAGACATATTAGAACAAGTTATAGAAACTATTGTAAGTCCTTAAAGGAAATTGGGTGAAATTCTGGGTGGAAACATACCATTTGGTGACCTTTACCTTGATCAAAATCAAGATGGTGACAAAAGCTGATCAATGACTTTATGGTGTCTCAATATATTTGTCAAATATCTAAGAAATCAACTTAATACTCTTGGAGAAATGACAAAATATGTCTCAATTTCAAAACCCTCTGAAATTTGATGACCTTTGACCTCATATTGAAGGTCAAATGGACACATTTAGAGAAAAATGGCTACCATATCTGAAATGGCCGAAGTCTTAGCTTTCATTTGATACAATAAAATTGCTGCTTTACTTCCATGGAACGAAACTCCTTAGATAACAGGATTTCAGGGAGCTGGCCCCCTGACTATAATAGAATACCAAGTGGTACCAGAACACTCTTACAAATGTTAAATTGGAACACTGAGCACTAAATGTATTCTACTTAGGCTCCAGTCCAATATGTTGGAATGTTACTTACAATTGATGTTGAATACCTGTAGCCACCAATATACTATGTGTATATTAGATGTCTAGCGTAGCGATTATTTACTGCAGTCTGTGTGTAGAGATTTTCTAACCTGAATCCCATTTTCCCTTTCTCCTTTTGTCCTTCAGGCTATCATCCATCATTATGCACATTGGGGCTGGTACATTAAGGGACAGCCAAGAATTGGTGAGACTATCTCAATGTATATATCAGTTATCTAATTCTTTATTACCATTTATCTGATCTCTCTATCAGATACTCCATAACTTTAATGAACGAGGTGTCAAATCAACTATGGTTACATCCTTTGTCTATAAGAGTAAGATGAAATGCTCATATCATCAGCAGTAATCACACCAGATAACTTGATCACGCTGGTTGCTAATTTGTGGCCCGGCCAATGAAGGATATGTTGCCAATGACAAAACTCTCTTAAGTTATTAGATCATCATTGAAAAAAGGTGATCCTTGAAACCACCTTCCATTACTGCTTATAGAACCTCTCGTAATTCTATCGCGTGGTTTGTTTTACAGGCCCGCCATGCACAAGAAATAGGCGCCGACGCTATTGCCTGCGTCTCACCGACTTATCACAAGCCACAGACACTGGGTAAGCCTTTGACACGTGACTAAGCAATTGACATTCTCCTTCTTCCCCTTCTCGCCATTGACAATGAAATATTATCTAAGAATAATATCTACTCTTGTGTCATGATACCAACACTATAAGTAAACCACGTTTAATTTCAGAGGTGTCTCCTAATAGCAAAATGATATATATATATATTATAGTAACCCATTAGAGTAAACCAACCGCAGTAAATGTCAATATGAATGTCAAGTACGTCAGATACCCGTACGTCTATATTTCTAGAGGATTACGTCGAGTATATGCGCCAGGTGGCAGCAGCAGCACCCCAGCTACCATTCTTTCTGTACGACATCGACTTTGTCACTGGAGTCACATGTAAGTATCAATTCAGAATTTAGCAATTGATAGGTCCCTGTTGAAGTATGAAGTGTCATGCGTGGGATGCAAATCTACTTCAATGAATGAAAATGTGTGGCATAAAGATTGATATGTTGATCAGAGAATCAGGGAGCAGGCTCATGGTATAATAACTTATCAAACCTAAAATCGAAACCTACTATGATTGAGGAAATCTATAGACTATCCAGAGTGGAGTAAAGAGTATTAAGGTAAAAAAAGTCTTTGTTCCTGGATATGTTATATTTATTGTGCAGTGCTTCAAATATAAAGGGTTACGACATAGGGGCACAACGAAGGTACAAAAGTATTGCCGGTGAACCTTTTACTTTGGCATTTTGTGTGGGGGCTGTGGATAAAGCTGAAAAAAGTTTAAACCGATGAGTTAAAAAGGTCGATGATATTCTCGTTGCATCTCGACCATGCCTGGAACGTTATATATAGCTACTAAATGATAAGTTATATAGCTACTAAATACGATACACCTCCTTGTACATTAGACTGGATCTAGCACCCATGGGGACATTGGCAGTTAACCCTCTAGCAGCAGGTTATTCCCTGAGGCATCAACACACAGAATCGTGTGATGCCTTAAAACATCACCATTACAATCGCGTGATGCCTTGAGGCATCATTTTCCAAGATTTGCAAATTTATTGTTTTGGGCATTAACTGAGAAAATAATTTATCAATATGTATGAATCTTCCGCAGAATTTAGGTATAACATCATCTTTAAAATGTGTATGAATATGAAAATGATGTCAAGTATCACATGTTATATCACATGATCACATCATCAAATTACAGGCCTCCCACTGAAACCTATAAAACCTATAAAACCTATAAAAACCGATATTTCTATTCTTGAGCCTTTATTTTTTTCAAGAAACCTTTATAACCTATAAAAACCTATATTTTTCAGTGCCATGCAGGTTGATGTGTACATGAAGGTCTAGAAATTAACTTAACACAAAGTCAGATTGTCAAATGACATTATTTATGTATTCAAGAGACCTTAGAAGTGTTTAAGAATCAACAGCTTTATTGACTTCTTTGCCACACCCACGACACTCCTACAGCCCTCCTACCTTGATGAGCCAGACATCCTGACGTTCTACAATTTAGTACATTTGTTTTAGTAATCAAGAACTGCAAATAAGTGATTCACTATATTTTGACTCCATCATGCTGAATATGTTAACCCTAAAAACCTATAAAAGCCTATATTTTTAGACTTGAAATACCTGTAAAAACCTATATTTTGATAATCAAAACCTATTAAAAACCTATATTGAGGAAGCGGGGTACTGGGAGGCCTGAAATTACCATTTTGGGCCTGTGGACACCCATTCCTAGCGGTTTATATAGATACTAATACCCGACCTCTACATAAATGACTGCAGGAGCTAGTTGTACGTAGTACAACGCTGTGTCACTGTATCACTTCCTACATACGTTGTACTTTAATACGGACATAGGCAAACTTTCATGCACATGAACAGGAATTCGTAAATTTAATATAAATTATGTGAATTGACGTAAAATTACCTAAAATTACCACACGTTCTACAGACGTAAGTAAACCTTAACATTTGTATGTTTTTTTACGTAGGGAATCTACCTGTGAGCCATGTAGATTAACGTCTTGTGTTTACTGGGCTACCACTGTTGACGCCTGTCTTGTCTCTAGTGTCGCGAACTGTGTTGTCATGGGACTATTGAAATGTGACCTACCCTTGTTGTGTCATAGACACCAATAAGGGTTGTCACGAGACTAGTGAAACAAGGGCCTGTTTCAAAAGCAGCGGAAGGTCCGTTAATAGTGGTTAGTTCGTTAATAGCGTGAGCTCCCGTTGCATAAGGAGAGCAGTTTTATGGCCTCGTCCGCTTACCGAGTGAGCGGGAGGAAATGGCGGTAGGTTGCGTTGCATAACAAACAGCGGCTCGGTCATGGGTCCGCTATTTCGGCAAAAAAACTCCCTCTATGTACGAGAGGGTCGACCCTCTCATACATCCCAAATAGCAGTATAAATATGTCTTTTTCGAACACTAAATCTAATTGAAATTGAAGAATATTTGTAGCGAGTAATTCTAATTGTATCCCATATATTTATGCCAAATTTTAAAATATTCTAATGATTATTTTTTCCAATACTGGAAATTCTATTTCAAACTAACAAATGTGGTCACTGCATCACTCAGGTGGCTATTGCAGAACCTCCTGCATTGCTCGACATATATAATATATATAGATACATGTGTATATGAATTTATCATAATGTGTATATATATGTATCTATATATGTATATATTTATTTATATATATTAGATTTGGTTCAATCTATTTAACTAACTTATGATTTCACATGTATTCAGTTCTGTTGGATGTCTCCACCCATCTTGTTTGTTTTCATTCTGATGCCTACAGTGCGCATGCATGCCGCGCTGAAACACTCTCCGAACATAGATCTTGTGGCCCAGTATAAGAAATGTATCACAAAATATCTGCTGGGAGAGTGATATTGCCCGAACAACGAACGAATGGCCGAAAATAACGAACAAACAAGACTGCTGAATAGCGAGAGGGGTTATGAAACGCAAAATTAACAAGCACGTTGTTCGTCTCACTATTCCAGCCAATATTTTAAGTGTTTGCTAGCTAAAACCTTCCGCTACTTATGAAACAGGGCCCAGGTCCCAGGCACCCATTTCACTAGACAACCCTTGTTAGTCTCCGCGACACAACAAGGGCAGGTAGCGTTTCAATAGTCCCGTGACAGCACAGATTGCGATGTCATACAGAAGACATGGGTGAACAGTGGTATGTAGTGTTTCAGAACCAAAAGACATGTCACAGTTACTGCCACTGTTGTGTCACTGTTCACGAGAGGGTCCACCCTCTCACATCGCTATACATCGGGAGCAGTCCGGCAGCACCTGTATGGGTGATTTCACCCACTTTCCGTAAGGATTAAGACATGAAACTTTAGAATAAGTTAGGGGAATATATAAACTATAACCCTCCAAAATATAAAGATTCTGCGATCCGCTGATATTCGCGTTTTGATTTAAAACATTGAGCTAACCATTATCTGGCTGTCTTGGCAGCACCCCTGTCCGTATCACACTGCAGCGCTCAATCGATCTGGAACCAGAGCGGCGCAGTGTACTGTACTGTCACCACTGCGACACTTTAACTGTCTCTGGCCGAACAGTGACACCAACAAGGTGAGCAACAGTGACATTGCTTTTGCAACAGGAGAAAACTGCTTGCGCTATTACTGCCACTGTTGCTGCCCTTGTTTATGTCTCCAGTTTGTCACTGTCTCGGAAGTAGTGAAACAGGGCCCTGTTTCATAAGTAGTGGAAGGTTTTAGTGAGTGAACCCGTAAGATAGCGGCTGGGATAGCGAGACGAACAACGAATGAACTGCTATTAACGGACCTTCCGCTGCTTTTGAAACAAGGCTCAGGGCCCTGTTTCATAAGTAGCGGAAGGTTTTAGTGAGCAAACCCTACAAATAGCGGCTGGGATAGCGAGACGAACAACATACCTATTAATTCTGCGTTTCATAACCCCTCTCGCTATTCAGCAGTCTCGTTTGTTCGATATTTTTGGGTATTCGTTCGTTGTTCAGGCAATATCACTCCCCCAGCAGATATTTTGTGTCATTTATCTTATACTGGGCCACAAGATATATGTTCGGAGAGTGTTTCAACGTGGCTGGTTCCCTGCATAACCGCTAGAGGGCAGGGGGAACCAGTACGATGGGATTGCGGGTACGATTCCCGGCCTCGGCAAAGTTTTTTGTTTGTTTATTTTTTTAGATAAAAAGGCAAAGATTACAAAATGTTTAAACAATTGAAGAAAAAACTAAGCTCAAATATATTTGTTTTATGTGAAGGTTTCTGTCTAGATCTAGTTTTCTGGTTTGATATGACAAAAACGGATATGACTTAAGCCAGATAAAACATTTGAATTTGAAATTTGAAATCGGCTTATGCAACGGGATCTCACGCTATTAACGGACTAACCACTATTTACGGACCTTCCGCTGCTTATGAAACAGGGCCCAAGTCCCAGATGTTGTTCTCACTATGAACGTCACTCCTCAGTCGCGAAGCCAATATTGATTGAACCAGGCTCCAATCGGCACCAGAGGATTAGTTCCAGAGATTTGGCAGTTCCAGGTACTTAGAATATGGCCACTGTAGAGGGCCAAGAAACACAGCGCAAAGGCGGCCTCTTTCGAACGGACTTCCCGACGCAAAATCAATGTCACGTCGGGAAGCTCATCACAAACGGCTTTGTCCACATACTGCGATAGAAAGATATATATCCCGATGGGCTACGATGCAGATTACCCATATCGTAGTCCATCGAAAGGAATCGGAATGTTGATATCATCGGGAGCCAGAGTGCATCGTGGATTGTGGACACTTATTTAAGAGTCACAAAGGTGCTCATGATCCTGATAATCTTCACGATGCAAGGCAGTATTTTGATATAAAAATATATTATAATTTCGGAAAAATTGCATGGATATGAATAATGTTCTACAGGTATAAACAAAATATTATCATATCATTTTTCAGATGCTAAAACAATAAAATCGGAAACCATAACTGTTTCAGAATCGTGAATCCGATTAGGTAAATTATTCACCCCCTCATCTTCTTTAGATTCCGATATGATGCTATCAATTTGACACCATTAGACCTGCCTAGAATTGGTGTTTTTCATTTGAGACACCTTTTTTCTGTCTAATAGATTCGCGATGCACGCCAATCCTTATGTTTGAACATGCTCGGGGCCCAACGATGAACCTTTTTTAACGTAGTCAATCGTAGACCACATCGGGAAAACCTGATCCATTACGGCAATTTCACATTTCTTTCCGAATCGATGACATTTTTCACTGGGAACCTCTACGATGCGCTTCCGATGCCAAAATCGGAAGGCTTATTGCAATGTATCGGTAGCTGACTGTACAACCTCTTTAAACTTAAAGCCCCGCATCCACTAACGCAGACGCAATATAAACCAGTCCCGACGCACAGCCGGTGCAGAAATATTAGGTGCGTTGCAGCCACGTCGAAAGGAAGCATTCATGTTTCTTTAGCGCGCTTCGGAACGCGTTTTTCGCCTGTAGAAAAGAGAAGGTAACTAGGGATCCGGCGCACATCACGAAACAACCAGCGTATCGATGCATATATATGGGGTATTTACATGTTGTTGAGAGCTTGTGTGTGTGCGGGTGGTTGGGCATAGCTTTGCATCGTGACAAATATCGGACATGTCCGATTGCGTCGGCAGGCTTCTGACGCAGCAATGGGTCGGAACCGCGTCTGACGGAAAATTGTATTTCTATCGGATTGTGCATCAGCAGACGCGTTGGGGTCGCAGTGGACACTCCACTTTACGATGAGTAACTCTAGATCTATAATAGGATCCTATTCAGCTCCATTATGGGTGGTGGCAATGTGAATTTGGGAATATAACTAGATGGCATAAATTCTTTCCTCTAAACAATACGATATGATTTTTAGCGACTGATTGCAAGGAAACAACCATTGAACTCTTGCATAGATAGTTAAATTCCAGAGTTAAATTGGCCAGAACCTTTCGACCCTATTTCTAGTGGTGCAATGGACGTTGTGACGACTGCCTTTACCTCTGAATAGGCAAGTCTGGGGATAATCACTTAAAGCAACCATGGCCAACACAAATCCAGACACGGTGCCAAGCCGAAATCGTGGTCACCAACCAACTCTCGACCTGTGGTGAATTGTCAGCTAATTCCCATTTCCACTATACCAAGTTTCGACTTATTGGAATTTGAACACATACAGTACCTTAGATATCATTATATGTAATTACCATACAAGCAACCGGTGATAGCAAATTGGGTACTTTTGCCCCCGAGGGTCCGGCCAAGGATTTAGCCTTAGAATTTAGAAAGCGGCATGTTACCAGAACGTTACACATATTTGCCATTGCGCACTGGACTCATAAGGCTCTGGGGCCCGTTTAATAATCAGGATCGAACGTGAATACCCTTTTCTGTACCCTGTGCAAGGGTTGTCGTTCAATAATTATCGAATCTGTTCACTAAGACAGTATTAGCCGTCCATAAGGTCGTCCAGAAATGTTAAATAAAGTTAACCCACATTGTCTCTGGTACTCTATGACATACAGAAAAGGGTATACATACTAGATTATTAAACGGTCCCCAGGCTCTGTGGTTCATTAAATGGCCAGATTAATTTTGAAAATCACTATTCAAGGCTATACTGACGCCAAAGAGTCGACTTGTAATGAATTTGAGAGCAGGCCCCTATGAGCCTATACTCTAGAGTATTTTTTTGGGGCAATGAATTCTGAGTTAGAGCCCATGTTGCTACAAATACAATTATTTCACGTTTATTCACTTTTGCTGATTCAATCAAGTTCTCAGAGATTGATCTATTTAACAGTATACGCGATGCTAGATTATCACATGGGTTTGAGCCTGTGGTTATCATTACAGTCATGTCGATAAATTAACAAAACAAATGGTATTCAATGTTTGATGAAAAAACACTTAGTGCACCAATCTAATGTAGAATGTATCAATGGTAGACCTGTGTGGTATATCAAAATATTTGGTAGCCATGTCAACCAGGGGTGGGAGAAAGCCCTGTTTATTTATTCAAGTAACAGGTTATTAAACTATGGCCATTTAAGACCTGCCCCTCGCATCAGTAATTACATGGTGGGATATGTAGGACGTAATGCTTTGCGTTAATCTTATTGTGTTCCCCTTTCACGGCTGATTTACAGTACATTGGTCTTTACTCCCAATGTCTACTATCTCATGAACCTAGAGGGGCATTACATCATAAGCAGTGACCTTAATAATTAGTTTAAACTTCAAGCAACGCGTTTGGTGTCAGAAGTGCTACAGCTAAGCCTCGTGATTACACAAAGAAACTTCAAGCCACAGTTTATTAGGCTTCACAGGCTCCCCTGGTGACTATTTTTAGAAATACAGCATGTATACGAATGAGTAACTTTCTTCAACACTATTTTATACCAAGGATATAGATTTCTATGTGGGTATTGGTAACTTACATCACCACCGAGGCTTACTTGTGGTTCTATTTCTATATGGCTAGCGAATATGTAAAAACCAATCACACTTCAAATAAATAATAGTAATTTGATATCTATATGCAATCGCATGTCCAAGTACAATGCATATTATGTAATGTAAATTTTAAAATGGTAGACGTCATACTCGGTTTGTGACTTCGAAGATGTTTTACAAACACCCCGTAACGGGAAAACATTCAGAATGACCAGATATCAAAGTATCTAACATGGGGCGTTCACCTCATACAATCTAATTAGCTTGAATATTCGAAACCAATCAAGAACAATAAGATCGCTCGCCTATGTCTGCGGGCGACATACAGATGTAAATATATTGTAGTTGCGCCTGTCTCACATGGTGGTGCCACTGTCTACTGGCCTAGTTGAGGTTAGGTTCGCTCAAGCTTACCACTATCCACAGAAACTATGACTATAGGAGAGTGTGTAGCCTCTATCTGCTCTCCAATCGTATCTTCTGTTATACGCACCCTTATCGAATAGCAGAGACTATGATTAGGAAAGTAGAGAGGTAGTGAACATATATTTGTGCCTGCGCTATGGGCACATCCTGCACGTTGGACTTCCAGTTTAGCTTTCGGACGATTTATAATATGCATTTGGAGGCATGTTACAAACTCCCCGTAACGCCTAGAAGTACCTAGAATAACCAAATATCAAGGTATCTAATGTAGGGCATTGATGCAATACCATTTTAATAGCTGAAATATGTGGAATCGGTCGATAACCACCAGTTCACTCACTGACTGACACACACTGCGCTGCTCCGATTTATCGCACTGTAGAATGCTCAGGGATGCAGTATGCGACTGATCATGGAGTTGCTTCCAGTTGGCAATAAATACAACATGGGTATGAGCCGGAGTACGCAGAACACACCACCATAGGTATATACATTGCCAATTGTATCATTGCTCCACTCATCTGGGAGAAACTTGTCGCCTCTTGTTATGATCCCCATGTCATGTCTTGAGCCTCCATCAAAAGGATAGAGAGGCAGTATTTCTGCCTCTAAATGACTCGAAGCATTATCCAAGTCTAATTGAACAAATTGTACGTTAAACTACCCAACAAACAAAGCAATACTTCATAGTTAAGTAACATACCTAGGAATCGGCATGTTTGTAAGTGAGTAACATGGCATATTTCCATTATTTTTAGGTACAAATAATGTAAAAACGGGATGAGGATGGGGTTACTACTCGAAACCAATCATTTCATCCCACCTAACCCAATTTTCTCTTATTCCAGAAACATAGAGTTCCTCTCTTTATTGATGCCTTCCATGAAGCAGTGACCTCTTTCATTGTCTCTATTTCTTTTTCTTTTCTTCTTATTTATTTATCTATTTATCTTAGTCAGCACAAATGAGTTCTTCCATATGGCCAAGGAGCGCATCCCTTCACTACGGGGAACCAAACACACATCGCCAAGCTTCGTCAGCATGCACAACATCGTCCATGACCACGGCGATCGCTTCCAGGTCCTTATCGGTACCGATACTGTGAGTAACTCTGATAACCGATATTTCAAGAATTTAATTCATTAGGATCGACAGTATTCTATACCTAAATAAAAGCAGACACGGCGATTCCCGGATGTCTCGGCCCCTTTGGCACCTCGACCCCCCTACGGCACCTCGGCACCATCGGCACCTCGCCCCCCACCCCCGCTTTCACAGCTTTCACACCTTCATGGAAAAACCCTAACCCTGAGCCTATCTTGACTTCAAATTTGGTTTTCTCTGTGGAAGAACACAAACAGAAAACCATTACCCTAACCCTAACCATTTCCCTATCCCTAACCCAGCCCTAACCCTATCCCAAACCTAAACCCTAACCCCATCTCTAACCCTAACCCTTTGCCTAACCTTAACCCTACCCTTAACCCTATCGCTAACTAGTCAGACCTTTCCTTCTATATGAAAATATCATCTCCATAAGTTTATGAAACTGGTCGAGTTCTCCAAACGATTTCTCGAAAACGGGTCGAGATCTCCTGACAACTACGGGTCGAGTTCGTTTCGGGTCGTGTTCTCCAGTAACCCTGCTAAGGGGACGCGAAAGGCGGCCGCGAGGGGGGCCGATATGACACCGCGAAACGGGGGCCGAGGTGCCGAAGGGGCCGAGACATCCGCATACCGAAACGGCCATATCCCACTGAACCCGGCGGGCGTCAGGCTATCGACAAGCCATCACATTCTTCTTAAATGAACTATGCAATTAAATCTCTGTTAGGTATATGAACTGCTTCGACAACGACCGACTGTCAACAAACATAGATAATTTTTTTCATAGCAATTACCATCCGAGATAACTGCCAAATATGGAAGCATCCCGATGGTTGATCAGTAATGTATAGGGTAAAGGTTGACTATGGAGTAAGGTACATGTGGTGTAAATAGTAAGCCACTGGGATGCAAGTCTGCCGAAAAATGACGGAATTCCGATATTTCATACCCGCAGCACCCCGAATCCTAAGCTTGAGTAGCATTTACTGTTTATTTCCATATACATGTCTCATTGTAATCAAGAGGAGTTAGATTATATATATAGGGATTCATGGCCATTCTGTTCAATTAGAAATGTATAAAATCCCTAGTTCTTTTTACGGGTTTTAGATTTCCTAATTTTCCTCAATCCCGGCTTTCACCCCTGTTGAAACATATAACTTTATCTATGATCTCTGATGCTTTTGAAACAATCCAGAATTTAATCTATCCGAAGTAGCAAAGCACTATACATGTACAATAAACCTGCGTGTAGACACTTACATGTATACATTTCGCTATGATACTACTATGAAGTATAGTAGAACCCCGCGCAAGCGGACACTGGCCGTTCCGGTCAAAAGTGTCCGCTTACGAGGTTAAAATAAACATCTAGCGGAGGGAACCGTTCCGAACAAAGGTGTCCGTTAACGCGGGGTGCTACCGCTTATGCGGGGTGTTCGTTAGGCTGGGTTCTACTGTATGTATAATCAAACTGGAAATATTTGAACGAATTGTCATGTTCTCATACGTTGCCTGTTTCTCCAGACCTTTTTGGAGGCACTGGCGATTGGATTGGATGTCCCCATCATGAACTCTTTCAACGGTAAAATCCTGAAACGTGTGAAAGCTGCCTATGAGAGTGGTGATATGTCGACAGCTTTCTCAGAACAGGTATGGTCAACACGTTTTAGAGAACCTAAAACCAACATGTATAAACGATTATCTTGGTTCAGTAGAGTTAACATTAGCCCACATTTCTATCGTGACGTAGTGACAACATATTTGAAGTTCAAGTTATTTAGTTGCCGATGGACCTTGATTCCTTAACGTAATCAATTATATTAGTTCTTGAAGATAACTGTTTGCCCCATGATAGTCCATTTGTAAGATTGTTTTTAATGGTATAATTTCGGTCATCATAAAGGCTGTATACCATGAATCCTATTTTTCAAGATATGCCACCAGGAATAACAATAATCTCGTTTAGTTTTTTTAAAATTCCTCTCTATTTTGTTCTTTGTGGTAGCTACCTTTGTTGTTAAATTATCTCGATTCGGTTCTTTGCAGTGGCATGCTATTGCAGTGGGAAACCTTCGCGAAAAACATGGTTTGTATTAATATCCTCCGTCATATGACCTAGGGCCCGTTTTATAATCTAAGATCGTACATGAAGACCTTTTTCTGTAGGCCAAGGACACACAGGGACGTGTGATGTGAGTCAACTTTATTCAACACTTATGGACGACATTGGGAACGGCTAAGACTGTTTTAGCGAAAAATCTTTAATGTCATTAAACGATAACCCTTGTATGAGGTACAGAAAAGGGTCTTCAAGTACGAGACTGGATTATTGAACGGATCCCTGGTCTGTTGCTATACGCCGTAAAAACACAGTGAATTTACCATTCTAATAAAGCACGTACAACTGTTTATCTAGTAAAGGGCAACGAGGGCCTACTAATGTAATCCGGTCTGAAACTAGTGGAGCTTGATTTGACATCCATCAGGGGCCTGTGCTGGGGCCTCTGTTGTTTATGTTGTATATGAATGATCTTTGTAACAGGATCACTTCAGGCTGTGGTTTGAAACTACAGTACTAGGCAGTAAATTACATACTCTATGTAGTCTTACCTAAAATACCAGTGGAAGAGATACATTGTTGCCAATATGTATGAAGAATCATAAATAGTAATATTTTGGATTATCTGAGACGCAGCACAATGAGTGACAAAATAATTAAATTTATTGAGTGCAAGTCTGGAAATATGGAGAAATATACATGTACATTATTTGAGGGAAACAATCATTTTGATAGATATAAAGGAAACACTTCGATAACCCTGGTGTATTCTGATATCTAATTCTATCATATCTACAGGATGACAACTAAGGGTGCATCACTGTCCTTTATTATATACCCGTGCGCTACATTTGACGTTTATTCACTGTTGCTCCCTATAACATATTCTGTATTGCACCCTGTGCAGAACACTGTTATAAGGAATACCTTGAAACATTGTTTATGTGTAGACTTTCATTTTGACATGTTTCTATGTCAATTAACGGTAAAATATGATCCAATTCTGGTATGTAATAAATATAGAATAACCCACCATGCTTGTACATATACCTGATGGGAATTAATGTTAACGTCCATACCCCATCTTGTTTTGTAGCGTATACAGCATGGTCATGTTGTTCTATATAAATACATATGTCTTAGTGTGACTGCAAGTTAGGAACCTACAAATCAATAAGTAGTTTTTTACCCGCTTTGTAAATTGCTTCACTTTACCTATTAGCAAGGAACTGTGATTAGATCGTGTTATGGTCCCCATTTAACCCATGGTAAACATACACTACCTTCCAGCCAGGAACGAATAGCTAACAATGAATGAAACCAGTGCCATGAGCTAAATGCGTGCTTACAATAGCACACTCTCCAACATCGTTATAACCGATTCGCCAGTAGGCAAAAATACTCTATATCCCTTTACCTAATGCAACTTAGTACCAGGCACTGGCGGTACTGTTTTATGACATCACTGTAGTGGATGGAAGTTGAAAAAATCATAAACAAGGAAATGCCAACGCTCGAGCAAAACCAATGAGTTATTTGTACATGTGATTTTATTGGGTATGATGTTTGAAGAATTCCAGCATTTATGCTTTTGTATTGGCATTTGTTTGTTATCAACTGTGTCAAGGCTACTGCAACCAAACAGGTCGATGCCGGTCAATTCCCTCACAAAGAATGACCATAACACTTTAGGAAGTCTATGAATGTCGCCCTCTCAACATCGTTTAGTACTGACAAAAATGGAAATTCACATATAATGAAATGCAAACATGCAAGATGTCAATATCGGGTGCGTTTGTTGGTATAAGAATACATATCACATTTCCTAATGGTGCATATATATTCCCATTACATAATTGTTCTTCTGCGTGTCATAAGTAGTCCCGGTATTGTGGCAACAGCTATGGTAATATCAAGGCTTCACCTAGATTGAACTTGAACAGTTTTTTTTTGTAATAATATAAAGATGGGTGAATTGACATAGGCAGGGATGAACGTAGGAACGACATTGATGTTGGAAATAAAAATGATTGCATGGATTCTAAAGACGATAAACCAAGTCAATGAAACACTTGAATAGTAGACAATATTCAATTCAACAAAAAGATATTAACAGAAATGTTCTCAGTGACCGATAATATGTCAGTGAATGAGTTAATGATCAAATGAAAAATAAATACTTTTTTATTTTATTTCAGCGTTCAGTATTCCAGGTGGGTCAAAGGCTATTCTGAGGGCTATAGGCCTGAACGTAGGATCTCCGAGGCTTCCCTTGTCTCCAGTGACTGATGATCAAGTCGAGGCCATCAAGAAGGACCTGACTGACGCCGGCTACTTTGACTGGGGATCACATTAGATCCCAATTTCACCTTGAAATATAAACCTTTTGAATAAAGAAGAGAGTATTTTGAAATCAATGCGGAGTATATACTCATTTCTGCTATTTCTATACACCATTCATTGAACACATAGAGTATCTAAGGGAATTACTGATGACGATTTTGTGGACCGAAGTCAAAGATATATTCGGAGACTATTGTGAACAAAAGAATCTTAGGAGAAAAAAAGGATGTTTATTCTACATTACTTAGGTTTACTTATTTCTGTTCATTGATTTGCCCGGCTTGCATCATCCTATGATTTACCGGAAATAGTTGACCGGAAATGAGCTTTACGCCATCGCGGCAGCGCACGTATTGGCTGAATATAGACTTGTTTTCATGTCTATGCGCGTCTAATCCGCACCAGCGTATGAGGCGTATACAAGGCTGTTTCCTTATGTAGACGCACGCGACTTGGCTGTATTTCACACCTGGCGTATACGAGAGGAAATATCCTCTGCCCCACGTGTATGTACGCCGGGCGTATATATGTCGCGATATAAAATAAAAAAGAAAGTCCTCCTCCCCCAGACCCCGCTGCTGCCGCGATTATCAGTGTGTTGTTTGAGCACTTTAGGCGTGGTGTGAGAGTGGAGGTTGTTGCTAGAGGTCCTCTGCCTTCACACATTACCTGAGTTTTGTCTCTGGGTGGGCGGGTGTCAAAGCGGCGGGTGTCAAAGCGGCAGGTGTCAAAGCAGCGTCGGCAGCAGACGTGTGGTGGCACTTGGGGTGGTAGGTTGATATCTGACCAAACCTTGTGTTATATATATACTGTATCAAAAGTATTACCTCAGAAGGGTGGTGTTTTGAAAAACTTTAAAAAGGTAAAAAAGAACGTTTTTAAAAACCCCAAAAAACGCTTGGTTCATTATATGTATTTAATGAAAAGATAATAGATGGAGTTTAAGAACAATTTTATAATCAAAATTGATAATAAAACATTGGATTTTCCATATACCAAGGACTTAATGACTAATGGTAAATGAAATATGCTACCAGTGGTGTCCCCAAGTAGCAGAGATCGGAACTATTCGATAGAGGCATAAATACAACAGAATCAGGCGTCTGTATGACGTATATATGACCGCACCATGGACACATACATACGCCAATAGATAGGGCGTATACAGGGAATAGGACGACCTTGTATATGCAAAAGCATACCTGTATACGCCGTTCGCACATATATGTAAAGTAGTTAGTTTCATGCAGTGTTCAACATCTACTTAAGTTAATTTTCGACTTTGATATTGTCAGTGCAGACTATATCATAAGAGTAGTGATTGAAATCTTTGCAAGATTTCATTTTATATGGCAGGATAAAGTCAATTCTACTTATGCTTTAGAAATGTCCCATGAAAGTGGTGTTTAATCCTCTGAATATGAAAATGTCATTTAAACTGTAGAACTAATATGTTTTAAATGGCAGACACTTTACAGAAGATAGATAAATATCTATTACACATTTTCATGAAGCTAACTTCTGGATTTTCTTCACTTCTTAGACTTTTTGCTGATCCTAGAAGTGTATTTAATGTATCCCTATTTACTGTTTCATACTGAAGACTGACCGTAGATTGGATGGTTTACAGTACTGAATGCATATACAGTACAATACCGTTTTCTGATACCAAATATGAACTGAAATCTTTTTCAGTGTAAGTAACAACACTAGGAGCTAATGTTATTTCCATTCAAAATGGAATAGCGCGGTATACCTGAATTACTTCATGAAATAAAAGTAAGAGAATATCATAAGAAATTAAGTATTTGAGCCATCTGTATTTGATCAAAATCAAGTTTCGAGAATGTTTCAATAAACCTATAGAATTAATTTGATAGTTGTTCTCAAGTGTCATTAACATGATAACTTAATGAAACTAATTTAAGTTATTAAAATCAGTGTATTCATCCTAATGCATTAAAAATGTCTGAGTCAAGTCCTATATGGGTCTGAGTAACAGGTTCAATGACCTGGTCAGTGGATGAAGGTAAGGAGTGTGTGTGAGTGGGGGAGAGGTGCTAATATGGAGTGACTGGGTTGAGATCGAGTCATATGCCTACCCTTCCACCAACCTCATACCTCCTTACTAGGTCTGTTTTTTTTTAAAGCATAGTGAATGGTCTATCCCTTCAGATGTGGAAGTTCCAATGTTATACAGTCAGGTGTGTCCCATCAGATTTGAAATGTACATGCATTGTAGAGTGGTAGAAGAGCAGTGAGCCAGAAAAAAACAGGCTCTTGAGTGTAGCTAGTTGGTCAGTAAAGTAGATTGTGGTTGTTGGAGGGAGGGGGTGAGGGCTATTCTTGCATGACTGTAGAGTGGCTTTAGGTCCTAAATCTTCATCTGTCCCTGTCTGTTAGTAAATATGTCTTTTTTTCTTTGTTAATGTCTGTTTTCTGTCTCCAGCTGTCTGCTTCTCTGTCTGTCTCCCTGGCACTATCCCTGTCTATATACTGTATATATAACTCTCTCTGTTTATATCTTTGTCTCTGTCTCTGTCTCTCCATATGTATGTCATACTATGTCTTTGTCTCTGTCCCTGTTGTTTGGCATGTATGTTTGACTATTTCACTTTGTATGTGCCTTTCTGCATCCCTGTCTCATTGTCTCTGTCCCTATCTGTATATGTCTGACTCTCTGTCTGTTTACCTGTCCCTGTGTTAGTCTCCCTTCTGTCTCTGTTATCATCTACATCATTATCTGTCTCTCTGTGTCTCCCTCCCTGTCTTCATGAAAATCAATGATCAAGGCTTTCAGCAAGTTTATGGTCAAGTCTCAGGTGCAAGGCTTGACGACAGGGTTGAAGGGAGTAGAACTGGTTTGTCAGGTCTGTACAAAGTGGGTCTGAATACAGTGTATTCAGATGTGTCCCATCAGATCTGACTCTCTGACTAAAGGTTATTTAGATGTGTCCCATCAGACTTGAAATGTAAATACCACATTTAGATGATATTATCATCTAATAGTTTCCTTTTTTTATCAGCAGATTACAGTAGCCATAACTACGTGTTTATCATTTCATGAAAGGATTGAGATAGTGAATCCGTTTGTCATCAAAAAGACTAGAAATAAAAATGTCTATTTTTAGGAACCAAGTCAGTATTGGGGCAGGGGGCATGGTAAGGCTTGATACTGGATCCCTGCTCATTTAATCAGGCCTTTATAGTTGGGCCATTAATAGTGAAGTGTTAGATTCTCTGCAGCAAGCTGGAAGCCTGTGTGAGCATTCTAACCTCTAGATGATGTATATGAGCGCGTATATGGGGGACTAGAAATGTGATAATGCAAAAGGTATGTAAACACTAACATGTACCAATGGATTTCTTAAAGAAGAATATTCTCAATGAACAACCCAAGGAAAAAATACTGGATATGATCCCATCATGAGCCCCACCGATTAGCATAATTGAAAACAGTTGGAGACTACGATCAGAGCCATAATAATCCTTAAAATAATCCACTTGAAGTGATGGTCAGTGCCTCATCTAAGTATTTGATAACGCTCTTTGGTCTTTTTGGCTCTGATTCCTGAAACCACTTGATGAATGCAGCATGCCTTAAGTGTGTTGATTTCTGCAACACCAAACAATTACTGATACGAGACCTCAAACGGAAGACTTTTCATATGATTCTTCAATCTTGCACTAGCAATTCCTTACTCCTGCAGTGGAAGCTGTCGTTTCGGGATCTCTTAGAAGAAAGTGTACATTCATACCCACTTATATATTTTGATGTATGACAGAAAGAGCAAGTTTAAATTTTAATCTCTCTAAAAGAAATTAGTGAAATGAATGTAAAATAAATGTTTTGTCTCAATGTATTTTCCCTCTTACTCTGCCTCTACTGAAATTGCACATTGCGACTTATTTAGGGTATGCAAGGTTTTGTTATAGAGGGTGGGAGTCACCAGAAACACACCTTTTACAAATTTTGGTGAGATTCAAATAGTCGATCTGTCACAGTAGTATGATCATCAAAAGTGTCCACTGAGGTTCTAATACATGTAACTCTAGCGAGCTGGCCAATTTGAAAATTGGTCTAGCAAAGATGAAGCTAGTAACAAATAGAAACTAACGGTTGCAAGGAAATATATACTGTTTTCATCACTTAGGGGATACATACATGGGGATATACCTGTAAGGATCTGTCCATATAGCGGAGTGTTGTTAAAAGGGGAAACACACTGTACGATTTCGTTCCCACCGATCAACTCCCTAAATCGGGAGGGCATTTTAACTTATCTCAGGCGAATTTGCGCTGGGCATCGACCATCACAGCAGGATTTATAGATGGGGGTGGAGGTCATTAGTGGGAATTTATCTTAAGCAAATTCTGTTCACACTGGACGACTGACTTCCGATTTTCTCAGAGATTCGAGGCCACCGATAAAGGAACAAGTAATAAATCTCAGTATATGGGAGCTAAATCGGTGAGCTGGCCTCAGTCTGTGTGTGGCAGGGGCATTTCTGCTCACCCAGCGACTATTTATGGGCCAAAGTTGGTAGGCACCACGGGGGGTATTTCTTAAACTCCGTTGTCAGCGACAACGGGAAGGAACACGTTCCTTAAGACCAACGCACACTAGGCGACTTTTCCTGTTTTTAGCGGAAAAGTCGCCGTAAAACATTCCTTGAGACATTTTTACGGTACAATATCGCTAAGTGTGGCATGGTTTCCTTGCGATATCGCAGACCCCATTATGCACCCCTTTTCACCCCCTTTCCCCCCCCCCTGCTGATTTGGGGTTTGTCGCCGACTTTTCCTTGAGACTTTCCTTGAGACTTTTGAATATAACATGTTATATTTTATCGCTTGCGACTTTTGACTTTTGGATGCCACCTCCCGCTTGGCGGGCCGTTGGCACGGGTCTCAGGTCCTGGAATTATGCTTTGGGGTCTTCCAAGCCTGGAAAAAGCCTGGAATTCTCACAGAAAGACTGGAAAAACCTGGAAAACCCTGGAAAATATAGTTTTGCATAAAAACAATCTTTTTAGTATAATTCAATATCATACATGATATTGAGTTAAAATATATAGGTATAAATAAAGGTTTAAAAAAAAACCATAAGTGCCAAAATGGCCCACCTCGCATCTATTTTGTAGCTACCAGAAGCCAGTTATCCATTGTTGAGACTTTCGGAAAGGGAAAGTCTCAAGGAAAGTGTCAGGGAAAGTCTCAAAGTGTGCATGCATAGGCCTTGAGATTTTCGGGTAACCTCCTGCTGGGGTGACCGACTCCCGAACAGAATTTGTCGCCCACTTTTCCTAAACCATGCTGCGCTTATTGCACCCCCTTGCGATATTTTTGCTAGAAAGTCTCAAGCATATCTCAAGGAAAAAAGTCACCTTGTGTGCATTGGTCTTTAGTTTATCGCTCCCAATTTCGGAACATTGGACTGCAGTTTGTCGGCGACAAAGGTACATCGCCAAGGGTGGGATTTCCAAATCTTAGGCAAATTACTGTAGGGGGGTGCCACACTGGCTGACACATTTTCTAGGCCTCGCCTGAGCTTACGATTGTTCTTTTGTCGCCGAGAAAGGAACATTCATGTTCCGAAATCGTACAGTGTGTATTGGTCTAGTGATATATAATGTCAAGAAATCGACTGAGTTTAATCTAGTCAACAGTAACAATCACTCTTCCTCAAATTTATGCTTTTATCTCAGGGGATATATGTTATACATAGAGATAAAATCACGTGAGCGCCTATTTTAAGTATTGGTTGTGTCTATGAAATCTAATAGGATTTAATTGTCGGAAATAAAGATGCTTATCTTAAGAGATTATACCAATATAACTGATAGGATCTTAAACTCTGGTTATCGTAGTTATCGTTCCTGTCAAAAAGTCCTCAGTCTCAATCGAAGATGCATTTCACTTTTTCGGGACAAGACGCCAATGATGTGGCCATCTAAAAACAGGAGGAAAAGACATTTGTCACCCATCAAAGTGCTCCAATATATTGCTTCCTTACAGACGTGTCATTGATAAGTTAGATGCCGAAGATCAATTCACCCAAGTGTCAATGGCTGACGCTATTTAGTTTGTATGGGAAATCTGTGTAATTGTATATCAGATGTTGGATGTGCTTCAATTCTAATGCAATTGATAGGGGAATAGGTTGACACTCATTCTGCTGAGCCTATGGTTGCATCGGCTGTCTAACAACAGACCTGAAACACAGAACTTAGTATTATGAATCTGATATAATATTAAGAAAATATACAAATAACACCGAATATTCTATTCGGGTAAATCCCCTGTACATGTACATGTACTACCACATTGGCTCAATTCTTCTCAGAACCATGGACATCAAATTCTAAAGAATACACTGTCCATGGCACAACACACAGAATATGTTTTGTTTGTTTTCTATAATGTTTGCTTTAAATCCAGTCTGCCAACTCCATTGTTGTGATTAGGGGGTGGGGGTGTATAATATAGATATACCCATAGATACGCATCACTAGTACCTCCCTAATTTATTGAGTCAAATCCAAATTGGTTCGCCACAGGTGTGCTGCCTCTACTGGGTCATTGAGGTCAGCAGCGCGAATACACCTGAAGAGGTCAGCAGCGCGAATACACCTGAAGTGGAATTCACACGGTGGCAGGCCTTTTTCCGTAGGCCGGTGTCGCGCCTTATCTTCTTGGTTACGCAATGCATGCAGCCAAGCAAACCCCTGGCAACATATTCTTAAGCATTGGATGACTGAGTGTATGTGCGTAGTATGTTTGTGATACCCGTTTATATTATTTCTAGAGAACTAAAAGCGATTCTATCATACTCTATGGTATTTCAGCTTTCATTTGGTAGGTTAAACATGTATATCTCCTCAACAATACTTCAGATATCATAAGATAAAATAGAAACAGTGTACATGGGTAGCAGAGATATACTGGTATGGGCCTGGCCACTATAGGCTTATCCTCCTCTCTGGAATAACCAAAACAATTATCATATCATAGTATATGAGTATATGTATGGATAGATATATATACATGAATATATTGTATGTCTGTGCATATATATGTGTATTTGTATACACATGTATATATATATATTATTTTTAACAAAAAAAACGCTTAGATATTACAAAAAAATTATCTAGCTATTTTCAGAAATATATTGGATTATTCCTTAGAAATATGTCTTGCCCTAATTTTTTTAAATATGTTGTTTCAATAGCAAGAGGTGATTACATTTGACTGTGGGCATATAAATTTAACTACTTTGTTATAACTGAGTATTTCTTATAACCCGTTCTGCATAATTTCAGGGATGCCAGTTTTCAATGTTTCCATTGAATTCAATGTTTTCATTTTCAGAACAGCAAAATGATTCCTTGTGTAATATTGATATACCAACTGCTAAAGAGCCCAATTCAGCCACAGCCCAGAATCCCCTGCTGACCCATGTTAAAACTTGAGCTTTCCCTTGATTCCTACTGTAATGCATATGTAATGCATAAATTCTGTATTGCAAAAAAAATATTTCAATGTTTTTTTCTTACCCCCACTGACAACCCTGGCATATAAAGCTTTGAAGACCCATAAGGAATTAATTTTTGGCTAATAAAAATCAAGACAATTATCATCTCTAAAGTTTAGACAACCAGTCCTAGTTTGAAGAGAACCCTCGCTTGTTCTAACACTGTTATCTGGAAGAAAACAACACCTCTGCATTCATACTCGCCACTTCACCCTATGTGTGAATGCATAGGCGCGCAGTCGGACAGCGCAATGTTTGGCCGAACGGCCGCGCTGCCATGCAACATGACCGCATGGCGGCGCTGAACGGAAAAAAACGGAAATTGGTGTACCTCACAGGGTTCGAAATCCTGTGCGATTCTGGGACCTGTTTCAGTAGTTTCGTAACATGTCTGTATGGTATCTGTGTCTGTGACACCATACAGACAGATCATCACAAGTCACGGCACTTAGGGGTGGACAGAACCCAAACACGGTGTGTCCGGTTTCAAAAGTATTAGACAATTTCAAGCGATGATACTTTAACATGAGTAAGGGATACATATAACCTATAATAATTCCAAAAAATGAAGAAAATTGGCTGCTCTGATCCGCTGATATTTGACATCAAACCCGACAAAAATAATTCCCCTGTTGTTTGCACTGTTGGTGCCGCTGTTGATGTCTGTCTAGGCCTAATGTCACGAAACTACTGAAACAGGTCCCTGTTCCTTTTTAGGGGGGGGAGGTGTTTAAAAATTACAGGGAACTGAAACCCTATGATTCAGAGGTAGAAAGGGTGTTCGAGTACAGAATCTCGGGAGGATTTGTCTTAGAAAAACACCCTGTAAGGATTATGAATCCCATCGTGTGAGTCCCACTTTACACACTGCACCACAAACATTCACCCGTGCTCCTCGCGCACACAACCCCAGGTGCGAAAGCAGAGACAATGGGCTCCCCGCGACCAATAGCTGTTAAACAACACCAACTGATAGCTGTGAGGTTAGCTGTGCATGTTAACACAAATTACGATTGACCTATAATGTGCTACGTTGTTACCTTATACATGTACATATATGTGAAGTATACATGTCATCTGAAACATTTTCCCCAACTTGAAAATAAAACGTTGCAACCAGCCAACCATACTCCCCCCCCCCCCCTATTTCAATGTACTATTTCCCCTAATAAAACTACCCATTTTTATAATCAACTCGTCTGGGTTTTTTTGTGGATTTAACTCCATTTGAATTATAAAATTCATTGGTTATATTTGTATTATTAGTGAGGTACAGATTATAATTAGAATATCTAAATAAAGATTACTGGTGGAATACATATAATCTAGTACTTACTTTTCACTATAGCTCTCCACTTGCTTGTATACGTTTGTGGCCACCTCGATGTGAATAAGCGTACATCCACTAACAAGATGTTTGGGGTTGCACATATATGAGTAAAACTAAAAACTACGGCTAAACATTTGGGGCCAAAGTATTTAGCAAAAAACAAGTATTTAAGAAGTAGAACACGTGTTTAGAATCTAATGGTGCTTAGATATACGTGTTGTATGTGTTAATCCTGTAAGTGTCCGAGAATCAAACAGTGTTTAGAATATTTAGTGAGTATGACTAAACACAATATTTGCAGTGCATTATTTGGAACTGGAATGCTTATAGAGTGGAGCGCTTATCTTCAGGCTGGTATACTCAAAGGCGGTGGTCAATACGTCTGTGTTGTCATTGGTCCGTCTTGTTTTGATACAAACTAAATGGAAGCGGTATTTGAAAATGCAAAACAATCTAGGAAGACAGCGCTAGGTCAGTTGATGTTTTGGAATGCAATACTATCAGAAAAAAATCCAACTACTATTTTCAGTGGGGTATATTCTCTATATATATTGTACATTTTTACAATTACGTATTTCTAGTAGCAATTGACATATAGGGCAATTGAGACCAATTCACATATCTGAAAGATATGACTCTCCTCTCAAATTCGTGTGATGGGTGGAGAGAGACCGTAATTAATACACAAATACTATTTAACTGCCATGATTTACATGTGGTATTTACTCTAGTAGTCCCTGCGTGCATGTTCTGACCAGTTCACAAATATGACGTTGGAAACCAGACACTTTATTGGAATCAAAGACGTGTAGTAAATCACCTACATGCGAACAATTCCATCGGAAATTACAGGTCGTTAGTAAAACTGTCAGTTTGATACAAAGTGTAAGTACAGATATCCTCGGTCTAAGACTTTTCAGTGGGAAAATGAAATTGATCATCGCGGTTAACTGTCGATATTAAAAGCCCAAATCATCAGATGAGAACAATTGAAAATGAGAACTACTGTTGAAAACGAATAAATACGGTTCGAAGACATAAACTGTAAAACACAAACAGATGTATTACCAAATTGAAACAAAATTTGCATAATATATGTTAACTAGCAGAAAACGTAGGTCACGCTAATTGAATGATTCTAAGGTTACGCATGTTTCATTGGGAAAGAAAATTGTGTGTAATATCAAAGACCTCTAAACCAAATTTTTTTTACAATGTTACAAAATATGTGACTGCAGGGTGAGAAAACAAGGAAATTGAATCATATCCAAACGCTTTAACACCCTGACGACATCGCATGCTGGTACAGGGCACTGTTACATAACTAATTGGCAGCTTAACCCAGACCCCACCCACCCACTCTTACTTCCTGATCCCTGCCAGCCAGCATTAATCGGCATCCCAACCGCATATAAAAAGCCTCACCTTCTTTGCAAAATCAGACTTACTCAGGACACGAACAGGACTAGAGGCTTCCCAAGACAGAGGAAACGAAGGCATCATGGGAGTAAAGGTAGCACTAGCCGTGATAGTGCTGGCTATAGGTAAGTGCACTTTATGAGCTACTGCATTCCTAGAGCTTTATATTGTGACAATTACTATCATGTAAAAGTACATGTTTGTCAACTAAGGCGGCCTTTATACCTGCCGAATTAAATGGCACTGATACTATATAAAGTACACAAAGAGTCGGTCCGTGGTGCTCACCGACAAAATGTTGGTACAATTATCATATATGGTCTCTAGAATTGTGTAGTATTTAAGAGTGGAAAATTCATTTGTTAGCGAAATAACATTGTAAAAAAATCACAGGTGTAAAAATAATCAAAGTTTGACAATAACAAGGGCATAGCGGCGAATTTCTACCATACAATAGACGTACTATTGGACAGACATTAAGAAAATTCGTGTAAGCTGTGATTAACAACAAATTCCGAAATTTCCTATTGATACAGGGTTATCTAGCCGATCGGCAGTCAGTCAAGGACCAACTACTGAAGACCCAATGGCAACAACAGGAGAGCCCATGGGAGGCAACTTCTCCAGGTTTGGCAACTTCTCCAGGTTTGACTTCTCCAGGTTTGACAACTTCTCCATGTCCGGCAATGACTCTATGCCGAGAAACAACTCCATGCAGCTCGTACGCCCTGTCCCGCCGCGTCCACAGCTGCCAGGCGGCATTTCAATCAGCAAGCAGGGCATGAATATGAGGGAACTCAGAAATATGGACGTGAGTAATGGACTTGTGAGGTTTTAATTTTAATTTTGTCTCCACGAGTTCTAATGAAAATATCATAGAATTCCTTGATGATGTGGTCGAGCGACTTTATTATGTATTCTTTCTCATTTGGTCTAAAGATAATGAACGGAAGGAACATACATGTTTAATCTGATTTGGAAAGAAAAGAAAGAAAAGGAATCGAGGTTATAAAAACAAGGGCTGGCAAGAACTGGTCACAACATATTTGTATACTTTAATAGAGGTTGATGTTATATGCAAACCACGATATAAAAAAACCCACAAAAAGGTATATTCTACGTTGACTCCTAATGGTTTAATCATTGCAGCGCTCCAGTCTGGGATCATCTGTGGCAAATATGTCTCAAACTGAACAAGATACCGTGTGCATTGGCATTATGAACAGTGGCGGGGACCAGATGACGCTTCAGTCCCTTAAGAGAGCTGGTGTGGACTGCTTCGGCGCCATGTCTCGTGACTCAAGTGTAGGTCTCTTTAATTTCTTCCCGGTTTGACAAATCTATTCTTTCATTGCAATTGGTGATCTATCAGTAAGTCTACTGTAATATAGAAATGCGGATATATAATTCCCAACATATAAAAGATATCAATGAATAAACTTCCAGTATAGTCCGGAAATTTTAGGCAAACGCAAACATTTCATGAATACAAATGGTGATGAAAACATAGAGTAAAATAATATGGTGCATCTTAATTGGTAGTCGGAATGGGAAGAGTACACACATGGTAGTACAACTAGGCAAAACGCTCTGTTCGAAACGAAGCGTAATGAACAGTACCATGTGGATTGTACTATTTTGCGAATCATGATGAGCTAAAGAAAAAAAGGAAAAGAGTGGTTTCTGAAAGCAAAGATCCAGGGCGAAGCTATAGTAATTGACACGACAGGAACTTGTATTTATGTTAGCATATGTTACAATTAAGGCTACGATCAGTCTAGTAACCACTTAATTTGTAAGTATATTTTCTTCACAGTTCAAGCCCGACCCAAGCCAAGCTGCAATGCAACTTAAAATGAAAAGAGAAACATCGGCACCCTCAAGCTGGCTCAAATCAGATTGGACAACCGTCATCGATCAAATGCCAACTGCACTCAAAGCTTCTGACATTAGGAATATGGGTGATTCCACCATGAGGGAATTGTAAGTCTCTAGTTCCTCGGGACAAGATTATTTCCATAATATCTTGGTTTTGCAAAACTGTTACTTTAAAATATTGATAATTACCTGCTTATAATCTATCGTAAAACTGGATGAGGTTTAATCTTGGCCACCGTATTCCACGACTGAAGTTTGGCAAAGTGACTTCATGAGGCGAAGCCGAGTGAAGTCCGGAGCCAAAACTCCAGGAGTGAAATACGGTGGCCAAGATTAAAACGAATTAGGTTTTGATTTTATCCTACCCTATCTCCTCGATTTTGGAATATTACGTGATAACAATGCTGTATGCCACTAGTGGCATATAAAACTCTGTATGCCAGTCAGCGTGACATACGGAAACCCAATGTTAAGCCTATGGGATTTTATATTAGGGGTAGGATAAATTACTGTACGGAATTACTGATATTTTGACCTAGTACATGAAGCTGGTAATCGTTATATAAATCAACCAGGCAAGTACTTACAGAATATTATCTGTCAATATATTTTAGGGTTGCTGGAGGAGAACTAGCTGCTGCACCTAATGCCTTCAAAGATCCATCTAAGAAACGTGCTCTTGAAACTCAACTGAAGTCTGCCTTTGGCCAACCGTCTCAATGGGATAACAGCACCCTGCGCCAAATGGGCTCCCTTCTTGGACAAATGGATAAAAACACCATTAAGTCTATTCCTCCTTCTCAGGTAAGGGGCTATAACATGTTATCAACGTTTGAAAGCTGAATCTAATGGATCTTTATAGACGAATCTTTATTTGTGGTTGTATGCCCCCGAGATCTCATAATATTGTCTCCACATGGAACGAGCAATCTTTCATTTGAAATTATATTTAGTATTTCACACATTTTATCCCTTTTTAATGTAGGAATTTGGATCTGCAAGAGGAAATATAAATTTCTTTTGTAATTTGTAATAGGATTTTAATGTTTTCTAATATTGATCCATATTGAAAACTCTCTCTATATATTATTAAGATGAGGGAGGCCGCCTCTAGCCTTCGTGATATATAGATTCCCTTCGTAATTTGTAATAGGATTTTAATGTTTTCTAATATTGATCCATATTGACAACTCTCTCTCTGTATTATTAAGATGAGGGAGGCCGCCTCTAGCCTTCGTGATATTTCATTCGAGGACCGTAGTAAGAAAGCCGCCTTGGGAAATCAAATCATTGCTGGTTTCGGTAGCGCCAAAACCTGGAGTTCTGAAGATGTTAAAAAGTAAGTCTGTATTATGCTGAAGACATTTACAGAATATAAAATTGACCACACTAGTAAGCTGTTATGAATTTTGACTCATTTCATTTTTGTGTAATCATATACATATGGTTAATAGTATTTCCTTGACAAATACTTTGGATACCAACCAAAATTAACATGAATATCATATGTAATTTCAGTATTGGTCAATATATCACTGGCAACCCTGCTATTATCAGTCAATTAAACGACAGTGTATTGGCCGATTCCTTGAGTGTCCTTGGTGCTCGTCCAACCAATAAACGTGGGGTAAGTACACTTACGTAGCAAATACTTTGTTGTAAAAAGCTTACTGGTTTAAAAAAGAAGCTTATTATTTTCAAAAGTATCGCTGCTGTTTCTTTTTCCAAGGGGAGTATTTTTTAATTATTGAATCTTTCTTGCCCTAATCTTTATACAGAAAGAACTCCACAGCCTCCGTTGTCTATGATAAGACAAATAAGATCTGGAAAAAATTATGCAATTTTCCAGCCAGAGATGAAAGGGAAAGAAAAATGAATTACTGTTTGATAATATGTACATCCAATTAGAACCTAGGCTCGTATTGTCAGATATGTAAAACGGGGTGTTTGAAGGCTAGACCATAACACTGCACGACCACGTTTTGCATAAAACCTTTGTTTTCCAACGAATGCGACTCACCTTAAGGAGAGACCCGTTTGACACAAAAAAATCCATCCAAGGCTCTTATTGTTAATGGTAAATTCATAACCCTTGAATGCCAACATTATTTTGAGTGCTTATATTTGCAGTCTGCCACGATTGCTCGCAAGTTGAAGAGCCTCAGTGGTTTTAGTGATCCAACAGCAATTGACACCACCAAGATCTCAGAAATGGGCTATCTCATACAAGGTATGGGTAGGGATTATCTCAGCAAGATGCCAGCATCTGCAATCAACGGATCTCTTGGAACCCTTGCCAATGTCACCTTCCCAAGAGGTGAGGCACGCGCACTCATGAACAAGATCAAGGGAACCGTAAGTTATTTTTCTGTATTGTATATGTATTCACTGATCATATACTTGATTTACTAATGATTGGAATCGCCTTCTAATATAGAGTCTACAATCAGAACTGCACAATGGAATTCCTTCAGTGAATTACTACGAGAAACTATTCTATTCAACATTCCTCTAATACTTTAGAGCATTGTTCCTTATACTTTCATGACATTACAGAGAAAAAACGATTCATAGTCATCTGTTTTAAAGACCTGTATCATTCATCAGAATAACATCAGTTCATTGTGGTCTGTTCTATACTTCCCCTGGTGTTTTTCTTTCAAATACTATGCAGTAACTACCTTAGTTGAAGAAATATTGAGCTAGCCACATCCTGACTGATTAATTCTTACTTAGGATTCGTTGTCACCTTTGTCTTCACAGTAAGATTCGTTCACAAGAGTTCACCCAGCTGTTTCAAACCTCTCGCTCGTTATGATACTATTATCTCTAATGTTTTTCAGCCTGCCAACTATGATGCAGCCAAAGTTAAGGAGCTTGGTCACCTCATCACGGGACTTGACAAAAGCGACTTTGACCAGATGCCCGCGCAAGTTCTTGCTGAGTCCCTTTCTGACATTGCAGAGAAAGACTTTGATGTCAGTCAATGCCGTGCCATTGTGAACAAGGTAAGTTCCTACATTGCCTTACTCGTTTTTTCAAACTTTATCTTAAATGTTTGTATTAATATCCAACATTTACTGTCCATTTGATTGTAAGCTAGTTTTTCTCTGTTCGCGAGAAATAAATACCTCTATGTAAAAATGACGGATTATTTTAATTGATTTGGAACTTGGCTGGAGGGAGGTTCAAAGCTTCCGTTTAAGACCCAAAGGCGCATCCATACAGATTCAATGTCTCATGGCACCTGGGCACAGAACATGACCCTGCCCAGCTTCTATAAGGAATAATAGTTCAATAGTGGATAAATTGATGATAAGTTTACCATCACCTCTAGAGACAGACCTGAGCTGACAGTATGGGCCGGCTTCAACCTACTACCATAGAAATTTAAGACCTCCCGATACACTACGATGCAGATTGTCAAATATCGTAGACAATCAGGAATCTCTGTATCGTAGAGAAACGTCGAGACTAGGAACATCAGCATGTACCATAAAAGGGGGGGGGGGTGTCCATCTACTACACTTATAGCATTGGGAGTGTATTGTAGAGGTTCCCGATAAGATATATTGCTTTCGGAAAGCGACATGGCACCGTAGTAATGGATCAGGTTTTCCCGCTGCGGCCTACAGTGCACATCAATTAACTACGATGACATCCCAAGAGATAAGATGCATCGTATTATGCACAACGATTTGTGCAATCTGCATCTATCGTATTAGGTGGACACCCCTCCTAATCAGATTTTAGCTACATCATGAGGCCTATCGTAGACGATCTGGAGCTCCTAGGACGCTTGGCCTTAAGTTTCTTTACTCTTCCTTCCCTCTCCATCTAGAACTTATCATATATCTAATTTCATTAGTTATGCCGTCTATCAATTAATCATGCTTAGTTTAAGGCTTATGTTTTTATCCATGTGACATTTTGACCCCGAATAGATACTTTATTCGGGAGTGAATATAGGTATTATAGTGCTGCCGCTTTTGTTTTTAGATCAAGTCTGATAATTCATCATATCTGAAGCAGATGGGGAGCCTTATGTCTAAATGCATGTCTCCCGATGATCTAGACAACGTTTCAGTGGATGACCTTGGCCTCGACTGTAGCGACAGCACAGCCCCTTCTTTCACCCCAGATAAGCCGACAGTGAGTACTTATATATATAGGCAATATGCATATTCCACTTGAAGTTCAGATTTCCACCAGAATTAATACAGGTATCCAGAACATCCATTATCAAACTGAAGAACAAGAAGTTAATAATTATGTTAGATATGGAAAATATTAAAGATGACGTTCCCGATCTACAATATGTAACCTATCATAATCAAATAAGTATTCTGGTTATGCAATGAAATACTCCACACCCACATAACGCCATACATGTGTTCTGCCATTGACTTTAATTCTCCTTTGTAGCAGTTCTTTGGATTGTAGACGGTAACCTGTTCCACATTTGGAAGTCCTTGAAAAGAGTACTGTTGACAAACACTGAGACATAAAAATTCAAACATATTAATTTTGTATATTTTTCAGAGACTTACGTTCATACTTTCACTTTTAACAGGCTAAGAAAATCTTTGCTAAACTGAGGCAGAGATATGGCAGCCCCAGCAGCAGTAACACCAACTATACACTGGCCTGTATGAAGAGCTGGGGTCGCGTAGCTGCCCTTGGTATGGATGCCTCTGACTTTGAGAATTTGGCTGACAATGGTGACCTTGGATCCATCATTGAGGAACTTACCAAATATGAAGTAGACATGGATGAGACACAGGTCAATATACATTTAACTTGTTCTATTTTTAACACTTGCCTCGCAAGGTTATGAGTCTTACAAGATATGCCCTTACACAACTGCAATTGCATCCTTCATTTCAAAAGATATACCTCTTGTATAATTGAAGACGTATCCTTGGGGGTGTTTTAGACATCTACTAAGTTTACAGAATCAATATCTATTACGTAATCAGATGTTCCTTGACGTACATACACTTGGTTAGTACAGATTCCAAAATTTATTGAGATTATTATATTTCAGACCAAGGCTATTGCGAGACGTGTTCGCACCTACCTGCAAATGGACAATGACACAGCTGTCAATACATACGATTCATCCACTATTTCACAAGTTGGAAAATTCTTGAAGCATTTCAAGTAAGATATACCTCAATCAGCACACTAACGAATCTTTTTCTATGATACCTTCATGTACACCCTGAGGGTGATGCTTAATTAAGTCCTATGTGAACTGTCTAAATCTCTCCATGGAGGATGAGAGTATGAGCTAGACTATTCTACACATATAACATAGACTTGTCTTCTTGTATAATCAGGGTGATTTATTAGATGTTGTTCGAGAAGAACAATTAAGCGAGTGACGGATTACTTTATTTTGCGGTTCTTTCGAGGGATTTACGAAAGTTGAACAATACAGATATGCAAGTGCATGCAGAGTTAAAGGTAATGTCTGTTCGATTTCAGTGTAAGCGACCTGAACAAATTCAACGCTACAGTGAGGCCTGTCGTTGCCAAGCAGTTAGGTCAGGCAAACCTCGATGGTATGACACTGGCAGATATTACTACTATGAAGAAATATGCACTTGAGAACGTTGTAAGTATGGGTATTGACATATATACAGAAATCATATATAGCATTGATTGCAACCGACCAAACCTTATATTTATCAATACTATTTCAACAGTGTCAGAATACTTGTTTTATAAAGTACTTTTGATTTTCATCCACATATGATTTTTTTTCACAGCTTCGTGATGACACCGATGTAGTGACTGATCGCACTAGTGCCACCACCCTTGATGACAACGACATTCGTGAACTCGGCAATCTGTTCAGAGGTATAGAAAACACTGACATCGAAAAGATGAACGTGACTGCCATGTCTGCCAACATGAATAACATGCAGGATCAAATCCGTGGTCTTGCCTCCAAGAAGGCAATTATTGACCGTGTTGCTTCTCAGGATCCGTAAGTCCTTAATTCCCGAACTTCTACCTCTTTAAAATTTGTAAGGATGTGGCCCACCACACCGCCACGTAATATGTTCTGTGTAAGCTCCACATATTTGATTTGATTAATTGCACCTCGAGTTGAACCTTAGAGGATGAGATGCCTTGAATATCAATTTGTTTCAACGCAAAATATTACTCATTCTTGATTTTGTTTCCGTTATTTTGAATTGAAGAGCCATGTTCAACATCCTTTATCTTGCACATACCCTAATGGTAATATATCTTCCTATACAGATCATTCTTTGACACCTCAGACAATGTTATTGCCTGTGTTGGCCTTGTCGGAGGCATGGATAGCAGCGTAATAAATGCTATGAATGAGGTATGTATTTTCCGATTTCTTGGATTCGATGATGCTACATTTATCCTAATTTTGCTCAAGTCTTTGATTATGAACATTCATTAAATTATTCAACAGAATCGAATGAAAATAATCCTTCTCCTGACTGGTCCTGTATCGAGGAGAAGAGGGGTGGGGTAGGTGGGTGGGTACAGGGACTGAAGCCAGTCTACATTAATCCGATTGATTTATCAGAATCGATATAGAAAGAAATCCATAAAGCAACCTCATCTAGCTTCTCTCTCTCTCTCTCTCTCTCTCTCTCTCTCTCTCTCTCTCTCTCTCTCTCTCTCTCTCTCTCTCTCTCTCTCTCTCTCTCGATATTTATCTCGTATACTAATGAAATTCTTAATTATCTTACCACAGACTGTTCTTGGTGAGGCTTTGTCAGATGCTGCAAGCATAATGGAGACCCGTGACTCGAAGGATAAGCTTAGAGATGAATCTGGCTTCAGTGGAGAAATTCCTAGCGGTGATAAGTCGTCAATGGAGACTAACAAGAGAGCTTTCGTCTCAAAAGCTTTCACTGCGTACCAGCAGGCGAGTCAGACTGGCAGTAGTCGCAGGAGGAGGAGATCCACCAGTGAGTCCGCTTTCAAGATCCTCTGATATTTCCCAACCTCCGAAAGTCATTACACATGAAAATCAACTAGACATACACAATTCTGAGAACAACGAGATGCTCCAAAGTAAAGTAGAGCTCATGTGTTCTCATAATGGGGATATATGATTCATAAAGGTTCCAACCTAATCACGACAATCCTTAGCGTTTCTTTGGCAACATACATAGTAATACCTAAAAGTATGATATTATAATTTATATGATGAGATAGTATATGATTGCTACTACAATATAACAACTAGAACATAATTTTAACAGAACAAAGGTTTTAGGTGGTAGGCGGGAAATATTTGCCTATTACATCACATCTCATACTTCATGCCCCAGTCACACTGGCGTAAATTTCGGCGTTCCTTCTACGTACTCAAATTGGTGGGGAGTACGTATTAGCTACGGATTTGGAACGTATCTGTTTGGTTTGCTTTAACGTTTTAGTACGCTTCTCAACGTTCATCAACGTTCATCAACGCTTATCTACGCTTCTGTACGCATTGTGGCGTTTTTCGGCGTATTCCGACTTTCCTTTACGCATCTCCGCGTATTGCGGCGTTTTACGGCGTATTTTGAGATTCCAAAATGCGTAGAAGAAAGTAGACGTGCGCACACGGAAAAACGCCGTTTTTTACGCCAGTGTGACTGGGGCATCATATTAATGCTGATGAACCAAGCGTGCTCATAAAATTCCATTTACCGACCTGTTTTTCTTTCTATTATCCCATTATTGCCAATCATATGATGATACGTACTGTACTAATTGTATTAAATTCTACATACCAAACTAATACAGTTGAAGATCTATTATGATACGAATAATGAATTTTCCGAAATTTAAAAAGGTTCTCCTAAATGGACCCCTCATAGCTGCGCCCGAATCTACCAAAAGAATATAATCGAATGTTCTACTCTATTTGTTTCAGCAACAATCACCTGTTCTGACATCCAAGTTCTTGGCAGCAACGCAGTTACTCTGACAACCACCCAGATTGATTCTATCTCAACCAGTGAATTTACTGACTGCACTGAAACACTTGGTGCAATCACAAGCTGGAGCAGCAGCCAACTCACCTCATTGGCCTCAAGAGCAAAAGCTGTTAGTATGACTTTAAGTTTAATGAAAAATGCTGGTAGTTTGGTTGCAAATAACTCAGGATATAAGTTCCATATATCAGCAAATAGAAAATGCAAAAAAAAATGGCATGTCACCATGCTATCTTCTATGGGAAGGCCATCTGAAAATATAAGCGCTTAACTATTGGTGTCTATGGGAAAATACAATATTTTGACTTTGTTTCTAAATGACACTGATGTTCTATTGCTATCTTCAAATAGTTCTGGATTATGATAGTTGGGAATATATACAAATGAGAAATGCTAAAGAATACTATGTCACCATGCTAATTTCTTTGGGCTTATCTATTGGTGTCTATGGAAAACTGCTACATATTCATGAAACCAGATGGCAGCACCAGTGTTAAATTGAGTAGAATCAGGGGGCGCTGCGATACCTACCCGCGGTTTTCTTTAAGTCTGTTGCGTTGTTAATTACTACTTCAGGGAATCTTAGTGAAAGTCGGCAAAGAGCAAACATAGACTTAAATATTTACTTCCACCACAGATCTTTGAGAACTTCTTTCCTGCATCATAGTTATAAATATTCAAAAGAAGAATATTCTATTTTAATAGTCATATGGGACTGCTGTATCAAGCTGGAGTGAAGCAAACGTCAAGTTGATTGGTACTATTATTGCTGGACTCACCAGCACGGAAATCTCCACCTTGGCTATAACATCCGCCGACACCCTCACCACCATGGGAACTTCCTTCAGCTTCTCCTCAGCTCAGGTAAGTTCTATTCTCTTCATTCTCTATGGAGGTACCTTGCAAATTATTTTTTAATCAATGTAAAGAGATGATAGTCCTATGAATAGAAACCACATCCATTTGCTCATCTTTGCATTCATGCAGATATTTTGTATATAAAGCCACTTTTCCATTTGATGTCTTCTCTCCTTTATAGTTGAAGGCTGGTTTTAGTCGCTACCTCAGCCAGGCCAGATCGAACACGGCATTATCTGTGACCGGTGATGACCTTGTGTCTATGGGTTCTTTCGCCTGTGGTGCAGAAACCTCACAGATCAGCCAATTTACCTCTGCAAATTACAAGTACGTTACTCTTAATCTATTCCAGGAATATCACATTTGTTCTTGTTCTTTCAACACCAAACCGTGTTCAGAAAAACACACATTTCGTATTTGCTTGAAAATCAAAATCTTTCAAATTATGATTACTGTATGGTTTCCCATTCAAAATGTAAAAATCCTGAATTCCATAGGACTGCAGCCACCTCCATTGGCAAACAGACAGCCTGTGATTCCAGCCAACTCTCAGCTTATGCTGCCCTTGCTAAAACTGCTTATGGAGTAACCAGCACCTGGGACTCAACTACCATCACTACCGTCGGAACAGTCATTGGTTAGCCTCTTTCTTTGTTAACTGGCGTTCTATTATTATTATTATTATTATTATTATTATTATTATCATCATTATTTTTATCATTATTATTATTGTTGTTATTGTTATTATTATTATTATTATTATTATTATTATTATTATTATTATTATTATTATTCATAAAGGTGTTTTCTCAAACAGATTGTACATGCCATTCTACAGCTAAATCTTCAAATCTTAAATTCAATATATGTATCATGTGTTTTATATTTAACAGAAAATGTCACCTCGATTCAGTTACATAACAAACCTCTGCAAAGAATTGAGATATTAGCTATTCATATAATCAAGGTGGGAAATGTAAATAACCCGATTCTTATTTTTCAGGTGGTCTTTCCTCCTCAGAAGTTAGTGCCTTGACAACAACCCAAATCCAATCAATTTCTACTACCACTATTGCGGCCATCCCTGCTTCCGTTTTCTCCGTGAGTAATTTAAAATCTAATTTTTTAGCTGTAGTGATAAAATCTTTAACAATAAATATTACAAATGTAATTTATCTTGAATAGCATTATTCATACCTTTATTTATTACATTAACATCAATACTTGATATCGTTCTTGCAGAGCTTCAGCGACACCCAGTTGGCATCCTTCTCTACCTCCCAGGCTAATGCTGTCACTGTCGACCAACAGAATGGTCTCAGTGCCACCCAGAGGTCCAGCCTGGTCTCTGCTGGTGCAACCGACAAGTCAACTAACAGTGCTGGTGAATATTTTAATACTGATGTAAAAATACAGCAATAGATATAAATATTTAGTGTATACAAGTGTATACAACAATCAATTCAAAAGTTGCAAAGTGAGGATGCTTAAGGTTACTTACCAAGACTTTAACCGAGGTAAGTGTCTTTAAGCAAACTTACCGAGTATTTTGAATTTTGTCACCCGGAAATGGTTTCCCTATTATTATGTACTTTAAAATATTGATCAAAATGATTTTTTTTTAATCTCCAAGCACCATGGGAAGCCATCTCCACCCTTATCACATATCTCAAACTTATATATTTCCTTCATGCTTGTCATTATTTAAGCTACTATTTGATTAGTCTAATTTTCCTCACGTGATACCCTCTATAACGAAACAAGCAAACTCAATAGCGAAACAAGTAATCGTGATAGCGAAAAATCATGTAGTTCCTACACCCCTAGCAGCGGTATGTCATTAAGGGGTGTTCTGCTATAGGTGTATAATAATATCATTTATGTGTTATTATATACAAATAAATCACTTTCCCTAAAAGCGGGTGCTCTAAACTTATATTCCATTCAATAAACCTCTATACCTCTATACCCATGTATAGTAACCATATGAACACTTTCTAAATCCGTATATTTTCTCTCCATAGCATCCGTCCGTGTTTCCATCATGCTCCTGTTGCCCATTCTGGCCTTCTTCATGTAGACGTCGAAACCCCAGAAAATGAAGGTTTGGGAATATGGGAAGTAACGGTGTCAATGACGGCGGGAGCAGATCGACCTTGACTGCAAGAGAACACCATCAGTGATAACCCTGAGCAACTAGGGTGATAGGATTATAGGCTGAAACTTGATGAAATTTGTGAACTTTGCTTAGACATACTTGATGTACAATCAGAATTTAGAGAAATATCCGAGTTCTCAGTTCTGATTTAAAATTTCATATTTTTCAAGTGAACCTACGATGAGCTTTATCCTATGGAATAAAGCAAGTTACGGTCGAGCTGGGAAGCTGTGTAATCCATGGGGTTCAATGACAGCAGGAGCAGATCTGGCCTTACTGCAAGAGAACACTGTACATGCTTATTTCCAAGTTTTCAATTTTTGTTTCAAAATGTCATATTTCGTAATAAACGTCTGATGAAAATACACTTTCGTTTGTTCTTGAATTCTATATAATAAATCAAATTTAGATTCAGGATATAATAAAAGTGTAGACTGGGACTGGGAATAACCCTTTAATGCTCTGCTACAACGGATATATTAGCTAAAATCATGTTTCAATCTACGAGGGTGCTAGTCGTGGATATATGAATAGATCGGATCATTGTTATCCAATACATTAATCCTTGACGTCCATTATTGGGTGTTTTTAATGAGAATCATACAGTACACCGATGACCTTGTGCTGTGATAAAACCTATGCTGGTAAATGCAAACCAGTCGAGATCCGAAGAGCTATATTTGTACATGTAGATCATCTAATATACAGGAATGTGTTTATATAAGTGACTGGATATTGCTGCTCCCTGTTGGACTGCGGTAACAAGGGTCCCGTTCTGTCTTGTCTGGTCTATCGATTCAGTGTATGACACACTACACAAAGTACTGTTTAGTATTGCATTATTATCTCACCTCTGTATTTTTCTCCATAGGCTTAACATTAGGAACTCGTACTCCACGGCCGTGAGGTTCGCATACTCAATGGCTAATTGGGTGATTCATTTCATCAATAATTAATTGAGCGCGGGAAATCACGCTCATAAACGTCATCTAGAGGTTAGAATGCTCACACAGGCTTTCAGCTTACTGCAGAGAATCTTACACTTCGCAACCAATGTCCCAACTATAAAGGCCTGGTTAAATGAGCAGGGGTCCAGTATCCCATTTTGACCATACCCCTACCCCACTACTGACTTGGTTCCTAAAAATAGAATTTTTATTTCATAGTCTTTTTGGGGACAAAATATTCACTATATCAATCCTGTCATTAAATAATAGACACTTAGTTATGGATACTGTCATCTGCTACTAGAAAAGGAAACTATTAGATGATAATAATGACTAAATATGGTATATACATAACACCTAAAGACACTGTATTCAAAGTGTCACATCTGATGGGACACACTTGAGCCTGTGGTAATCAAACCCACTTTGCAGAGAGCTATAAAACCAATTCTCTTCCTTTGACCCAGTGAGCCAGCCTTGCATGACTCGACCATAAACTGATGGGACAGATTCCCTACATGGCACAGAGCCAGCAAACCTGTTTGACCAGTTATTCGCCCTTATGCTTTTAGTGACTACAGACCAACCCCCTCCCCCTGCCCACTCCCACCCCCACCCCCACTCCCACACCTACTCTCTGACTTCTTCTACTAACAATTAGAAACCGATGGAACAGATTCCCTACATGGCACAGAGCCAGCAACCCTGTCTGACCAGTTATTCACCCTTGTGCTTTTAGTGAACACAGGTTGGTTCAAGACTGTTATAAGACTGATACAAGACTTGTAAGACTGTTGTGAGTCTGTTGTGAGACTATTGTGAGACTGTTGCAGACTGTTGTATTAGGCCGATACAAAACTGTTGGAAGACTGATACAAGACTGTTGCAAGACTGATGCAAGATCGTTGTAAGATGGTAGCAAAACTGTTGTAAGTCTGTTGTGAGACTAATACAAGACTGTTGTAAGACTGATACAAGACTGTTGTAAGATAGTTGTAAGGCTTATACAAGACTATTGTAAGCCTGTTGCAAGACTTGTTCGACTGTTGTAACGCTGATATGAAACAATTCTCATATATGCCTTACAACAGTCTTACAACAGCCTTACAACAGGCTTTCTTTTTTTTTTCTTTTTTTTTTTATTGCACAAAAGTACATATAATGGCCTCTGCCATGGCAGGTATTCTGGCAGTTCTATTACCAGCTACAGCTATGATCAGTAACAATCTCTTCAAGTAGATACAGTATGATACAATATGTACAAGTGTGGGATGAAGTAATGATGTGGAATATACCCGAAGACACAGCACCATAATTCAAAAGGATCTATAGTACTTCCTTTATCAACCCTAACTTTAGTCTAATATGCTTTTTATAACTATGAAGTGAGCCAGTTTGGATCTCATACGGGAGGTCATTCCAACGTTCCATCCCACGGTATATTGGGCTTTTCTTGAACATTGTAGTACGCGGTCTGTCAAGTTTAACTATCTTTTTATTCCGTCTTCTAGTTTTTGGATTGTCATCGGGTTCTATTCCACTGGCATACTTCCTCATGTATAGTAAGTTCAAGTACTGTTTCCTCGTACATAGAAGATGAACATTGCAGTTATCATGTAACGATTGTATGGATTGATCCCTGGCGTTCGACCGAGTACACAAACGCAAACCCCTATTTTGTGTCCGTTGAAGCTTACCCTGTAGGTTTTTGTTTGCCCCCAGATCAAAATATCCCGGATAATCAAAGATAGGAAGTATCATACTTTAATATATTTTTATACTAGTTTCTTGAGTGATAAATTTTCTGATTTTAGCCAGTTTGAAAAGTTTATAGTTAACTTTCTTCAACATATCATTAACACACTTTTCCCATGAGAGAGTTTCGTCCAGTTTTATCCCCAAATAGTTGTAACTCGAGCATTGTGGCAGCCTGGACCTTACCACAGTCTTGTATCAAAATTACAACAACCTTACAACAGTCTTGTATCAGTCTTACAACAGTCTTTTACCAGCCTTACATTAGTCTTGTATCAGCTTTACAGCAGTCTTACAGCAGTCTGGCAACAGTCTTACAACAGTCATACAACAATCTTGCAGCAGTTTTGCAACAGTCTTACAAGTCTAGCAACAGTCTTAAAACAGTCTTTTAACAGTCTTACAATAATCTGACAACACTCTTACCACACTCTTACAACACTCTTACAACAGTCTTGCAACAGTATTGCAATAATCTTACAACAGTCCTTCAACAATCTTACAACAATCTTGCAAAAGGCTTCCAACAGTCTTGCAACAGTCTTGCAACAGGTCTCATTTTTGTTAATTAGTAATTTCAATAACTAATTTTTTTAATTGTATTGTAAATATGATATTTATAAGTTAAAGAAGGGTCTAGAATAACTCTAAGGTATTTGTAGGATGGAACATTTTCTAGCTTAATATCATCCAATTTAAGTACAATATGCCCTAGCCTAGAGTTTATTGTACTTTAGAAGTACCGCACTCATCCATTGTAAATGGAAATATCATTAGCTCCTAGTGTTATATGGGGTGAGATAAAATCAGAAACCCACTCGATGAACATAACTTGGTCTGTACTCCACCTCGTTTGACCACAGAGTAATTCACTCAGCTTCACTTCATGAATTACTCTGCAGTCAAACTCAGTGGAATACGGACCAAACTATTTTCATCTCGTGGGTTTCAATCTAATAACTTTATGTGAATAATGGTTGAGTCCAGATCATATCTGTTCTTCTGATTAAGGATGTTTCCATTGCAAGTAATCACTCTTTCTTACTTAAGAACAGTTCATAAGAAATAATTTGAATACCAAACACATAACAGTATTGGTAAATATCAACACAGGATTGGGTCTTAAGGACACAAAGCTTTCCTTACAAAGTGACTATGAACAATCAATAGGAGACGAGGTCTTTCTAAGAACAGCCCAAACGATCTAGATGATCAACTTAAATGAACTAACGATGCTCTGTAAATAAAGAGCTGTATTACTTGATGCTGATAAGATAACACTGATACAATGGATTAATGTTAGTAAGTCAGAATATAAGGGTGGCAACTAATTTAAGGGTGAAAAGAAAAACTTAGATCTGAGAAAAGATATACAAAGGTCACTGTAGATAGAAAATCTAAAACAAAAAAACAAAAAAGGAGCAATTGTATGACCACATCATTACGAATTGTTGTTTGGAATTGTTTACTGTGTTTTTTGAAAACGTTGAAAAGATTTAAGATTATATAAGGACCAAAAACTGGAACGAATGATGTAAACAAATGAAAAATTAAAACTGATTGCAAAAAAAAACACCCAAAAAATCAAAGGTTACGGAACCATGCATTTTTTCGTTGCCCAAGGATGAGTGTATGGCGAATGTTATATGTAAATCTTGAATTAAAAAAATAAGTATAAAACCTGTTAAAAGAGGTTGCAGCAATCCATGTCCTAAGTACTAATGCTGCACTCCACCAATGACATGCTGTAGAGTACCTTGTTGCCAGAGCTGCTGGATCAAACTAACCCACAACCTTGATAACATTGAATGAACAATATAGCACACAAGAAGTAACCTCAAGGTGGTAAACATTTACATGACGTTGCCATTGATAATAGAGGGAGCAGAATCTGGATTTCACTGAATGTATTCAATATCTGAATGTTCTGAAAGCAAGAGAGTTTTCAAAAGGCATGTCGCTGCCGATTGTAGATTATTGAATATTGATTAGACAGAAGAATTTTGCACTTTCCTCTATCATCGCACTGCATCCCAGCTGCTTTGCTTTGTTGACAATAAAGCGAGAATTCCACCAACCAGACAAAAACATTGTACATCGCCCGTATGGAGGTTGCCGACAGATCTGGTCTATTGAATATCATCTGTCAGGTCTGTGGAATCACTCGCTAGACGTTCCAGCAGGCATCGGCTCTGAAATTGACGTCTGTTGGAGGTTGTTGGCGGTTGCTGAATGTCTGCTGGGCTGTCGGGCCATCTGCCGGCTGAAGCACGCTTCCACCAGAAAGATATTTTAACCTGGCATTCCATCCAATGTACATTTTCTCATCTGCCAGACGAAATATCTCCCACCAGACAAAACCTGATTTATTAGTTTTTGTCGGCTGGGACTGGGCGTCTGGCCGATAGTTTTGGTGAGAGTACGGCACCCGCCTGCGAGCTTTGCCAGGACCTGCGTAGAGGGAACTCCGTCATGCAATATTGAACGGTGGACACCCGCGATAGCCGAAGCCACAAACGGAGATTTAAAATTCTGACAGTTTTGGTATTTTTCCGCGGAGTTTTGGCATCAGAGGATGCCACACATTCATAACATCAACACCTGCCTGCTCTGAGATCGGCCTGGTGGAAGCACATGCCAGATGGCTGTACAGCTACCACTCAAACGTCTGCTGGGGTTTTAGGTGGAGCAGCGATGCATTTAGAGGCCATTTAGCCAGACGTTTCAACTGACGTCTGCTGGAAGGTCTGCTTGAACGTCTATTTTGCGTCGAAAAACCGTCTGGTTGGTGGAATTCTCGTTCAAAGATTTCAACAACCCCAAGAGTGTTGCAATCATATAGCATATACCCCATCCTGTTAGTTTTATAGAAGGAGACAAATTGGGATGTCAATCCCAATGTATTCATAAACAATATTGAAATTATGTTAGGGCTTCAGTTACACAAACTTAGTCATAGACCTTCTTGTGTGTTGATTTCGATCAATAGTTTAGACGCCTATCTAACAAAAAGGTTTTTTCTCTATACTCTATACTATAAGTTCCAGTGCCAACATATCCTACCAGGCTCAGGCTCCACTCCCTAAATGGTTTACATCTATCCCTATGCCTACACTAACCGTCTATCAGACGAGCCTGCAGAGTAGCATTACCCAACCCGAGAGCCTGCTGCTCATCTGTAAGGGCAGATAACGACTCGGTATCTTCTAGTTCCTTTATTTCTCGCTTTGCACCTGAAGGACACGCTATCGAGTTTATCTGCATCTATAAAAATACTTGAGAAAACGCACGACCTACTGGGCTTAGTCAATGTACATCTGATACCCTGAGTATAAGGGTAATTTAAGGTTTACTATATACCCATGCCGTATATACTGTATATACGCACCGTTTCGGCATATGACGTAAAACATTGTACTGCAAACATGTAGGGTGCAGTGGGGTATTCCACACACAGAATCGATGTTACCTTGCGATCCAAGGTATATATATACGGTACGCAAAGCCAGTACCTCCAGTCTCATAGGCCTATTCCACAAAGAAAGCCCTCAGCGGGTTTTTGCCTTCCAGCCGGCATTTGCTGCCGGGGCCGGCCGGCCTGCTGCCCCTAAACCCCTAAATTCTAGGAGCTGTTCCACCAAAGCCCCACAAGGCGACCAACAGGCATACACAAGGCGCCCGGCGAGCGCCCATAGAGCCGGCTGGACCCGGTGCGGCGTTACTCCCGCAGCGGGTTTGCTATTGCCGTCTGGTGGACGTTGGCGGCACTAACGTACAATCCCGCGGTTCTCTATCGATCCGATAGGCGGCGCGGCGTGCGGCGATACATTACGACGCACTGAACCCGTGAAAGTCGCGTATCGAGCGCAGCAGTGTGTAAGCGTGTCGGGATTTGTACGGGAACGGTCAGAAAACGTCAAATAACAGCGGAATCACAGGTTAAATCGAAGAATGAAGGTAAAAAAAGATAAGGATTGATGTTATGAATGTGTTTATTTGACTCTAGTGCCCAAACTACCGCAACTATCCGAAATATCGGTGTCCGCGTATCGGAATACCGTCCGCGGGCCTGTATTGACGGTGTATATCGTAGTATAGGCGGGCGAGCGGTCAACGCGCACCCGGGGAACAGCTCTCCACCTCACGCTCTTGGCACGCCGGCCGGCCTGCCGGGGGCTTATAATCAAATGAATCAGTTTTCCTCTGGCAGGGCTTGCGGGGAACGTTGCGCTCATAATGTCCGGCCGCCCGGCCGGCCTCCTCTGTGGTTATCACTATATTTTGGTGGAACACCTCCAAAATTGGCTATTGCACGAGAATTGTCCCCGGCCGGCGGCCAGCGGCCACCAACAGGTCAGCCGATACTGCCCGGCTACGGGGTTTTGGAGGCACGGTGGCCGGCAGGGGACGGCCGTGTGGGGCCTTTGAGCTTAATGAGCTGTTCCACCAAGCAGATTATTGCCGCCGGCGGGAGGTTTGGGCCGGCTATTGCCGCTGGTCGCCAATAGGCGACCACAAGGAGCCCGGCCTGGGCTTGTGCCTCCTTGGTGGAATAGGCCTCTTAGACTGGAGGTACCGGATCGCAAGCCCCCCGAGTCTCAAAGTGGAGACTGGCCTTTAGCTGTGAGTGTTTGACACTCTCCCCGCAGATCTTTCATGTGACCTATACCTATGGTTGGAGAATGTGTGCATTCTCACTCCTGAAGCTATTTTTCCATGTTCATATTTCCTTTTGTGTGTATTTTGAATAAAACAACCATAGAAATCTACAGATAAAGAACGCTTCTTGGTCTGAGAGTGAGAATTCGCGGACATGAGTTTAACGTTACCAACCTCTAAATTGGAAAACAGTGTAGACAGAGGTGGCGGCCAATCTATAACTTTGTGTTGCTCTGGTTGCCAGTGTAGAACTCGCATGTTAGTGAGGCCAACGTCCACCAGACGGCGTCGCGGAACCACCGCCCTCCCGGCGTCAATCGACCGCCTGGCTCAGTGGAAGCGGTAATTATATTTTGAATACAATTTTCACAAAGGAAGACTTTATCATCAATTATGTGAGATATGAGTATTTCCCAGTGAGTATTTTAGCTCGCAGAACACATTTGTTTGGCCCCGGAGTGACACGGCCTGGGCTTAATAATACCAACCTCTTAGTTGTAACCAGGGTTGGAACAGAGTGGAGACAGATGTAGCGGCAATTTATATTAGAGACAGAACAATTGTTAATTCATGAAGCAGTCACCAGATGGCCGACAGTACATTTGCAATATGGCGTCCTCATTCGGGGGACAGAAGCTGTGTACTGTGACCCTTTGTTCTTTCAAGATTCATCCGACTCTCCAACTCTTCCTATTTATTCATCTCTCTTTACATCCTTCCATTAGGCTACTGAGAGTGGCCAAATACCACTTTTTTACTTTTACACATCCAGCAGTGAAGAACACCCACTTCTGTACCGCCAAGAATTAGAGAACACATCTACTTTATCACCTCCAATGCGACGGACACACATACTCTGGGGCAAAATGGCGCTGCCGGTGAATATTGGTTAGCTGCTCTATAACCGTCCCATTGCTCTCGGAAGCCATCTATAACCCTACGAGAAAATTTACCCAGGAACTTTAATCTGCGGGAGATATCTCGTCATTCATGACCAGACAAATCAGGTAAAATGTAGCTTCATCCCTGTATGATACATATCATCTCAAAGAATATCTGTTTCACTCACATTAAATAGATGATGAATACTATAATCCACAGTGAAAGAGTAATTTTCAAAATTTCCCTGAGAAACATTTAAATTGGCGATCGACAGGTCTTTTGCCATAATAGAGACCACATAGTTGCTCTCTATGCACATATAAGTGGCATTTGGAAGCCCTTGCGACATCCTGTGTATGGCTCAGCATAGATTGCCAATCTATTGGTCTGGTGACCTCTTATCACCAGTTCATCCTAATGAAAAGGTATTATTCTGCTAACAGTGAAACACAACATTGGATATGAATTTTGTATAAAGAATTTGATATTTATTTGAATAATAATTTGTGTGCTAAATAATTTTGGTTACAACAATCAGTACCTGCACAGGTGAACAAAACATATGGATCGGGGTAACAAGAAAGTATAAGGTTTATCATTGCAACATCGATTGTACGACCTTAATCATTGTTCTATACCCTTAGTGGCGTATACATGTACTTGTAACTGCTGTATTTGATATACTTAGTAGCTATACAACTATGGTCCGCATATGGAAAGAAAATATCACAGCCAACATGACTATCCTGGTAAAACCTCTAAAACTGACGCACGTTCAATTGATACTCAGATTTTCTGTACAAATCTGAATGAGTGAGAGCATCGTCAATTGAGGTAATTTGGAGAAGCCCTCCGATTTACACACCGTCCGCAGATTCTTTGATATAAAATCTGTACACAGTTTCTGCACTCTAGCTGAAAAATAAGAAAAGCATCATTTTAAGTCTTTACTGGCATGAGATAAAGACTGGGAGCAGAGTAAAGGATGGTGGCGAGCCACGGTCTTGAATTTATGGTAATTGTTTTAAAAGTGTATTATTGAAATTGAAGGAATCAGGAACCAGATTTTTGGTTAAGTGATCCTTCGGGTTCTGTAGTACACGTTTCTAGTTATGATATACAGGCCACCTAACACTCATGATGTTATACATTTGCGGAAACTTGACGAGATTGGAAGCCATCCCCTTCAGGAAAATGGAGCAATCTTTGACATTTTAGTTTTTTTCTAATGTTGTCAATATGTGCAATTAAACACAAACTGTAGGAAGAAATGTGATTTTTTGTTGTTTCCATGGAAACATGGCCCTCCAACAGACATGCAGTGACTTAGGAGTGGTCCCCTGTGTTTTTATGCCCCTAGAAATGGACTTTTACCAAAATCATTGCTGGTTTTTTTTTCTCTCTGCAAATCTGAGAGGGAGCAGCATCTGAAGTCGCCAACTTTTAAAAAACTGAACACATTTCGATATTTCACCTTGAAAAAGGAGGTCATGACCTTAAACCAGCACATATAGAACTTTTGCGGTACGGCACTCAAAGAGTACGAAACCTAAGCCTTTTGAATGTAGTCAACATGTTTATTCAAACAAGCTATCGGGGAAAATATGCACTTTTTGAGAATATTGGCATTTTCTGTGTCCATGGAAACACGCCCCTCCCATAGCTCTGCTCTGAGATAAGAATGTCCCCCTGGATTTTTTTATAATTCCTAAACATATCCCTTGACAAAAATTTGATATTTGACCTTAAAAATAGGGGTGAGATTTTCACAAGACCAAGGCATTGCCTTTACAAGAATCACCAGTTGAACTATCCGTCCATTAACATGAAAAGGAGGGGAATGAAAATTATTGTACTTTGAAAAAATAGAGCAAAATTTTATGTTTGACCTTGAAATGAGAGGTCATGACTATGAGCAAGGTCATTGATTCCATAATCACCATAGAGCATATATACACAAATAGTGCTACGTTCAGATATTTTGAATTTTGAGGAAAAATCCATTTTAACCAAGACAAAGTATGCATTTTTGAAATATAACTTTTGGGGGAAAGGTTGCCATGGAAACAAGCCTCCGGGCATTATAAACTGCTCCTTCACTTTTGCATTAAGTCTGTACCTAACCTAAAAGTTACAAATAAATTCTATGACCATTTTACCTGTGCATATTTAGGAATAGGTACCAAATATACAAAAATATTTGACTTATACATACAAACATAGCAATGCAATATACAAAAATAAAATACCAATTGATCTAGATCAATATCATCAAACAGTAGTTTTAATTAGAATGAGTTCATATCACTATTAAGATACTGATTCTGTAGCTATTCCTACTTACGCAGTACTGGCAACGTCTCTGTGGCCTCTGCGTAAATGGAGGTCACATTTTCAATGTCCACCAAATGATGAAGTTGATACAATCCCATTTTCCTTAGGTCCATCATGTTATACATATCAGCAGCTGAAATTAAAATGAATCTTCTTCACGAGTAGTTCATCATGCATGTAATTTCCGGAGATTATATTTTCTCACCGAGTAACAAATATATTGAGGATAATACAATATCGATTTTAACATTGCGTTGGGGCGCCGGGAATTTATATGACTGGGAATGAAGATCAAACACTGGTCATGATATCCGTGTCCATTGGCGGACAAAATCATCTGTAACAAGGGGAAGAAAGCTGAGGTATTTCACTATATTTGTTTACATGTGAAATTTTATATATACCACCAACATTTGTTCTATGACAACCACTTGTCAGTTTATGACTGGAGCAGAGAGTTCCAAAACAGTTTGTGTATAGAAAAGCATATATGTGGTCTTTTGGGAAGGATGGAGAGGTTTTCGAAATGGGATGCCTTTGTGAAAGCAATGAGGTAAATTGAGGTTGATAGGCCTAAGCTGGAAGGCCAAGTGATTTCGATGCCAGTGGTTGATGTAAATGTAATTATGCAGCTTGGTGCGATTAACCAATTGTATGGGTAGGACTTCAATGATAGAAAAGGGTCAGGGAGGCAAATGGATCATTGTAATTCTTACTTCGGACAGCCCTTACTCATCTTTCCTCCATCATATTATGATAGAAATGCCCATTCTTTATTGGTATATACACCTTTTTTCTGTGTTAAACTACTTGTAAACATCTTGTTGATCTTGTCCATGTCCTGTACATCGTTATATTACTTACTGTTACGGAATCTCACAACTATTTCTTACAAATACTATCTGAACTTGGATGCCTAGCACGCACACGACAAACCTAAGATCAAGTCAGCACAGAACAAACAATGCAGATAATGAGGAGAGATTTCCCTTCTTACTTTCTCTATGACCAGAAGGGAGATAGATCTCCCCCATAAAAAAACTATAAGTGGCACTGCAATTATTGTATGTAACTCAAAGGACCTTGACACAGAATATGTCTTATTTTAAGGAATTCAATTGATTTTCATGTAATTTCTAGATCTAGCTGTAGTCCTCTACAACCTGAAAGGTTTTTTTTGATTTCTTGGAAATAAAGTTGCTTATATACAAAAATTAAAAAAATTAATGATTCAAATCAACAGTCCTCTCATAACATGGCGTTGGTGTTGTGGCCATGAACAGGCGATGTGGATACGATATTCCAACTAATCTACATAAAAAACAAAGCGAACAAAGTGAAGACTCTAATTTATGTATGATGAAGATAGGATAGGTTATCTTGAGAATGTAACTATGTTTGGAAAAAAGATTAATGTAGGATGATCAGCGTGACTCGATGAAGACCAGACACCCACACTTTTAACAACGGAAAATCATTATATAGATTTGTATATGAGCACTGTTACATATGTATTATGTATATGTACACAGGGACATTACTTCTTTCTCGAAGAAATCACACTCGTTGACTTCAGTCCTCGATCCCATTGATTATAGGCCTCAAACCCATTGACTACAGCAATAAACATTGTACACTAATAAAACAGACTTAAAGTCCTTTTGTTTACATATATTGTGCAGGGCGATCGCTTCAGCGTAGCAATGCAACACCATTGGTGCAAATTTCGATGTTTTACATTCAATGAACTGCCTTAATATAGTTGTATGTGTCAAGGTGAATAATTACTACAATAGACAATGGTTTTGTTTCTCGATGACTGTAAACAACTCCATGTTGGTGACATAATGCACTAAACTTACTTTGCCACGTAGTCATAAGTGTGACTTTGGTGTTTACAACCTTCTTCACGCAAAACCATTGGTTATTGTGTGTATGATATTATTTTTTAGGACAGAAACATTTTGTTGGCATCATACCTCTGATTACCTCTACCAGACTTGTCACGGACGGCTCCTTCAGAATGGTGTTAGTGTATAGGTATTGCAGTATCACCATGAAGGCCTCGTAACCGATATCCTTCATCATAATCGGTTCCTAAATAAATACGTACAAAAAAGAATCACTGCTTTATTTCTTTGTCCTGTAACTGGTCAATGCGGGTAGAAATGGAAGATCACTAGTAAAGGATTACAGCAGCTCTAATTTCATATGCGTGATATTTCTTTTTCCTCCTTTTATTGGGATACTGTTTATGCTGTCACAAAGGTTTACAATTAGCCAAATGCAAATTCCACCGAAGCAGTTAAAGTGTACATGTATACGATTACTCAGAAGAATACCTACCGTAGTTTCTTCCTTGCAAAATGTGCTTGCTTGTTTACTGAACATAGCCCGGAAATATTCACTGCGGGCCGACAAGATGGCGCGATGAGCATGAACCCGGCGATTCTCCACCATAAAAGTGACGTCACTAAACTCCTCTGAGTCTATCAGGACGGTCATGTCCTCGGAGAGCCTTGACATAGGTGGAGGAGGCTCTGCAAGAGGTACATTTGCTCATGATCTTAATGTTAAGGGTAATGTAGATCGCTTGCCAGGTCACGTATTTATATGTTGTAGGCAAGGCATTCAGATCACGTATTTGGTCAAAGTTGATACAATATATACATGAGAAAAGGATGAAAAGTAGCTGGAGCCTCAGCTGTAATGTAAAAAAGATGTAACATGCGAGGATATTGTGAGGGTCAATTCCGAGGAGTATACAACTGCTTTTATCTGAAACCAGTCTAAATTGCATATATCATCCACCTTTTCCTGACAAGTGGTGTACCGATATTAATACAGGTGTTGCCGTTCAGCGCCGCCTAACGGCCCACTGTCTAGTAACACGGCCGCTCGGACAAACACTTCGATTCCAGCGGTATTCATATAGAGACATACAGCAATCACACCTAAAGTGTGAACGGTGGGTGTGGTTGCAGGAGTGTTGTTTTTTGACAGATTAAATTGTTAGAACAAACAAGGGTATTGTACCAACGAGTCTGGGCTGTCTCGACTTCATAGTTGATAATTATCTTGGTTTGAACATGGTAAAAGATAAGCATATAATAGCTAGGCCTGCCAATGTATTATTCTGTATTCAGTTTCGGTGTCCCTGTGTTATCTAAGGTATATCTTAAGTATCATTGAGGTGATATGCATGTATGATACATCAAATTGTAGCTGGAATACCATAGAATACGATGAAATCATTGTTATTTCTCTGAAAATGAGATACATGGGTCTTATGGTCGCATTAGGCTCATATACTGAGTGATCCAATGCTAAGGAATACGTTGCCAAGTGAATGTTTGGCTTCAGCCTTGGCGTAGCTAGGGAGATAAGGTGCGACACCGGCCTACGGAAAAAGGCCTATTGATCTAATTGCCCACTATTTTTTAGTAAGCGCACTTTTTCCGTATGCGCGCTTTATCGGAACCCGGACCATACATCATATCTCTATGCTCTGGGTATGGTGATACACACTCCCTGTGTTTCCTTTGGAATATTTGTATGAGGTGGATAACAAGTTTTTAAACAATGCCACTACTACGTTGAAAAGTAATGAAATGTTGTTTAAATACTGCCACTTCTACACTAAAATAAATGAAATATTCCCTAACGTAAGCAGACAAAGCATCACAGACTGTCCGAATCTACAGCGTGTGATATAATATGCTTAGTATCCTCGCTATTAATACAGCAATTGCTGAAACGGTGAGCAATACAGGACGAGGCTATATGGCTTTACGTATATATAACTTACGCGTAGATAAGGCAACGTGGGCGTAGATATATCTAGCATATTGGACGGATGGCCAGATCATAGTTGGTGTTAGCTGCAGCTGATGCATAGGGTTCTGTGGGGGTAACCTTTATTTTTCATATGTCTGATTATACTTCAGCCTCATTTTCATTTCCAAATAAACCTGGACATGAAGGATACAGTTCGTTTCGACATTGTTATTTCTGCTGGGACTCCGCAGTTTTGTATGGTTTAATAATAATTTTAGAATTTGGTCATAATATCCTTATTTACTTGTATAATTCGCCATTAATCATGAATGTATCTTATCAATTATGATTCATATTTAGCATATGATAAGCATATACTAGTTGCAAGTTGATTATTCTTTCTTCCAAATGCAATTGGAAAGGGCGACCTGCCATTAGCGAGTGTCCAGTAATGATGGTCAAGACTATATCAAGTGGTGTCTGAAGCATGTCAATTATGAGAAGAAATATTGTTCACACAAGGTAGCAGAAAGTGATTACAAACACAGCCACAGACATATTTCACTCACCTATCCTGGATTTAACACCCGACAGTTTGACAGCGTCTATCTCTGCCCACGTCCCAGCAACAGTGCAGTCCAATTCGATACGTATAGTGTCTGTTTTGTATTGGGTTGGCTATGGAGGTAAGAATGATGGCATAGTATAGAACGTTCATGTATTGTTCATAGGTTATTGGTTGGCTTTTCCCGAGGTAACTACTACAAGTTTTAGATTGTACTGAAATAGGGAGTACAACTATGAGTCAAAGGGTGACTGGTACTCGATATACTCATTTTTTGCAAAGACTTTCAATTTGCCGGCCAAAAGCTCAGCCAGTATGTTTTAATGAACTGCAAGATATATATTTCATTCGGTGAGTACACTTGCCTTTATGTGATCCATAGAATAAGCAAACAATAATATATTCAGAATTATTTTATCAACTAGTTCAAGCTAGTATAACGTATTTTTGCAGATGTGTTAGGGGATATTGCTTCCCGAAATTCTCCATGTGTGCCCTGGTTGTTCAAATAGCTAACTACGAATACCAGTGAAAACATGTCCCTCAGAATATATCAATGTCTAATGTTCTGCTGGACCTTCAAGTGTCGTGGCAATGTATTAATAATCGGTCATAACAGTGCGGGAAAACTGAATTGAGACCAGAAGTATGTCCAAAGGTTCTTATATTTCTCACACTGTCAAAAGCCACCTGCTTCCTTGATTCACACACTGCCAAATATGTAGAAATACACGTTTTTCGAGACAAGTAGATTGTGGATTCAGCTCGACTAGATATTTAGGTCACTATATATAGCACTACAGTACCTACTCACCTGAATAGGCACGTCGAATATGCGGCTTTCCGTTATACGAGTGGGAGAGTCTGGGTTCACCCAAAGAGAGAGCCACTGATGGTTATTGTCTCTTGCTTTGATTCTGGTTATGGCTCCTGCGTTGTAAGTCTCATACACTTGAAGTCGGTCCACGTACAGAGATTCTGCATACCTGAGCTGTCAAATCCATAGTCAGGTGTGTATTATATAAGTGACTAATTAGTCAATGCTCAATCATAAAATGTCTATCATCATATGACTATAACGTAATATGAGCAACTCGGTTTAACAAACATACTGCTTAAGGTTATTCTTCAAGGACGCACTAATTCAATACTTACCCGATGTTTTCTGATATGTACATATATAAGTCAAACAAGAAATCTAAATGTCATTATGTGGGATGATCTCGACTAGATATAAATAGATTGTATATAGTGTAGGCCTTGTTTCTGCCGCATTTATGAACTGTCCTCCAAATACAATGCCCATCGCAGTGGTGGACTTATTACATAATCTATAGCCTCACCGGTTTTTAGATACCGACGTTCAGTCGTTGGCCACCACCAACCGACTTGTAGGAGAACTCAATTAATTGGTGCCGTTCTCGTCGGCCAGTGGAAAATCGCTTTATGTTTAGCTATTAGCTCATATCTAGATTGTAATACATCGAAAGAAAAGCAACACTGTGGTAAAGCTGTAAACTTTAGATCACGAAGTGGAACGTCCTAGGACCCAGGTAGGCAAATGAACTTAACCAATTTACATGACGCGTATGTCTAATTGGTCCGTAGATTAACCTATGCTCAAAATCATTAGGTACCTATCCAATCACAATTAAAACTTACTGTGATATGTTCATGGTCCGATATGGTCCCAGAGGCCCAGGCACCCTGAATGTCGCCATATTGAGGATATACCTTGGGAGGACCAGTCGCTACACTTGCCGCCCATCTGTGAAGGGAAATTAGAAATCACTAGCCATATGATTCATAATGAGGTATGTTGCACTAGGGCAGGACAGCTTCAGCGAAAGCGTGTATAGTGACGGAAAGAAATAACATTTATTCATGGTTCCCTTGACTGTCAGGTAGAGGAACATACTGTGTATAATGACATTGATTTAGGATTTAGAGTACGTGGCGAAATACACTTCTGTCTCAAACTGATGCTACCTTGAAATGACAATTACCCATCAGATCAAAATCGTTGCTATGCTTCCACCAGGGGAGCAGTGTCATAAAGAACAATTCAGCATAACAACCACAATTAACAACTATGACATCACATAGTAATGAGCACTCTCCCAACATATATAGATCAGAAAGCGTATTAAGAAAACAAGCACATTACTGGTTATGAGTACTGTAAAAAAATAAATAGTTGGGGTGGGGGATCAAGGTTTCATCCGAATCGAACTCTTCAGGTATCTTAAGGTTTGGCTGTATCAAGGCATATGAAGTTGTCACATTTAGGGAAAGTACAAAAGAGTAAATTCCTGAACTTTATTAAAATTCAATCAAGTCAATGGAGGTGAAAGCAACACAACCAAGTGAGGGACAGTTGCTGTCTCTGTGAGTGTGGTAAAGGGTCCCAAACAATTGGGAAGGTTTTCCACATGTTTGAAATCAATTGTCACTATTCCGGTAGCATAAAAAAAGAAGAAAAAAGTGTAATGAAATTGAGATTTGATATAACTATACTAAACTTAAAGTCTTCAGATATAGCAGTTTTCAATTTCTCTATGGAAATCCACTTATTCGGTTTATGACCCCAACTGACATCCCCATGTCTTTATCATACCCGAAATGTATGTTTTACCGTAAATACATGTAGAAGCACATCGAAGTGAAACTGCTGGGCAAAATAACAGTATACAGCTTAGGATATCATACGGTGTTAGAATCAGCGGAACATTGCTATATAAGTGCGTGCACGGGTGTACAATTTTATGTCAATGCTCTTTACATGAATGCACTACCACATTTAATGTTGCTCATCATTAAGTTGAATGAAAAAAGGAAAAACTCAGGAAAGAATCTCAGAAAATAACCCAATGTTTGGTTTATATTTATACCCAGCTATTCTAGAGAACAGGCCAGGTTCCATGCTTCAATTCTAGTTGGGTGTGTCTCTGGGACTCCAGGATACCACCTTTATCCATTGTTCATTATTGAAGTATAAGATTCTCCTCCCAGTAGCACCCACACAAAATCAGAGCACTACTGGGAAAGATATCCACCTGAAAACTGGAGCTCACTAGCAAATGAATTGTCCTTTTGGGTATCTTCTCACACCAAGACTAGAAAGGTGCAAATGAATTATCCTTTTGGGAATCTTCTCACACCAAGACTAGAAAGGCGATCTATATATATATATATATATATATATATATATATATATATATATATATATATATATATATATATATATATATATATACACAAACACACCGTTGTACTAGTATCGGGAACAGTACCATCATATTTAGACTACAATTTACTCTGTCCGTAACATAATATTATATTGAATTTTGTTAATGAAGCTGCCCCTAGAATTAACTTCAGATCCATTATTACAGATCGTGACCCATATTTGTAACAGCATCAAGTATGGTGTATTTGAACACCTAAGATATATACAGCAATTAGAAAGAGGAACTATTTGTGTTAGAAGATTTTCTCTACTCAACGACGGACTCATAATCATACACTCGATTCGATGTTATATGATGAATCTACAAATGATAATACATTGTACATTGCTGCTGGCTGCATAGTGAGGTCTACTGCAGGTTGAACCAATTGGATTTTCTATATTTACTTATATGGCAGCGCATAACATGCAGTTGTATGTATAGAGTGTAAGGTTGCCTCAGTTGTGTGTATATAACTTACATACATGTACACATCCGTGTACTCGATAGAACATCTCCACCCGTATGAAATATATAGTGTGCCTACAGTTGAGGCTGTTAGATACGGTTATAGATATATATAGTAAGCTTTGTACCTGTCAGAGTCGTATTGAGAGGAGAAGTCAACCACATTAGAAGCCCATAATTCTCGGATAGTGTCGTCTGCTTCTTTTTTACCCGTAGAGCCCGCCATTTTGTACAACGACCTTGATGAGGCTCACTCTCCACACGCGACGGATATTTCTACCTATGGTGTAATACACACTAAGGAGCCGTATACCCGGGCACCAGCAGGCAGCGCTCGATAACCCACACAGCTTCCGGGTCCTATAAACCCGCTGACTAGACTGAACGTCAAGTCTGGACTTGCTTAAAGCGCTCTGACTGTATAGCAACATGGAAACAAAGCACACTCTCCATCAGATTATCCGTAGAAGAACGAATCTGAGAAACCATATTGGGAAAAAAGGGATGCTGATCACCCTCGTAGTAGAGATTGAATCCGCTGTATTTTTTTTCGCTCAAAGCAGACTTCACATGTACGGGAATATATACGCACCGTCTTGGACGTAACTAATTATTAGATGTGGGACCGCGGGGCATAACAAGAAGATAGACAGCAATAAGTATATTTAATAAAATATCTGATGCCATTACTTTTCGAATGGTCTGAAAATTAACAGACTATCATAATTTCAGTTATTTTTTTATCAGATTGGTTTTCTAATGAACATTTTGGTCGTGTCTTTTATCTAATTAATAAGCCTGTTTCGGATAGGTATTGACACAGTGAGTTACACTCTGTTTACAGAGAGAAAGGCGCTAACACGTTGCATCGGTTTATAGCTGACCCAGCTGACCCTGCGCTTACTATAGTGATCCGACCACTGCGTTGCCTGATTGGACATGTGCCAAGGAGGTCACGCTATAGCCTTGAGGCCTGGCCACATATTAGATCAGGTAACAATCTAGCGCATTGTGGTATTGCTCTGAGTTCATACCTGATCATGATTAGTACTATGGGTTGTTCATATTCAGAGATATTTTCTTGTGTCAAAGGCAAAAAATGTGTGGGATAGTTAAGGGAAAAACATAAATGACTGAAATTACTTTTACTTTAACTTGTCATACAGACTGCTTGGAGGACCCATGGTGAGAGGTAGGGATACTGCTGTCTAAATCTGTCAGCTTTTATCCTTTGAAAGGTACTCATTTCTCTATATTGTATTCTCAATCTTTTTAAAACCAGTGTAAATAAGTTATTTGGGGTATCTCGTGAGGCAGAGAGGTTTGATTTGCAAGGTCAAGGTCGCCCCGAACCAGGCGATACCTGCTCCATTATTTATTTGGACAGGGAACTAGTCTAGTCACGGTACTGTATTTATATAAACAGGTCGGTCGACAAGTTCAACTGGTACCTCAGCCCAGCTATATATTGATCACAGAAAATGTGTTGCATTTCGCCCTTTCTTAAGACCCGGCTCCATCAGAGTCCATAAAATGTAATAAACGCCAGCCGAGGGTAATATGAGAAAACTGTATTCCTGTGGCCGAATTATTATTTTACTGAACCCCTGTCCCCGGCCATTATAACTGAGGTCGTAGACCGAGGTTATAATGGCCGGAGGACAGGGGTGAGGTAGAATAATAATTCAAACACAGGTATGCAGTTTTTTTATTATTATAGACCTTGAAATAATTACAATAATGTCAATAATTAAGCCGTAACAGCCGTTTCTAGACCCATTTGGGCACACCAAGGATGAAACGAACTATAGGATACGCAATATATGTTGAACGGGGCCTATCGACGAGCTCTTTCCCCACCACGTAGCGACCACGGAATAGAGAGAAGCGGGAAACGGGCCGCGGACGACGCCGCGGCCTCATTAACATACCCGTTGCGGCGTTTTGATTGAGTATCATGTGACCCGTGTTGTCGTTTGTACGGCCGGCTGCGTTCGATGTGTGCACATCGCCCGATCGTGTCGGCTTCACTTGGGGGTTACTACGTGTATTTCCACGCATTTCCTATGGAGTTTTTCGGTCAGAACAACTCTAAACATGGGGTTTGTGCAAACCCCACTGCCAAGTTCGATCAGAACAGGGAGGAAACCCAAGGTGAGTGTGGTTCTTCTTACCTTGCTGGGAGTCACCAGCCCGGTGTTGTGTTAGACTTGACAGTCCCACTGTCACGTCCTGTCACTATGTACATTATCTTGTTGAAGCTTCGTCAACCCGATATGTAGACACCGCGTGTTCACACAGTGTGGTGGGGGCATTGCTATCTCTTGTTGAACCAGTCAACCCGAGTAGCTCGTCTGATGTTTTCGCATCAGAAATCCACCGTAGCGAGTGTGATTACACTCAGTATTCTCTCGTGGTTTCGACTTTTATCTAGTCTCATCAGGCTAAGTGTGGTAGGTACTCTTCAGTGGTCTTTCCCCCCGGAACCAGTCCGGGGAGTGGATAGGTTTCCCAACCGTTCGAGGTGTATGAAGTTCTCTCTATTATTTGTAGTACTAACTCTGAGAGATCGCTCGTGTATCCCACCTTGTGACTTGAATGATGTAACCTTTTTGTTCCGTTAGACGCCATTACAGAGTCTGTGGTTGGAAAAAAAATTTTGACGTGGCATTAAGTGGGATAGTATTGGCGGCTGTGTGGAGTTAGCCGTACCTGTTGTCCAGTGTGTTGAGGCCTTCTGGTGCATGCGTCTTCAGTCGATGTATCCAATTGAATTCAATTTTATTTCGTAGTCAGGCTGCTTCTCTTGATTCAGGGTGTCTGTATATGTAGTCCAATACGTGGACTCTCACATCTTTCACTCCTTCGTGGTTGCGTTGGTTGTAGTGGTTCGGTACTTCATTCTTGCTTCAGTTTTTGCGTATGCAGTTTAGATGTTCGCGTATTCTTTCTTTGATTTTTCTCTTCGTCTGTCCTACATACTGCATCTGGCACTTCTTGCACTCGATGCAGTATATCACGTTGGAGCTGTTACAGGTCACATTCCATTTTGTGTCGTGTTGTTTTCCCGTAGTTCTTGATCGTAGAGTCCAGTCCATACTGATTAGTTTACAGTACTTACAGTCGGGTTTCTTGCACTTGTTGCTTGTTGCTTTCCGAGTGGGTATTTCTTCCTTGTCTTGTTTCTTGTTTGTCGTGTGTGGTTCCTTGGTGTAGTCCGTTCTGGCCTTCACCAGGTAGTCTTTGATGTTTTTAGGTCGTTTGTAGCCCTTGACGACCTTTTTCTTGTGGAGGGTCTTCGTTGTGATAGATTTTGCCAGCATATCCCAATTGTTGTCGACAATTTCTCCTACTGCGTTGTTGTTGGGATTGTAGGTTGTGACTAGTACTATCTTATTGTCCTCGAGTTTCTCCGTTTCCTTTTTCTTCTTTAGGAAGGCGGTCCTATCTTGTTTGTCCACTTTTCGTTTGCAGTCGTTGATTAGTTCTCGTGGATATCCCTTGGCGATGAAGTCGCTGGTTTTCTTGTCACAGTGTTCTTCGTAGTCATTGTTTTTTGCGCAGATTCGGCGTAGTCGTAGGAACTGTGAGTACGGGAGACTTCTTTTAGTTGCTGGCGGGTGTGCTGAGTCGTACTTGAGGTAGGTGTTGGCATCTGTGGGTTTTGTGTAGAGGTCTGTGTATACCTTTCTCGTCTGTTCTTCGATTTTTACTTGGGTGTCTAGGAACGGTATGGAGGTAGTCGAGTGTTCCGCCGTGAATTTTATCGTTGGATGCGATTTGTTGAGTTTGTCCAACCATATCTTGAAGTTTTCCTCTCCGTGTTCCCAGATCAAGAAAATGTCGTCGATGTATTGCAGCCATATCTTTGGTTGTTGGCCTTCGGTCCCAAGTAGTTTCTTTTCTAGGTCTTCCATGAAGAGGTTAGCATATGAGGGAGCCAGTCTGGTCCCCATTGCTGTACCACTTATCTGTTTGTAGTGAGTCCCATTAAACTGGATGTTGTTGTTTATAGGATACGCTCCACCCTTCAAATTCCGTCTTTGCCCCATGTTCTATAGCTATATACTAGTGTATAGTGAATCGGTAGTCTCCAGAAGATCAGTTTTAACAGTTTTTAGGGTGATTCCTTCAGTAGTTCCCTGTAATTTCGTAATTCACTCGTGTCTTTCACTGCTATTTTCACAGCTTTCACACCTGTTGATACCTGGCATCCAAATGGTGCTGCGATTATTCACTGTAGTCGGTCCCATGGTAGCCTGTTTAACTAAATTGAATTGAAGTAATTATTGTCAACAAAATTCACCAATATTGGTATTTTACATTTTGCTAGTGACATCACAGTGGAATCATCGCATCCCTTTTGGCATCACCTATGTATAATATGCCTAGGTGTAGAACTTAATTTCTAATATTTATGAGGTATTCACATCTAATTATAAAAATATCACTTCTCAACACTCACGCTTTAAAGGGTATCAGAATAGCACCTAGGCTATAGCCACAATGTGCTGTTTTCACAGTTTTAACAGTTTTCACACCTCCTGAGAGCTAACGCCTAAATGGAGGCTGGCTTGTCTATTTAAGATTGACTACAGTATATTCCATGTACCAGTGGTAGATGTACCTGGGTTTACCTTATACCCCAAGGTTATCCCTTCTGTAAAGCCATTGGCTTCTCTACATCTACCCCTATTGGGGTCATCCCTACCCATGTAACATTATAGAAGCGTCGGAAAAAACGCGCAGAGAGAGAGAGAGAGAGAGAGAGAGAGAGAGAGAAGTAAATGTAACTGGGAGCAAGAGTAGGATTTGACTGTGAGTAACAATTGATCAGCTCTTGGACTGGTTCCGTATCTAAATAATATGTGAGCTTAACATGCATATTTCAAGGTCTCTCCAAATATTCCGCCCTCTGTCCTATTATCTATTTGAATAGGAAACCAGGCTAACCAGCTCTCTCTAATGCCAGCACCATCAGACTGTTAAGAGATGTATGTTGCCTAACTTTTGAGAGTACTACCAATATAAAAAATTCCGCATGTTTTTTTTTAATAGAAAAATGTACTGCAATGTTTAAGGTGGCTATTGAAATGCAATGCAGAAGATTATGCGAGTCTTCATCAAAAGTTCACATTTGAAATAATATCTCAAAGTCGATAGTGTTCTTTATGGTTGATTATTCAGAGCAAGCTTTATCTTTGTTTGGATGTCGAGCTTTCCATTATTTCTATTTTTTCTATGACAAAGCGATTAGAAGATCGTAGAGTATATAGTTTTCTTTTGTTTTTTAATCATTATTTCTGGACATTATAACTATACAATATGACGTATCACATAGACATTCTTTGGTATTTCGTGTCAATAAAGAGGCCGTTGACATCAGCCACTATTTATTGTGGACTGGCCTACCTAGTGTTTACAAAGATTGTCAATTAAATCCGTTGTATATATCCCTCTAATTCTAACTTGCACTACAGGTATGATAGACCCCTACCATAATCCCTTCTGATGAGTATAATCCAGTGTCGGTTTATTTATCTCAATATTCTGTTTCGCATGCCAACTCTTTCCATAATTAAACTAGATGTTCTGTCAGCGTCATAAAGGGGCACTAATTGATCGAACGGACAATTGTAAAAGCTGAGTCATTGATTATTGTCTTCAATACATGGCATATCATCTTATATCTACGTGAAACAGTGCAATCACCCTTGCCTAAAGCCCAATGCCCATCTACCGATTGCGGAACATTTATGTACCTTTGTCGGCAACAAACGGACGGTAATTTGTCTCAGCCAAGGCATCCTAACGGAGTCGGCCGCGAAAAGCTGATTCTGGCGATGCGCAAGCTGATAAAGTGAAGTACCTATCAGTTGGTGTCGGCTGTGATTTCCCACGCCTGATCGGTGCTGAATGGATAGACGGGCTAAAAAGACGACAGCTCGTTCTCATGCGCCCGCCACCATATTTCCCTTCACACCTCACTGCATTGGGCCTTCTCAGGAACTCTCATCGCCCCACGGCATGCCTTCGTTACGCACCAATGAGCGGGATCCACACACTAAACATCTTTGAAAGATATAGTCATCAAATGAATAAGAACGTCACAGTCAGGATGAAATGGATGGTTCCTCACTATAGGCCTGTCATCAAACGTCTGCTTAAGAGATGTAGCTCAACACTATCATGTCAGATTCGCTGAGGTGTCGCTTTTTTTATATTAATATTTTAGAGTAAAAGGTGTTTCTGAACGCCATTGGAATATTAATACTGCAGAATATTAAACATGTTAGTACTCTATCATCGATTTTACACATCTTGGACGATGTGTGCCAACCCCACGATATTTTTGTTCAACAACATTCTGACATCTTAGTTCTATCATATCTTACGGGGCCTTAAAATTGTTGTGACTCGAAAATTCCGAAATCTATTCAACAACAAAACTGTTACGACCAGTCTAAGATACTTCTTTTCATCGTTCATAGGATATTATCGTAAAACTGGATGAGGTTTAATCTTGGCCACCGTATTCCACGACTGGAGTTTGGCAAAGTGACGCCAATCTCCATGATGGCGTGCAGTGAGTAAGGCGACTCTCCGTGCAGCGTGGACTTACCTGTTGTTCTAGTGTCACATATGGACTCATTACTCTGAAACTATACGAATACGATTCATAAATACCCAGTGATTATGTCTACACCTCAGACTGAACCTAAACCTCAACGTGACACCAGAGATTCGACAAAAAAGCACCGGCATGGTAAAATGGAGGAATCAAAGCCAGCGCATGCGGCCACCGGCTCCAAGTCGCCTACTCACGGCAAGGTAGGCAAGAAACATCTCCCAGCACTGAAACCCGGTGCCTCTCTAAGTGCAGTTATCGATAAGATAATTGAAATAGAAACGAGACTGTCTGAACAAGAAGCCCAAACATTGTCTACCCTGAATCTGATAAAGAAGCTAGAGAGTCGCACGAGTAAAGCGGAAAAACTGAATAACAAAACATCGGAGTTGTTGGATAAAATTAGCCAGCTTTTAACTGCTACTGAAAGGGCTATTGCAGACCAATCAACCGTGCTCAACGATACTATGAACGAGGTAATAAACACCAAAAGAGACTTGTTGAAGACTCACCTGTCTACACTCAGAAATATCGAAAAAATCAAGTACCTTGAGACCGATAAACGCAAAAAGCTACTGATTATATCAGGTTACAAGGAGAGCAGAGACGAATCGCCTAGAGACATAGTTAACCAGCTATTCAATGATATTCAGCTTAACCCCAACGAGATTCTGATAGATAACGCATACAGACGTGGAAGATTCGAACCAAAGAACCCAAGACCTAGGGACATCGTTGTTAGCCTCTCCACACCCTCTGTTAAATCGCGAATCTATAAGAATCTATTCCACCTCAAGGGTAATGCCTCGTGGTTGAAAGTCTCCATCCATGACGAGCTAACCCCAAGGGAGTATGAAACACAGAAAGAACTTCGTGCAATTGCTGCTTTAGCCCGAGGAAACAAACTCAAAGCGTCTGTGAAAGGTCTTACGATTGTTGTTGAAGATAAGACATATCACCAAAACCAACTAGAAAACCTTGAAAATGACCATGCGGGAATCTCAATCAAGGCAGCTAAGACACAAAAAAACCCAAGATGGAATCGCATTCCAAGGGAAACATGCAACCCTATCGAACCTGTTCCCCTGTACTGTCCTGTGGGTGGAATTGATTATGACTCCGTGGAGCGCGCCTATCAGACATCTATGGCCATACACTGTGATGATGATAAAGCTCTAGAGAGAATCAACCACGCCGATAGTGTTCACGAGATATTGCGCATTGCCCGAAATGTTAAAAAATCCCAAGCCTGGGAAAAAAACAAAGAACAGATAATGGAGAGAATTGTGTACAACAAATTCAATCAAAACCCTGATCTGAAGCAATATCTAATGGACACGGGCAATGCTAACCTCTATGAGGCAACCAGAGACCTTGAGTGGGGATGTGGTCGTCACCTGGGGGAGGCAGATCAAATTACCCGCACCACCTGCCCAGGGAAGAACAAACTCGGAGGTATCCTGCAAACTGTCAGGGAAAAGATCAATAAAGAAGAGGGAAAGGAGGAAGAAGGTGAAGAACTAGAGGAAGAAGAAGAAGAAGAAGATAGTGAATCCGAAGTACCGGACGCCGAGCCTGAAAGTGGTAGTGAACAAGAAGTAGAAGCGGAAAGTGAGGACGACAAGGTTGAAGTCAATTAATAAACTGCTGACGCAATAAGGCACTTGGACTGACCTAGTGGTGTAGCTACTACCGACCCCAGTGGAGCGTGACTTACCGCACCCTAATCATAACAACCAAGACGAGGACTGTGGATATATTGGGAATCCAACTATGAAGCACATAATCATTACAGACTCTCGTGGGAAATTCCTCTATCAACAAATTGCCCTGATTAACACATCAAACTACCCTGTAGAGGTAAGATCCTTTAGTGGTCGGAACATACAGGAATTGATAACGATCTGTGATTTCTATGTTACTTCTGCCCCTGAAAACACTTACTATATTGCCGGTGGAGTTTGCAATATTACCGAAAAAGTTGGGCGTCAAATCCAGTTTAATTGGACCTCTGTGAATGACCTACTGACCTATGTGTGGGCGTTTACCAAGGCTGGAATGTACTGGATCCACCAGAACTCACCTGGGGCGGCAGTGATACTATGCCCTATGGTAGGCCTCAACGTAGCTCAGGCAACAAAAACACAAAATGAAGATAACCAAGTGATAGTTAACAAATTTATCGAGCTCATAAATCCTATGATAATCAACCTTAATGTCAAGGTAAATCCGAGTAAAACCATCCCATGGATCCAAAAAAGAATCCACAAAAGAAAAAACAACAAGATCATGCACAACTATAATCTCTTATCTCCTGATGGCATACATCTGTCACATGAACTGGTGAAAGTATGGGCCTCTGAGATAATGAAGGCGATTAATCAGAATTAGTGCATTTCCTATACCTTTTATTGATAATGAACTCTAATCAGTCAGAATCGGACTAACAAAATCTGTTTGGGGAATCTGAGACTGGATCGCTGAGACAGCGTCATATCCCTGGCCGATTATTTTATTATCTTATCATTATTATTGCTAACACTATTAATTATAATTTATCTGAGGTCTAGTCCCATTGTGACTCTACGAAGATGCATGGATGTTGAAGTTGGATCGCTGAGACGAGTTTAACTACCAGGCAGTTTAATTTTCCTTAATATTGACCTCACCAAATTCCTTACCATCCATTTCGATCCTATATATGGCCCCCAAATGGTTCATTGATTCGATTTCAGATGATTGATGGATGAATTCTTTATATAGTCTTTGTCCTATCGACATTGTCCTCATTATTGACCACGTTTCATGCTAAGTGTATCTTTATACGACTGTATAGTCCACGCGTTGGAGGAGAGAACGGCTTGCTGCACAGCCAACGTATGTGGCCGTAGAGCACATACATTATGGGCAACGACCTAAACGGTCGAGGTTGCTCATTCTCTAGTATGTTAGCTCTTGTATTTGTGTGTTTTCTGTTTAGCCTCTATGGCTTCATAATTACAATTAAGGTTACCATGACTATGACCCCCCTCACCAAATTTGCACTCACCTCACTGACCTTAAACTCGCCATCCGATTGGAAGTATTATGACCAATGTATATGCTATATGTCTCTTTACCTTTTTTATTGTATCACTGACCTTGATATAATGTATATGATAATAGCCATTGTTCTGCTAGTTCACTTTTTATTGTGGAGACTGAATCACAATGTAAAAAATGGATAAACCGAAGACGGTTAGTGAACTTGACCAATTGAAAGGTATGTCATTTGTGCATTTAAATACGTGGAGTTACAAAGCCAAGTATGAACGTTTACGAGCTGAATTTAGGAGTAATACCCATATAGATGTCATCACCCTATCCGAGACATGGATGACTGACAAAGGTCATTTAAATACTTACCAGTTTCCTAATTACAATATGTTGCGACTTGACAGACAGTGGAAGGAAAATGAACGAGATTTAAAACCTAAACCGGGCGGTGGAATCCTAACTTTAATTAGAAACAATATTAGATTTAACCAGGATATCTACAAACACCTGAACAAAAGCATACGAGATATTGAAATACAATTCATTAAACTAAACATGGAGCATAGTAAGGACATAATTATTGCTAATACATACCGTCCCCCTAATGGAAATAAGCATAATTTTATACATATACTAACTGAATCTATTGACGAAATTACACAAGGTCACCAATATGAAATTTTTATAATGGGCGATTTGAATATTGACATAAATGAGAGCAGAAACTTACATGTACAGGAATTATTATTAGAAACAACTCAAAGGGGCTTTTCACAACTAATAAAAGATTATACCCGCATGCAACAAAAAGATAGCACCCTGGACCTCATATTTACAAATACTAACAGTAATAATACGTCAGGTGTACTTGATGTCCATATAAGCGACCACCTAATCGTTTATATTAATAAGAGGAAATCCTATGATAAAGAGTCGCCAGTTAAATTTATGGGTCGCACATATGTGAAATATCATAAAGAAAAATTAGCTAAATCTGTGAATCTAATAGACTGGACCCTATTTGACTCAACAAATTCCTCAACTATCAAGTGGGATTTTATTCTGAAAGAATTGAAATTTTTTTTGGATAAAACATGCCCAGTAAAGGAATACAGTATGAAAAATAAATTACTAACAAAAGCAAAGAAAAAAAAAAAACCTGCGAACTTTGAAAAAGCCCGCAAGGCAAGGAATGAAGCGAATAACTTAGTAAGAAAAGCTCGACAAAACTATATCTTAGAACAGACTACAATAAACAAAAAAGAACCAAAGAAATTTTGGAGAGAAATAAACTCTATTTTACCTGGGCTGAAACATAATAAAGAAAAGATGATTGAACTTGTAGATCAAAATACTCTCGGACATATTGCCTCAAATGAGACCCCTAACTACCTAAATAAATTCTTCTGTAATATAGGACCTGAATTAGCTAAACAACACAACACACCCTGGAGATTTTATGACCCACATGTTAATGTTAATATGGCGGTTCTTAATGCTACCTCAAGAGAGATTGAAAAAATCATCATTGAAACGAATACAAAAAAACCCTCTGGTATTGATGGTATTAAGACAACGGTGTTAAAAGATTACTTCTTACTCATAAAGGAGAAAATTACTGAATTATGTAATTGTATTTTTGTCACAGGAATTGTGCCTGTCTCATGGAAATCAGCCATTATTACACCGATCTCTAAAGGTGGTGATGTTAAAAATTGCTCAAATTAAAGACCAATCTCAGTTTTACCCCTACAATCAAAAATTTTAGAAAAGTTTGTTAATGGAAAACTGTGGGTACATCTCAATAACATGAATATTATTACTAAAATGCAAGGGGGATTCCGCAAAGGATTTTCAACCACCAAAACTCTTTCTGATTTTACAGATGAAATCTCTCGCAATATCAATGTAGGACTACTCACTGGTGCAATATTTATTGACCTCAAAAAGGCGTTTGACACCGTAGACCACTCCATCCTCCTCGCTAAATTATTTAAATACGGGATACATAACCAAAATCTGGATTTTTTCAAAAACTATTTAAGCAACAGAACGCAAAAAACAAAAGTCAACTCAATCGTATCTGAGGAGGAGGGGGTGGTCTGCGGTGTCCCCCAAGGATCTAACTTGGGACCAACTCTTTTCCTATTATATATTAATGATTTAGTAAAACTTTTAGAAAACACCCGTGTCAGATTGTATGCGGATGATACTGCTATTTATGTTGCTGGTAGGAATAAGGAGACCATCCAAGGTCCTCTCCAAAATGCTTTATCTCTCTTTGAAAACTGGTGTACCCAAAATAAACTATCTATTAACGCCTCAAAAACTAAGTTTATGTGTTTCGGAAGTCACTACAATGTGAAAAAAATTGGTCATGTCGAATTAAAACTAAACAATACTATCCTTCAAAATGTTATTTCATATAAATACCTTGGAGTGTATTTGGATCAGTCACTAACATATAAATTTCATATATCCGATGTTTTAAAAAAAGTGGCCTATAGGACATACCAGTTTTCAAAGATGCGCCCCTTTCTGGATAAACATACGGCGCTGAGAGTATTTAAAGCTTATATTATACCGTATTTTGATTATGCAGACGTATTATACAATGATGGGCAGAAGGTACTTCTAGATAAATTACAAAAGAAAATGAACTATTGTTTACGATTATGTCTACATAAACATCACAGAACTAATATACTTTTATTACATAAAGAGGCCGAAACACCACTACTGATTGAAAGAAGAAAATGCCATTTGAGAAATCTCATGTATGAAAGATCAAGAAACCTCTCTTATCTAGATAACAGTCTTAGGAACACTCGTTTGTATGAAGCGCCTGTCCTCAAAATGTTTCAACCTAATTGCCAAATCTATATGAAAAGTGTAGAATACTCTGGGGGGAAGGAGTGGAATAACTTGAAGCCTATTGTTCGTAATACTCCTACTATGAAAATGTTCAAATCATTATCTAAAACGATCATGTATGAAAGTGTACCCAAATGAACTTACCTGGATTTTGTAATATTGACTTACTATACCGGTAATGTATTGTATGCTATTGTACTGTCTTATGTATCATTAATGGACATATACTATTGTGCAGAATGGTTTACTTTACTTTGGCGAAATACCTCATGTATTGGTGAGGGAGGGGGGGGGGGAATTAGTCGGTTATCTATTTTTTCCATAATGGCACCTGAAGAAAACCAGCAACTGGTAGTGTATTGCCAATGCTGACAGGCTGCCATCCTTATTGGTATGCTGTGATAACAACGATGGTTCTTGTAACATCATCAAACACAATGTAAACGCTATATGGATACCAATAAAGGAAATTTTGAAAAAAAAAAAAAAAGTCCGGAGCCAAAACTTCAGGAGTGGAATGCGGTGGCCAAGATTAAAAAGAATCAGGTTTTGATTTTATCCTACCCTATCTCCTTGATTTTGGAATATTACGTGAAAATAAAGCTGTATGCCACTAGAGGCATATAAAACTCCGTATGCCAGTCAGTGTGGCATACGGAAACCCAATGTTAAGCCTATGGGATTTTATATTAGGGGTAGGATAAAAAACAAAGCCCATGGTTTGTAGCTCTTTCCCTATACGACAGTTGAGAATGAACCAAACGCTCCAGGGGTAGCCTTTTGAGACTGTTGCACGATTTCTTTGAATACAGACTGATCAACAGACAACACTGTAAATCCTTGCTACGTTTTTATTGACGTTCATTACTACTCACTCTGCTTACAGTATGCAAACTATTCCAATGATTAACATAACTGACTGCCTCCTCAGTTTTACCACTGAATCTTTGTAAGAATCTATATGAATGATATACCGACAGAAACGAAAGCCTAAGCCTAAGGGCTTGGAATATCCTTAATTCTGTATGCTGGAGGGCAGGTACCGTTGACGATCAAGTGGGGACGTTCAAGTGGGGACGCCAAGGTGACCGTCAAACGTAGGAGCATGGGAGCCTTAGTGTTAAAAACACGCGCAGTTAAGAAGGAACACTCTGACGTTTCCTTTGGGTCCCCTTGCCAAGTCCATGAATTGACACATGCGCGTCGGGGATGGTGGTAGGAAGCTTTGCTGTGCCTTGTGGCGCCGTCTGTCAGACCTGCCAAGGGATTTACTGAAAACGAGGCTCTGGGTGAGTATTTTATTCCAAAACGAGGCTAGTTGACATTTGCGACGTGACCTTGACATTGGTGGGCGGTGTCGCACAGGAAGTTGGCCGACCTATCATTGACTGCTGGCTCTTGTGGGAGGTTCCATCCGACTGTGCCAGAATGAGACTTCATTGAGATAGACTTTGTAATTTCCTGAAGGATGAAGATGCAATGAGAGGAATTATAGGGCAAGTAATATCCTGATTCCTTTCATCGAGACCCCGGTTTTCTGTTTCGCAAGATTTAGTGACTACAACTCTAGCCCGCAGCTCAGAAGTGGGTCATTCTCTTGACATTGATTTTATTTCGTAGTTGATCAGGCAGAAAATAACATGCTCTAATGAAGTACGAATATTATGCTCCTTAAAAGCTGCAGTCGACTTTAGATGCATGTAGTTACAGCTGAAATGTCTCAAGCTCATCACACAAATTAAACTGTACAAAGGCCATACACAAACTCATGAACTGATCCAGCTGCATCCATTGAAGAATAAATAGCCATGTTCTTCCTCGTATTACAAAGACAACCAAATGGATCGCCATGAGACGAGCAGTAATGTATTGCTGTTTGAGAAAGCTGTCTATCAGCCATTTCCCACTGGCCGACGGAAACGCATCAATTATTTGAGTTCTCCTAAAAGTCGGTTGGTGGGGGCCAATAACTGTGCGTCGGTATCTATAAATCAGTGAGGGTACTGTGTATGCCTTGTTTCTGCCGTATTCAACAGGTCTATACCGACTATAACCAACGATTTCAAACGCCTTTGATTTTGCTGGTCATTGGCCAAGTCAGTCAGTGGTGGCATTATTGCATAATCTCCGCAGAATTAATCAGTGAACACTTCTCTCATGTTTGTTTCTATTACCAATATGACTTCGGTGGTTCCCGACTGCAGATCGGTGGTGAATAGTTGGGCAGTGGAAAATGGCTTAATGTAGTCCGAGTCCCTCCTCCAGTCTCGTAGCCTACTCCTTTGGATTTATGCAGAGACAAATAAGCCGAAGCACCACGATGGATCTCAGGTGAAGTCAACGATCTATCCTCACATACAGGTGTGACACACCATTTCCTTTTGTCTCTCAAGAACTAATTTCTTGTGACAGTATCTTGGTAACAGGTTTCTATCTACAGTAGAGAATTACCAGTAGCAAGCTTAATGTAACACACACTAGGTGGAGGCACGAGATGGCTGTCTGATAAAGTTCTGATACATCCTTTGAGGAGACTGAGAATACATGTGTCACGAACAGCTACAGATTGCAATGCCTTCCTTTTGGCATTCTACCATCAGAGAGTGGTTTAGTCTGATCATGATATCAAATTGATCAAGGGAACTTTTCAACTCAAATAAGTGCAATCAGCGATCTAGCATCTGGAAGTGAGTCAGGAAATATGTTTAAGTTCTGTGTTGCCTACGGTTCTATGTCGCCACCATGTACAGGAAGAACGACACTTTGCCATTACAGTTTTCTATTTATAAACCATTATTCTGCCCACCCCCAGGTCTATTGACTCAACCGATATTGATAATTGGTGGTTCCTATTATTGGCCTTCTCTGTTTTCCTATATTTGTGTGCGTCTTGTCTTTATTGCCGAATTTCCGTAGATAGAAGCAGGTCACCCTCAGCATTACACGGAAAGATCGCATGAGGTGTTCAGTGAACAAGTGCTATTGATGTTCAGAGACAAGTCGCATTGATTCACAGTTTTGTTGCTCACAAATCAGCAAACTTGCGTAAACATTGCCACTTCACCTCTCACGCGTCCCGCATATATTATTCTTTTTGTTAGGCACACAACTCTGTACAACGCTCTGTCTGTGAGCATTCATTACGCTCGTGTTAAAGGGAACTACTCGCGTCAAATAAAATTCCTCTTTTTGCATTTTTTTTTGTTGATAATGCCTTTCCGTCGTCCTCCTCGCTTGTCAAAGGACACATGATCTGGTCTTAAAGGTTGCACCCATCATCAGCTCTCCTTTTCCATCCGGCCTTGATTCTCAGGAGCAAATGGTGGCAACACAGAGGGAAGACCATTAAAGAAGAGATTACCGCCTTTCCAGGAGAATCTTAAATAGAGTGCCAGAGAGCGGTATATTACATCAAATAACATTCAAATAGACACACGGTGACAGAAAGGTACGTTGAATAAAATACTTCGGTGTGTCTCCTTATTACAAGTGTATAGTATTTTTGAAATTTGTCTATACATACGCTTGAAGTAGAGGGTAGATAATGGGTGCTTATTTTAGCGTAGCTTCAGTGGATATATAACCATACCTTCATTGTTTGTGCTGAGTAATGAACCAAATTCAAATTTTCTTTTCTATTTCCAAGCAGTGTGGGAGGCCTCCAGATGTTATAGATGCCGCAATCGTTAAACTCTATATCCATATTCAAAAAATTTTGGCAATTATTTATTCCTGACTTTAATGCATCCATTAGTCTAATGAAATCATGTCAAAGCATCAGTAGATTACACCTTTTTCTTTAAACATTGAAAAAAGGTTTTTTGATAATAAATCTAGAGATTCTTTGTTGACACTATGAACATAATAATATTTGAAATTAATTGCGATGAACGTTAGGTTTGGCGTCCACCTACTACTATAGAAATTTATACCTACCGATATGGCACCGATGCTAAAAGCAAATATCGGAGACAAATCGGGAAAGTGCAAAATCGTAGACAACTGTCTAGACATGCCAATCCACCACGCATTGTGAGGGTATTTTTCAGTGCCTAATCACAGAAATGTGGTCAACTGCCCCGATATTAGGTGATCTTCCGACGCGATTTTGATTTTTTTTATTGGGAGGTGCATCGTAGACCATATCGGAGCAATATCGTAGTAGGTGGATGCCGGGGCTTAATGTACATCCAAATAGCCTGCAAAAAAGGTATTATCCTACCCCTAATAAAAAACGCCATAGGCTTAACATGGGATTTGTTTATGTCACGGGTAGTGACATAAAGTGTTGTTTATGCCACTACTTTCTGATACTGAAAAAATATGGAAACGGGGTAGGATAAAATCTAGACGCCACTCGTTTGAGTTTGAGCTTATTTATGCCACTCATTTTGTTGGCTCCATAATGTCACTCGTCTTCGACTTGTGAAATTATGGAGCCAACAAAATGCGTGGCATAAATAAACTCAGACTCAAACTCGTGACGTCTCTTGATAATCTCCCTATAGTGTACATTTCCGAGTCGCCCAAAGAACAGAGCAAGCATCGGAAGGCTTGGGAGCCGCCACACCTGGCAGCCTCTGATGTCTGACTGGCACTCTCCCTCAATGTGAACTGCTACCAGCACAGAACGAGCAGCTCACCAAAGAACGCTCGACGGAGACCTCTGTAGTGGTGCGGGTCTTCTGAACACGGGTGTTTGCGTCTTTGTGGGCGGGCTCGCTGGTAGTAAGCGTTGGCCTGGAAGATGTTGCAGGGATCGCGGGTGGAGATGGAGTAGAGGAGGTGGAGATCTAATGGTATAATGGAATGGTGCACTCTGTCTCCTGTTTGAAGTCGCCTGATGAGTTTCCAAACTTTTCAGCCTAAGAGGATTGCTCCGGCGTTGGAAGTTGTTTTTATACCGGCGCGTGATTTTATGTAAGACACTGATTGGACGGTTTTGATCGCGGGCTGGGAATAGCGGATAGAACGTGTGATAAGTTAATCTTCAGTTCATGACAGCCGTGTAGAGAAGCTCCTTCTGCATTGAGGGTTGTCACATATAGAACCGCATGATTACAATTAATTAATTGAGAAAATCTTTATGATACCTTTTCTTCTTTGGCAGCTTTCCTTTGATTTGTAGTCCATTTGTGCATCTAGCTAATTAGATAGTTTGTTTATATATTGCCTTCTTTCGGGGCCTACTAATGTATGATTATCAGTATGTGATGTGATGTTCTTTATGAACTACTCTCTTGAACTGCACCTGATCTGTAGCCGCTGAAAATACGTTTTGGATTTGTGGAGTATTCCTGAGAGGCAAAGTTGAGTAAGAAAACTATTGTCTATTTCATGGCTATGGATCAAGTGCGGATCAGATTTATATCACCCCTATCATTTACAGAGTGGGTAACGTTTGTGACGTCATCGATCATTGAGTATATCTTTACCATACTCGATGGAGTTCGAGTTCCCTATGTTAAGTCTATGAGAATAAACTACCAGGGCAAACTAATTAGAAAGAAACTCGAGAGTTTGACCGCGGAGTAATTCAAGATGCAATGCTGAGTGAATTACGTAGCGGTCAAATGAGGTGGAGTACTTTTCATCGATGGGTCTTCCCACCCTATGTAAATGATCAGGAACAGTATTAATCAATAAAACAACTCATCCAATTATCCATTGAGTATTGGGTACACTGGGTATGAGTTCCCAATGTTAAGCATATGGAGACAAATACCGGGGTTAGATAGATGCCTGAACTGTATTTTCAATTCTGTACCCCACTTGTACCGTGTCTGTGGCTCTACAAATCTGTGTATCACCACGGGAATATCATACCCAGCACTCTCAGACAAATCCGACCAGAATCACCCATCAAAGATGCATAAGTCCCATATTGGAATGGAGACTTGAATTACCGTCGGATCTAGACTCGCGAATATTCTACGCAAGGTATATCACCACTGCTTACCTTCACATACTTGATACATTGATTATAACAGAAGCAACAGCAATACAACTTTTCCGCACAAGTACATCTTTCGAATAGAAAAATACCAGATACACGCGAAAAGGATGCTATAAATCCTTTCTTCTGATATATCTGTTTAGCCATACCTGTATGGTCAATCAAACCTCACATTGTGCTAAAAGGTCTGAATAATCGAAAGTATACTGTATCTGGAACTTTGAAAAATGAACTAATAGATTTTTAGGTTTAGATTATCAGATCTATAATCATGAAATCAACAAATTTGTCTGTTCAAAAGACCTTTTTACTTTTAACAAGTGTTATTTGTTTCAAATTGTTTTTGATAAGTGTGTGTCTCATTTATCGACACTGGGTTCTGTTATATTGCTTGACTTCTATGATGATAAATGAAAATATGAACTACAATTTCCACATAAAAATGTATCATAATTCTGAGGTGCGGAGTGAGGTTCTCGTGTTCCTGATACAATATTTTATTTTATAGAATAATCATTTTAATGCACACACTGACTAGCGATGCAATACAAACGGGGGATTTTCTCACTGAGGTATAGGAATTCCATTTTACTGCGAGCTACCGCCTTCACACAGTAAGCCAATGCAGCTCTGTGGCTGAGAATAGGCAGACAGCCAGCGAACGTGCAGAACCCTCTGTGACTTTTCCTGCCATAAGAAGGCACTGAAGAAAGGGGCGCCCGCGAGCCCATGTCTAGACGTACCCTCTGAACTGATGCCCATTGGCATTCTCCAATGGCGGTGCTGAGGTGAAGGCAGTGAACTCATGAGTATACTATTTTTGTCATCAACTCTTTATTGGTCCACTATAGTTGACAATCCATTGTGATACTGTATATTTGATGTTTCCATTAAAGGAGCGACCGTCAGCCACAGGGCTGGTTTCCATCGGTCGCTTTAGGAACATATGTCCATGATACTTATAATATATATCATCTTCACCTTATATTACCCCTGGTACAAACTGAGCCATAGGAATATGGATCACCCCGGTAAAGTGACATTACTAACCCACGGAAATGGCGGATAGAATACGAGATGACGTCATGCGCTATTAAGCAACTGGATTTGCGAAGTAATTTGAATTATTCCGATACTGTGATGCTATTTAATGTCAGTCAATGTCGCTCATGTGCGGTTAAATTGGCATATTAGGGACATATACCACTAACGAAGAAGACTTTATGTGCGAAGGTTCTGCTTCTGGTAGAGGCAGTGAAGGAGCGATAAAGTAGGTAATGCAAGAGAGAGTAAAACCTTCTCGCCCAATGAGGGACTCGAACCCTCGACCCTCAGATTAAAAGTCTGATGCTCTACCGACTGAGCTAACCGGGCTCTGTAGAGACGAATGTGATCTGTTTCATAATTTTTCTACCGTGTTTAGGGAGGCTAAAGTGTTCTGGATTCAATGCCTCAATGATGGATTATTTGACATTCGAATTACCTAAATGCAGTAAAATGCAAATAAAGTTATATTTTCTTGTTATGTCATAATGGGCCCGTTGATTTCTTATGCAGTATTTAACGCAAAGTAATAGCCTTGGTACTCATCTCAGCTATCGTAGCATATCAATCACTGCGTGAAACTAACCACTTTCCATATGAATGCGTATATAGGTATGCTTTTGTGTATACAAGTTCATCCTATTCCCCGTGTGTATCCGCCTCATCTATAGGCATATATAAGCGTCCATGGTGCGGTCATGTATACGTCATATGTACGCCTGATTCTGGTCGATCTACAGCCGATACATGCAGTTCCGCGATGGTATATATATGAATAAAATGGTGGCTTTTGTGCAGTGAATTAGATTGAATACCAGTATATTACGGCTGAATATTGAATTGTTTTCATATATAAGCCCATATTTCACACCAGCGTATGAAGCGTATACAAGACTGTTTCCTCTTATATACGGACGCGTTTGGGTGTACATGTATTTCACGCCCGTCGTATACGAGAGGATAGATCCTTTGCGTGATATATATATACGCTGGGGGTATATGTGAACCGATAGAAAATAAAAAAGATTCGCCCCACAGCACTCGCCTAACCCCCGCCTACTGGTGCTTGATATATTCGGATCCCATACTCAGGCAGTTGGAGAAATGGCAAGTTGCATGAATGGGTGCATGTGGGTTGCAGAGAACGATCCATATACTGGATGTAACCCAAACCTTTCAATTGTTATTTATTTATAGTTGCTCGCTCATTCATCAATGATGAACATACTACTTGCTCCTAGTTTGGTGGGATGTGTGTGGGTTTGTTTGTTTGTTTTGGGTTGTTGTTTTTTTTGGGGGGAGGGAGGGCAACCCTTCGTTGTATCCCCAAAATTAACCAAGGTTAGGCATCACTCAGTATAATCATGTATAACCAGGAGCTGATGTTATTTCCATTTATAATGGAAGAGCGCGGTACACATAAATGCCTTCATGGAATATAAGAAAGAGAATATTAAAAGAAATAATGTATTTGAGCAATCTGTATTTGATCAGGAATAAACATCAAGAATGTTTCAATAAACCTAGAGAATTGATTTAATAGTTGTTCGCAAGTATCATTAACAGGGATATCAATCAAGATATAGAAATACATATGTTTAAACAAATAGAAAGTGATTCGGCAGATAGAAAGTGATTCGGCAAATTATAGAGGTCAACTGAGAGTATGAGACAAAAAGATATATACATTTCTTTGTGTTTTTATTGTTGGTTTTTTTTATATTGAGCTAAAAATGTCCTTCATTAGGTTTCATTACCATCAGTTCTGAATGAAATGCCAACCACCGTTGTTAATTTTCCGATTTCTTCAATAGAATTATTCTTATATAGATCGTTAAGTATCCGAATATGGACGAAACTTGAGTATCGAGCACATACATGTCTCTGTGGCGCAATCGGCTAGCGCGTTAGACTGTTAATCTAAAGGTTGGTGGTTCGAGCCCACCCAGGGACGTTGCTTTTATGCTCAGTCGTGAATAGTCGATGTACAGCTCGACAACCAGCTGCTTCTACAACTGCCTTTGGAGGGACATTATGTGTGAAGCAAGATTCATGTACATCACAGGGTGCTTGTCGGAGACAAATACTGCTAGGATTCTGTACTCGAACACAATCCGTTTGCCTAGATTGTAGGGTTCCATTTCCCTGAGACATGTTTCCCCCTGCAATTGTTGGCAACATCTACCCCTAAAAAGGAACAGAATCTACTGTAGGTAAAGTACCCACTCCTTTTTGAAAATATTTTCCCGTTGATGCATTACATTTTGATGTAGTGTTTCTTGGGGATTTTTTTACTATAGGTAAAGTATCCACCCCTAATCTGTTCGTTCTCCCCATTTGGGGCCAGTTGAGGCAAATTGTGGGTTCCTAAGTAGAAGAACCAATAAATGTCACTAGATTCATTGTCTACAAGTGTTGTTATTCCAATATAAAGGTAAATTTCCAGTGATTTTATTCGCATGTGAGGCAAATCTGAACTGTGGCTACTTCCCAGGGCTACTTCTGGTCACTGCTGGTAACTGGTGATTTATTCAATTGGCCAGTTAGATAGCATGAGATCCTGTACAGAGCTGGTAACCGGTGTATCATAGTGTGCAGTGAGATGACCAGTAACAAAGATGGCTGAACTGAGAAGAAGTGAAGCTCCACTGGAAAACTACCTCTAAGTACACAATTATACAGCAACAGACACCTATTTTGAAGTTCTGCAAACACAAGTTGGTATATATTCATTGATTCAGGGTTTTTTTTCATGCATGTCAGATGGCGGCCAGTATACAAACTCACTGGAATGACAAAGCGTGGGAGGGTTACATGTATTAAAAACCCGGCCCTGTACAGGGACAGGGCCGGGTACACTGGTTAAATCTAATGAGATTTTGAACCCTGTGAGGTACATGAATCTCACCGTGTGAGTGGGATGAACTTGGTACATAATCTCAGACATAGAACTAGTGAACACTCCTGGGACTCCCTGGGACTCAAGGACCCTTGAAGTGAGGGGTGTCACATACGCTGGTTCTCGGGTCATCCGCGGGATTAGCAGGGGGAACCAGCCAAGGGTGTCACAAACATGTAATCATGTTTCCTGGCCTTCTATTGGCGAGGCAGGTATTTAGTCAGCGACTCCGCAGCAGGTCCATTTGTCTCACCAAAATGACCCTGTATCATGGAATTCTTTACTTCGTTTAGTGTAATTCACAACAGCTGCAGGGGGAAATAATTGTCTCAGGGTAATGGAACCATACAATTCAGATGAATAGATTGTGTTCCAGAATAGAATCTCAGCAGTATAGAATCTTAAAAAGAACACCCTGTAAGGCACATGGATCTAACCATGTGAATCCCATTTAGGACACTGGTCCTCTGTACCCTACCAATGTCATAGAGTTGGCACGCAGATAGTGAAGAGGTACTTATTTTCAGATTGCTGAAATTCTGTCTTCTCCCTACCTCGGCAGCAAATCCTATTTCCCGTGCATAATAAACAGGTTTGGTCTACCAATATTACCATTGGACAAACGCTAACCTTATGTTACTATATGTCAGTGGTGAGGTCCAGCATGTCCAAGATTCTTAGTAGTCCTTGAGATCTGATGGATGCCTTTCAGATAAATACTTTGCAATTCTATACTTTATGGTGTGTATCATTCTGCAGACAAAAGTCCAAGTCCAAGCGTATTAAACCCAATATCAAAAATTTATCTGAAGAACATTTTTCTGAACTTGTTTGGTTATTATTAGTTTAAACTTTCCCGGCGAGGTGGGTTTTCTCCCGTCAACTCGTTGCGAGTTTGGTTGGGGCGACTTCATCCTCTCAGAATTTGTGTTTGTTTGTTTGGTTATTATATTGCACTGACCCCTTTTATGGTGATAAATACTGGTGGGACATCCCAGTATAAAGTGATAATTATCAGATTAGATTGAGAAAACATTAAACACAATTGGATTTTGCATTTGTAGGTGGTACTGTGTCTGACGGCCGACGCCGCTTTTAATGAACTAATGGTCTTGTGGACAATGGGAATTGTCACTGATTCATGAAAATGCTTTTCGTGACCTTGTTAACAATTCACTGTCATGGGAGAGGTAGTATCTCTTATTGTGGCAATGTGGGTTGTGCTTTGACCTCTGATTCAAATTCCCTGCAAATCAGTGCCCTTTTGAGTTGCGATAGAATCATTCCCTCACGATGATGTTGACTCTGACGTCTTAAAGACATCATTTTGAGGCTCAATTTATCGGTCGAGGCAGGCTCGGGAAACAAATTTTTTTAAATACACATGAGGAATATAAAACCTTTTGAAATGAAATGAAACGGATGAAATATGAATGGTGAATGTAAAATTCAATACCTAAGTATAATGGCAGGTTGCAAGAGGTGAATTGGGTAAAGGTTGTTGATAGTTGGTTGGTGTATGTTAAGGTAGTAGAGGACTTTAGTTTATGTTGGGATTTGATTTTAAGTTTCCCCACAAGGCGAGCCAATAACCAGCCCTTTCCCTCGTAGGAGATGGCAACACATCGTGACTGCATACATCTTCCATATTAGACGTACCATTCTGCTGAACTTTAATATCAACTGATAATTCTTCAGTGAATTCGGTGTGTGAACCTTCGGATCCATTGGAGATCGGCACCTGTACATAGCCGTAAATGAAATCCCTTGTACAAACAAAAAAAACCTCTCCTACCCATTCTCATTAAACAAGACGTCTTTGAAGTAAAAAGAAAATGGAGAAGCTCGTGTGTTCGAAAGGGTGTCTGCGGAGGAGGGGCTGGGAGGTATGTAGTCGCTGATGCAGGTGGCGGCCGATTCCTTCAGGGCGGCAGGTATAAGCGGATAAATCCCCTGGAGGACATCCATCCATGGTCTGGAAGTGGCACAACAATGTGTCCTTTGAGGGGGGCTGCTTGACTAGGTCTAGATGCCCCGTGGCTGTAGCACTAGAGTGAGGGGTCTTTCACCTCCATCGCCCTATTCCTAACCCCACTCAGCTCTTCATCTCTCTGCCTTTACAGTTGGGCCAAGACCTACGTCAGAACAGCATAGTATTGCTTGGCAATCACGCATCTCACAATTACAAATCTGAAGGATTTGTTGCCATTGTAGCAACATATAGCTTATTATAGATCTGCTGAAGTAAATGGTTAGGTTTTCTGCGAAACCTGCATTGTTGTTAATCAACCGTTTCCACATACTTGCTATCTTCGTAGCCAATTATTTGTCAATCAAGGTTCGGAGCTCCACTCCTCAATCTGCATTCTCTCCAACCCCACCTATGGAGGATCTAAGTACCAACTTAGGTTTGGACCTCGACCAATATCCCCCTCTTATCCATCAGGTTTCATCTACTCACTTAGATTTTACAAATGGCTGGGTATTTATAATTCTATTTACCAACTGACATCAACCACATCAACCTGTTCTATACTTGCATGCTTACTTCGAGATATCTTTAGCATGGCTCTGTTTATATGAACGATTCGGCGTCGATTTTGATATCCAGAAGATTTAAATGATTGTATGCTTCATCATGATTTGAATTACAAAAGGTAGAGAAAATAGTGATTTAGCTGTTCCTATTCTTTTGTTTTTGGTCTCGTTTGTTACTTCTGAAGTGTAGTTTACTACTAATGTCTCTGAATAACTCTGTCTCGAAGCTACGATGACAATTGTTAAGTTTATCAAAAATATGGATCTAAACAATTGGAGAATGACATATATAATCTCGAAGCTACATAGTCAGAGTACTGAGCGCCTATATCCGGAAATGGTGTTTTGTAAACGGGTATAGATGGTTTCAGCGGGTTCACTTTGGCTCCCTATGAGGCCTTCTCCTAACATTCCCTTCTACACGGCTTCTTAGAAGCCGTATCTCGTGTAACGGCCTATGTTTTCTATAGAAGAAGGCTGGCCCACGGCGTAAAAGGAAGCTCTCAATAGGAGCTTCCTCCAGTGCCGAAGCTGAGAACAGCAGACGTCGGAGGGGACGGCCTTTCCGCCTGGTTTTATAGGTTCTCTCTGGGGACAGTAGAGTTATAGGGCTAATACTGTAGAGCTCGTCCACCACCAGCGACCTTTTCTCAGCATACAACCTTGGCTAGTTCCCGCTGTCGTTGTTCCGCATAGGCTGGTTCCCTCGTCATTCGTGAGGGGGCACAGCGAAAATAAGACGGGAGGGAGAGCCCGATGAAATTGGTCAGGTTCTGAATAATTCTGTGAGCGCATGCGAGGATGACAGAATTTAAATAAATAAGATGGTGCCAAGGTTTTGCGTAATCAAAGGAATTTTACGTTGCCACTTTATTAGATATCTTAATATTGTAGTAATTTGGTGAACCTTCACATCTCCTTTATGGTTAGATATGTTACGCATAATGCCAGTCTATTCCTTAACTGAGTGCACTGTCTTGATTATCTGCACTTGGTGAAGTCATCAAAGTTCCTTTTCGATTAATATTTCAACTGTGATATGATTTATCATATTTACCTCTTTTTATTGGATTGTATCAGTTTAAGATCAGATTAGAGTTTATCGCTCTTGATAACCCCATCTCAACTAGCGCAATGTCTGTTTGCATTTGAATTGAGCTGGTTTCCAAGTCTGTCGGCAACTTCCGATGATAGACTCCAAAACCAGCATTCACCCACTGCCCGCAGTCCATCCAGATCGTACTACCTGCCTGTTCGTAGATCAGGGGGAACCAGCCAATGTACCTTGCCGGGGCACCACCACACCACCTATTCCCAACCCCGACCTCTCCTCCAAGGGATGAGGGTGTGGGAGGTGAGATGGGGTAGACGTTATCGCGTCTTGTCAATACACCGATTGCTGTGTTGGGATATTGGACTATTTTATGAGGATAACTCGTGTGTACGAGATATGCAATATAAATGAAAAAATAAAATAAAAGCAGAGACTCCAAAGATTGGGAAGAAAGGAAGGGAGATCAAGAGAGCAATGGGAGCAAGATTGGACTACTGGGTGTTAAAAGTGAGCACTATCTTTCAAAACAAGTGGGCGACAAAGAAATGCAAGTATAAATATGGTAACGTCCAAGCCTTAGAAATAAAATCATATTTATCAAAAGGATAAGACATTGCTTTCAAGAGGGAAGTATATTATGAAGTACATTACAAAAAATACCATAAGGTGGAGACTAGAACCCCATGAGAGGAGAATCGAGGTGTATTCCCCCTTCTTAGAAACACATACAATACCAGCAAAAGGTCCAATAAGACCAGCAAAAGGTCAAGTATGTCTACTCTGAAAGGGGAGGTTGAAGAAACCAGATACTAAGGTGATCACAAGACCCAGCAGGCTATACAGGGGTCGATTTCAAACAATCAATATCATTCTATAACATCTCCGGTAGTCTACCCTTTATCCGATTGGACCAATGTTGCAGGGTAAATCCGTTAAGTTGTATTTAAGGCTGGAGGAGGGTGCCACGAAGATACCAACATTTCTGTAATGATATTTTGATGAGTGATTAAAATATTGCAGCGCGCATTGAGATCCGTTGTGCTATTTATCATATTTCTATTTGCCATTTAGGTGGCTTAGATCCTTGTTTATTTTGTATGAAATCATTATAGCATGCCCGCTTGATATACAGCATGGTGTGGTCGATAAATATACCACTATGACGTACCTCACCAAAGAGAAATTGTGGTGTCTGCTTCAATACAGATTAACTATCGCTACAATCACATGTAACAGGCACCTGGCGAAAAGAAGAATTATCGATTCGGCTTTATATAATGTCTGTACTAGACAGGAATCTATCTTTATCTATTAGGTATTGGGTAAACAGTTCTAACTGAGGGTTAGATTTTCCACTGTACGTATATAGTAAAGCGTGATACATCGAGATGAGTGCTGGGCTTACATTACCTTGGATCGTTAAATTAAGGGATACAAAAGTGATATTATAAATTACTTCTATAGTAATAATGATAGTGATAGTAACAATAGTGTCAGCATTAATGAGACATGGTATAGTATGCCTTAGACCGACCATTCATACACTGAATATGTCGACTAATAATAATTCAGTGTCACGATAACGGTTACCAAGTCCCTTGATTGTTCGAAGTGCTCTGTTCTATGTAACCTGTGGCGATTAAATCAACGTTTTTAATAACCCATCAATGACAAATGACCAATACTCCAATATGGGACGTATTACTACAGTATAAATCCTACTCACCGTTTCCTTGCTAATGCCACTACGAATCTTACCCAATATAAAAAGCCCGCATTTTTTTATTGGCTTCTTTGATATGATTTTCAAAATTTAAGGCTGAATGTATAGTAACTCCAAGATACCTATATCTACCAACCCCCTGGAGAACTACTCCTACACAGACAATGTCTGGACAAATTTGATGATTGAGTTTACCTGGAGAGGCATACCATACAACCTTTGCCTTTTTTATATTGATGGTCATTCCATTCACATCATCTATCAACTTTGTGAACTGAAGATTGTAGGGATATGCTGATATCATTTGTTCTGGGGCCACTTTATAAAGAACATGATCGTCTGCATGTTGCAACGACATACACTCGGAAATCGGACTACGTATGTCGTTTACAAATAAATCAAATTAAAGAAAACAGGGTCTAACACCGAGCTTTGGGACACACCGAAGTTGCCATCACCTAAGTGGAGGTCATCCTATTAAGTTTAATTTATTGTCATCTATGAGATGAACAATGATTCAACTATTTACATATATTTATTGGAATGCATATAGTTTTCTGTAATCTAAGCAAAAGCTGGTTGTGAGGGACAGAATCAAAGGCCTTCTTAGGTCCACATACACTGGTGCTGTAATCAAAATAGAGTTACGGGCTTTATATTCGTATATAAATCATTGATAAGTTTAAAGAACACTAGCCCCTGGAAACTCCTCAAAATCGTATACAGATCGGGAACCTCAGGGCCCCGTCGGATAATTTAGGCTTGTATATGAAGACGATTGCCTGTACCTCGTACAGGGTTTATTGTTTGATTATATTTAAGTTCGTTCGCTAGGACAATCTTAGCCGTCCTTAATAGTGTTGAATAAAGTTGATCCACATCATCCTTGGGTTTCCTTGGCATACAGAAAAGGGTCTTCAAGTACGAGCCTAGATTATTTAATGAGCCAACGTGGTAGTCAAACGTCTCTAGAGACTAAGACTTTGGTGTGCTAACAGCTCGATTTCAAGTCAAACTATATATTTTCTACCTAACTATGATTTTCCTTTGAACATTTTCCAAGTATGAGAATTTTCCCGGTAGAATACATTACGATACACATTGATTCGTTCACGAAATCTAAACATGATTAGATGTCGTAGGCACCTTACGATTGAGTTTTTCATGGGGAATAAATCGTAGACTGTCTAAAAACGTGATCAACTGCCGCGATTTCAGCTGCCCTTCCGACACGATTTAGTAAGGCACAAAGTCAACAACTGTGGGATAAGTTGAGTTCCAATGTACAAAAGTGTGTAACCACAAAAGAGTCGCTTAGTGTACGCCGGGCCTTAGTTAGTTTTTACTATGATGAGATTTACGCATACAGCACATATTCCCCTTTGCAATGTATCCCTAGGCTACAGCAATAAATCGAATCCCAGCCATTACTACGTCGAAAGTCGCCAGGCAGAAACGTGACACTTCCCATTGAGCCAGTCTGCATTCTACATTCATATTTAATACCCACCTTCTTTCGTAAACTTTGATTTGCTTCCCTGGCTTGTCACTCGCAATACTTAGTCTTAGCTGAGATGCCTAAGGGGAGTGATAAATTGATGAAGTGGAACGCCCACGAAGGCGATTACGTCTTTAGATTCGATTTCTTTACCTCATCCCCACCTGGCTAAATACCAAGATACCTTCTTTTATCGATAAAACGGTGGCCATGAGTGAACTTAAGTCCCATGGGGTTTGTTTATGTAACACGAAGGTTTTCGCCTAGGTCTGTTATCGGTGCTTGCAGAATCAGTCCTGGAAAGGTTGACTATAGATACTTAATTCGTGTACTAGAAAATACTCTCATTTATAAGTAGACAGAAGAAGCTACAAAACCGTACTTCTCCGTCTCTTTACTCGTCCCCTGATTAGCGAGAGGTCTGTGATTGAACTCCAGGAGGAAATGGTATGTTCACCATTGATGAATGCTGGTGTAATCATGAATAAATAGCAACTAAAAGGTTTTGGATAAATTCAGTCTATGGATGATTTTCTGAAACCCACTTGTACCCAGCCAACTTGCCCTTTCTGCAACTGCCTGAGTCTAGGATCCAAACATATCAAGCATCAGTAGGTCAATGTGGCATTTTGGTCTCAAGTTTTTGTTTGTTTGTTTGGTTTGATTTTACGTCCAGTCAACCATTATAGGTCCTTTCCAGACTTTCTCAAGGTTCTTTTACACCACTAGGGTGGTGATCGAATCTATGTGATGAATTCAGGTAGAAATCTCACCCCTACACATTTACCGAGGGGAGAGTTCTTTTACTTCCCACACCACATAGACATGGTATGAGAAGGATGGCCTTTGTTATAGCAGTAAATCTACCACTGCTGGGGGTGGGACTCGATTTGTGTCAAGTGATTGGTCATGGTCATCTGGGCACACACTTCTAAGACCCTGAGACACTGGCCCTCTGCTCCTTTCATAATATCACAGTGAATAGCACGCAGATAGTGCAGGGATGTTTCTTGCAGCAAGCTGGAAGTCGATGTGAGCACTCTAACCTTTAAGCAACGTATATATATATATATATATATATATATATATATATATATATATATATATAGTGCTTACAAGCATACTCCAAAAACTAGGCCAGCGTCGAAGATATCTAGATCTTCTATATATGAGGAAACAAGCTTCTAAACAAACTCTCCACACAGATCCAAAAATCAGGTATCAGGCAAAAAGACCTATTTAATTGAAGAGATCTGGAACCTCGTTCTTTAAAGAGAGTCCGCCATATCTCGGTATGGCTGGGTGGAATGATCTACCACTAGAAGTGCAAGATGAATCTTGGTACTGCTGAGACCTGTGACCAACTCATCTCATACCTCATGTCATCTAACCTTGTAATACACGCTATTGACAATGGGTGGTTACGATACAAACCTTTTGTGAAAGTAGCCAGAATATATGGTCTACAGAGGCAATTCAATGTTCGCCTTTGTGCTGATAGAGAATTTCTTTAAACCAATAAAACATCAGTAAACTCATTAAGCCAGTGGTTCGGGTAATAGCTTTTAGGTCCGGAGTGCCATATGGACCGCCAAGAGAAAAAAAATCATCTGAAATGTATTTCGGAAATATATTTCGGTAGATTGGGGAACGTGTTGCACTGTAAACTCGTTATTACCTTTTTCCAACAGTGGCACCGCTGGGTACGCCTACTCAGTTTCCGTATCAATGGTCTTTGATTTCAATTATTTAGATTAAGAGGACCCTTAGTTTTACAAACACGCAATAAGCAACACTATCTTTCAGATCTTTCCCCGGATCTTATTTGTCTTTTTATCCGCGGCCATTTAAGGTGATTTTTGAGGAGATGATCTCATTCAAGTGTTGCCAGATACCGATTAAATGACAGAGATGGCAGTGGCATTGGGAAATGATGGACGAAAATCCTCCTGTTCCATTTGCATTAAAGAAGATAAAAGAGTGAAGTATCTCAACCATTTAACCGACTTAAAAACAGGGTTTATATTTATAAATGTTAATAATTTTTTAATAACAAGTATTTGCACGAAGATGATTCATATCACATGATGACTAAATTTCAAATTACCCATCATCATTCTCTAAAATTTTGTAAATATTCAAAATTTGATATGATATTACCAAGAATGTGTATGAATTTCCTGTTCTTAAGGAAATTCTACATCTACCTTCTAATGCAGGTTTATAACAAAGGCTTTTAAATTATAAGAAATAATAAATGTTGTCGACTTATTGATACCAAATAAGTTGTTTTTTTAGCGGATTTGAATTGGCTGTTGGCCACATTTACAAATCACTACATTTAATTCAATAACGCATGGGTCTGGGTAAAGTGTCAAAGGATACAGAAGACGAGGCTGAGAAGGCCAGTCTAGTTGGCCAGCTAAATCTGGTAGGGCATATAACGGGAGACAGGCACTAGCAAAGTAGTATTGACGTGCAGGGAGTCAGAGGTCGGGAAAGCTGTTAAAGGCTCACCGGAGGCTGGCAAAGGTCAAGCAGGACGTCAACGGACGGAGGACTACTCCAGGGCTGGCTGAGGGATGCGAGACAGAGGAGGACTGAGGGGGAGAAGCGGGGGTCGGGGGTTGAAGCTACGAAGGATTAGCAGGGGGAGCGGCTACGACGTCGAGGATCAGACTAGAGGAACTTGGCAGGTGTCTGCCTGGAGGAGCTTAAATACGTATTGACCCTGGAGGAGATACGGGGCCGCAGATGTCACTTGGGAAGGTCTTCTGGTATCCTGACAACGAAGCGCACCTTTCAGGGAGGACGCAAAGTGAAAGTTGTGACTGAGAGAAATCAGCTTAAGCTGATGTGTGAGAGGCGATTTAAGTTTAGTTCTGATAAAATCTTCAGACGTGTCAAAAGTGTCAGCAATACGTCTGATTGATATAAAACTCTGTGAGGGGATTCTGAAACGGATATAATGAAATTCTCGGTAAGGGCCTGTGTTATTAGATATTGCTCGCGTTGTGGTCTCCCGGTGTTCACGTTCGTTTTTTATCAAAGCATCTGCACGGCCATCGCACGCTCACCTACCCTGCGCTCGGCTTGGAGACTAATGGATTTGCAGATCCGCCACGTCTGGCTAAGCGCCGAAGGAGGAGTTGTTGACATTTAATTAGTACACTTAATTAGTCTAACTAGGGCCTTCAGAACGGCCCACCCATGCTGACACTCAAGCCCGCGTCCACCATGGTAAATTAAGACAGACATCCGGTTTGCCCAATTAGCATCGTCGGCACTTCCGGTATGCAGCTTCCGGTGCTGTTTATTTCATCCGGCGATGCCGTATAGTCACTAGACGCTGGCAAGGTCGAAGTTCCAGGTCATAGTTCAAGGGGGTGGGGTTGGTGGGGGAAACCTTTGCCTATAAAACAACGCAACGCCCACAACGCCAGCCCTTCCAACAGATCGACGATGATCATTCACTTCCGGTTTGACTCGGCATCGGGAATTTGTCCAGGCAATTGGTAAACCAATTTGGTGGCGGGTGATGCCGAATAAGGTTTCTTGTCACGCGTGCATCGGCCGGCGGCTGGTGGTGCGTAATTGCTGGCGGTAAGTAGGCGAAGAGGGTCCGGGGTGAGGTGAAGGGGGTGAGGGTAGGGATGACGAGTGGCGTCCCATGGTTGAAGTGGCAGTAGGGGAGAGGGGACGAGGCGGGGAGGTCGGGCCGACACTCAGAGCGTGGTGTATGGGTGTTTGCCATCGGAAGTGCCGATGTTTAGCGCTGACGCCGGAACCTGATGGATGGACCGTTGCCCCTGGCGTCTGCCTTATCCGCTGCCGGTCATGGCAGCCGTCGATATCCAGCTGTCTGTCCCAGAGGTCAGTTCGAGTTAAACAAGGTTGAGTTAAACACCAGCTACTCAGGTTAATTACTCCGTCAGGCTGATGCTCCTCCTATTCTGATAATTCTCCATTCATCACCTGCTGGTCACAACAAGAACGTCTATTCTGATTATTTACATTCTATGCAGGAATTATTTTATTGTTGGAGCAGTCCTATTTGTTCACTGGTAATTACAACATCAAGATTTGCAGATGGCACATTTCTATGCATTTTACATTGAAATTGTATACCTGTAGGTAGTTAGGTCCGTAATACACTGGGGTTTTGTTGTTGTTGTTGTTGTTGTTGTTGTTGTTGTTAAACCAATATCTATTGTTCTTGTATAGATCTTTAGGTCAAGGCAAATGAGACGAACTATTTAAACATATAATTGACCACAACAAATATAGAAAATATATTTATGCAATTTTGAAGGTTAGCCGTATGGGAACAGGATACAGGTAGATACATGTATAAGGTGAATGGACCTATGAATTACACCCTCAGCACGTACACGTCAGTCTGCCTCGTACTCAACACCCCTCACACCAACCTCTACAAACCCTTACAACACACGTCTAGTACAGGCCGAGTACCTCAGTGTTTGTACAAACTCCTAGGTCAATATCTCATCATGTGCAAAATCTACGCTATCCTGAGCCGTAAAAAAGAAAAAACCATTGAGAATCCATACACACCATACTGCACAGAACATATCACAAACTCCATACTGTACACCAATGTCAGGGCGTCAGAACATTTTGAAAGTGGGGGGGGGGGGGCGAACTGAAATTGCTGACTTTTTTCTTGGTATGAAGTGAGACTTTTACATTGACCTGTTCCATAGAATTTACCGGAAATCTGAGAAAAGTCTGAGAAAATTCAGGTCGTTACCTTCATTTTATGCGAAAAAGTCAGGCTTGAAACTTTTCCTCAGTGAAAGTCAGGGCTTAGCCGTCATTGCACAGTAAAAGGTCAGACTTTGACACTTTTCATCACTGTCATCACTGCATGCTAAAGAGTCAGACTTTGACATTTTTCCATGGTGGAAAGTCAGGGCTTAGCCATCATTGCATGCTAAAAGGTTAGACTTTGATATCTTACCACAGGGAAAAGTCACCTGGGGCTTAGCCATCAGTGCATGCTAATTATTCATAACTCAGACTTTGATATTTTATCTCGGTAAAAAATCAGGGCTTAGCCATCATTGCATGCTAAAAGGTCAGACTTTGATATCTTACCATGGGGAAATGTCAGGACTTAGCCATCATTGCATGCTAATATGTCAGACTTTGATATTTTACCTCCGTAAAAGGTCAGGGCTTACTCATCATTGCATGCTGAAAAGTTAGGCTTTGACATTTTTTCACTGTGAAAAGTCAGGGCTTAGCCATCATTGCACGATAAAGAATCAAACTTTGATATTTCACCATGGTGTAAAGTCAGTGCTTAGCCATCATTGCACAGCAATTAAGGTCAGACTTTGACACCTTTTCACGGTGAAAAGTCAGGGCTTAGCCATCATTGCATGCTAAAGAGTCAGACTTTGATATTTTACCATGGTGAAAAGTCAGGGCTTATCCATCATTACATGTTAAAGAGTCAGACTTTGACATTTTTCTGTGTTGGAAAGCCAAGGCTTAACCATTGATACACGCTAAAAAGTCAGACTTTGACACTTTTCAACGGTGAAAAGTCAAGGCTTAGCCATAGTTGCATGCTAAAAAGTTAGATTTAGACATTTTCCGATGTTGAAAAATCAAGGCAGTTTTTAAGCTTGATTGAGTTAAATTTCATGGTGTTGACTTTTTTTGGGCTGGCAAAAAAGTGGGGGGGGGGGGCCGCCGCCCCCCCTCCCCCCCCCCCCCCCCATTCTAACGCGACTGAATGTTGCTTACCATATTGCACATAACATACAGAACAGTCGATACTCTACACCCATACTGCTTCATCTACTACACACCCCATATTGCACAATTCGAACCGCACATCTCTTACCGCACATTTACATACTGCACCTCATTCTGCACACATCATAATTTACACTCCACACTGCGCCCCATACTTACTGCACACCTTAGACTGCAATCATCATACTGCACACCAATTTTTCACAAATTTACCCTTCATACCTCGCGCTACGATTCGTGGACGAGAACTGCGCAATTCTCTGTGTTTTTATCCAACACCTCTGCCATTGAGTCTCTTTCAGATTCGCAGAAGTACTTGTAACATCCCTAGTCCAGCCCTGAACATGAGATTAACAACCAAGTGCCGCTACATCCATGCGCCGCCATTTTCTCTTTTTTCATTCTCCTCGAGACTTCTTGTGGCGACGGGACTTCCGGTTGGATTTCTTCCGGGTCACGTGGCGCAGAGCCGCAGCTGCGCATGCGAACTGGGTTGTGCCCACGGGAGGGGCATGGAAAGGGGCCGGAAGCTTATCTGACGCCACCTTGCGGCTGGATGGGCGCTGTGGTGGCGCTGGCAACGACCGGAAAGTGTCTCGAAGGAACGCAGGACCAACTCTAAATGGCCATATCGGCTGAGCACTGCGTTTGACATAACACGGACTTGGCATGGCTAACTGGCGGGTGGGAAGGGTGGGGCGGGAGCGAAGGAGGAGGGGAAGATATTGGTCATGCCCAGTTAATCCGACCCCGGTACGTTAGCCTCCAATAAGCCGATACTGTCCCATTAACCACGTCTCTGACAGTCTTTTCGCCAGCTGGCTGGGAATACTTCACCAACAGCCTTCTACCCTGCCTGGGTCAACTGTCCTCGATGTAGACCAAAAAGGGGGGGGGGAAATAATGATATTAATCAAGTCTTTTTGATGAACCTCCAGTATTTGCAAATATTGGTCGGTTCTGTAATCATCAAAATAATCCCATTCCTCCAAATAATAGACCATATTAGATAATGTTAGTATTCTCCCTTTTTCAAAAGTGACTCTAACTGGTAGGGTCAAGGAAGGTGCTGGCCACTTATTCAACTACTTAAAAAGAAAGCTTTCATTCATTGAATTAACTAACCCGAATTCCGAATTACATTGCATTAAGCTTTATAAGACCACAATATTTAAGTCTAGTGACAATTTAATGGAGAACATTTTCAAATATTACTCATGACTTCTTCAATTTCAGTACAATGTCTCCAAAACATAGCACTGGGGTGCCTTGTTCCTCTCCAATAGCTCTCATATGCACACTGTTATCGTTGTGGTTCAAATGTACTGCAATGGAGTCCGGTAATATCCTCTTCTGAACGTCATGTTGTGTAAGTAATTAAACATTCAAGAGGAAAACATGAATTGTCTGAACGATGTTCTCCCTTTATCCTGAACGACATATGTTATTTATGACGGTGAATAACTGACCAGTTAACTGGATGAAATATCACCCCTCTTCCTGCAGTGTCTAAACCTCATGGCCTCCCATTCTCCAGTGAAACCAGTTATCTCAGATAGGAGGTGACCTGCTGGACTCCCAAGTCCTTCAGGCCGTGACGTCCGATAGGAACCCTGCCTGCCCTCTGCCCTGTCTCCCCATCACCCCTTTGCCCTGTGTCCGTGTCCTACCCCTCTCTCCTTTCTCCCCGATCCCAAGTTTACGTGACGCCTCCCCTGACCAGCCAACATCGAGGTAGCCGCCCGGAGGAGATAAGATGTCAGCGCATATCTCGCATATTTCCAGATAGCACAAAACGTCCTTTTCTGCGTGGCTTTATCGCGGTCGACAGACAGGGAGAGAGGTAAGGAGGGATGGGAGGCGGAGGGAAGTATGTGATGGATAATAGATGAAGGAGAGAGATGAGATGTGATGGGGAATTCAGTTGAGAAATGGGGGTGGACGAGTAGGGAAGAAGGTGATGAGTAGATGGAACAGGAAAAATAGATGATAAACAAATTAAAGATACCGGAAAAAGCATACTAAGTATGAATAAATAAATAAATAAATAAGAATGAATAAGTTGAATGTACTTTGCCTTAAGGCTGAACCCCAAGTGATACAACAAGCACAGGTAATATCAGATGTGAGTATCAGGAAAATTCTAAAGAAGGCGTGTGTGGACAAGACTAAGACGAACAGAAAGCAGGCAAACTTGTGAGTAGAAATTTGGGAAAGGTAAATCCAGTTCAAGGGAGAAGCAGGGTAGAAATATTGAAATATTGAAATATTAAGTGCAAGGAAAGAAGGTTACCTATTACTAGTATTAGGAATTTGAATAAAAACAGTAAACAGCAGAGGAATCTATTGATTGCTATGGATTTGGTCTTCAGTTTCTAATGTATTTAACGACCGGTGATTCTGTCTAGCACCTGAACACACATCTCGATGACATCAACCTCACCCTGGACTGTCTCAATATCGTTGTATCCCAATGTACAATTCAGCAAATTATATCTCTATAAAGTTCCCTACAATAAACAATAAGCGAGCTTCTAATTCAGCCTTTCTTTATCCGACAGAACAATAAATACCCATTTTGTGGGGAGTTCGGTGTCCGGATTAGTGTGAAATCGATAGAAGTAATCAATGCGACTTAAGAAACCAGGGAGAGGACTCTGGGGGACCCCGGACGGTTCCGTCAATTGTACACTAAAAGCAAGTCACACAGAAGATACCCTGGAGGTATCTTTAGGTTGCTCAATTGACTACCGACAGTGTTCGGAACTTGAACTGGCGTCTATTTCAAGAATGGAAGGCATGGCGGAAAGGAGGACGAGTGAAGAAGAGGGGACGATTAAATAGCAGCCGATATCGCAGGATGAAAGGATGGCGATGGAGTGTAAGACAAGTAAGTATGCAGACGGGGTCATACAAGTAGGAATCCAGAGAAGGACCTAGGGGGCCTTTCAATAATCTATACGTCGTATAAGGGTTATTGTTTAATGACATTCAATTCTGTTTGCTAAGACAGTATTAGCCGTCCAAGGTGTCGTCCATATGTGTTGAATAAAGTTGACCCACATCGTCTGTGGCTATCTATTGCATGCAGAAAAGGGTCTACATGTAGGATCCTAGATTATCAAAAGGGTTCCAGATGTAATATTAAGATGTCACTCAGCAAAATAAACTAGAGCATTTCCTCATCCTCTTTACTGCTAAAGTCTAACAATGTAGTTGTTATTGAATAACTAGCGATTAAGTTCTGAAAAGACACACACAACAGAAATTGATTTTGAGATATATGGAGTTTAATATCCAATGAATCAGCAATATTCTCTTGCTTATTCCTCGTTCAAAATAACGGAACCTGAACTAATCGTCGCCTTGTGCGCGTTTCTCAACGGTATGAGAAAATGAGTAAACATGTAGACATAATTGTTCATAATGTTTCATGACGGCATCAAACATGACAAGTAGATACAAAACAAGAGGTTCAGGACATGTGCACTTGGGGGAAGCTTACCTTACCTAGAGTTTCAATAGAGGGGAGTCCCTCAAACTATATATTCACATCAGCCATTTCTAGTCTAAATGATTGAAAACAATGTACCCATAACCAGATCGATAACCTCATTTTGCAGTTTCAGTGCACTGTGAACCTCCAATGGTGAGCACTCATTAATTATTAAAAACATTATTGACGGTTGCAAGAAATTGGATGGATGGAACCTGGGTTACATGTAGTATCTATTTAAGGAGATGGGGGGGGGGGTGTCAATCAGATCTTCAAAACAAATCATCAAATTTCCTTGGAAGAACATAAGTCTAGTTTCCATTCATTCAAATCTATGTGTGGTAACAAGCTGAGGTTAGAATCTTAGCAACTCCGGCAAACACGAACATTGACTGGGTTTTTAAAAATAAGATCTGGAAGAGTCGTGTCAGAATAGTTACGATTTTGATGTTATCACAGCCGTGCTACTAAACGATTACTACAAAACGCCACCAATACACGTTTATAAAATATCTCCATTCGCAGATATGGCAGCAATGGTCAGAATACCGGCACCAGACTGCAAACAAATAAAACAATGGCACATGAACAGGTTCAGGGCTTTTATAATGGATTATAAGACATTCAAATGTATCAACATTGTTAGAGTGTTTTTGTTTTTGGCAAACGGAATCTTGAGTAAACCCTAAACAACACCGCACCTTCCATTATGTGGAACAGATTCACAATCTTGTCATCTGTAAATCTCTTATAACAATTTATAACACACAGCCAAGACGATTTTGGCCTATTCCACACTGCCGTCAACCTATCTACCATATTACAAGCTGCACCAATGGCTCATTTAAAGTTGACATATTTGGAAAGTTGATATTTTTTTATTTCTTCTCAATCTGAAAAGTATTGACACTGAATTGGTCACTAGAGTTAGAGCATGAATTTTTACAAAGAGTGCCAGAATCGTTAAGCATTGCCAGCGAAAGTTCCATCTGGAAAATGGTGATCTGTACTGATAATCGCACCCACATCTAGCTGTACGGAGGCCTACAAAGTTGAATGCTTGAAGAATTAGATACTAGCTCCATTGAAGCCATCTGAGATGAAGTTGCGGGAAATAAAACCAAGGAAAATAAATTCCAGCTCCCAGATGATGCGAACATTTCACCGGAGATAAAGAAAGTCTTCACTCCATCATGTGCCTGTATGGATGTATCGTTGGTTAAGCAAAACTAAGAGGATCATAAATGAGGTATGAAGTCTTTTTTTGACTCTGAATCTAGGAAGACCAATTATCCTCAAGCAAACTTGAATCATACTAAGGTTATAAAAACGGTACTCTTAGTACATCAGCGTATGATATTAGTCATGCACTAAATAGTGTGTCACAATCTCACATCACCTCAAAACGCATTCTCAGGCCAATATTGCTTCAAGTTGACTAGCAATGCAAAGGTTATTCATCTTCTATCAAATTAATCACCTTTCGACGATAATACATGGATGACCAAATCGCTGTAGTGTTTGAAATTGTTCTTCAAACAATAGCACACGTTCATTGGCTTAAGCATTTGAGATTCAGTGACATTAATATAACTGAATTAACAGTGCTTTCATTTAGCATATTATGCGAGCAGAGAAATTTATCACTGGCACAATATCCATGAGAAATCTTTAGCGTCAGACTTATTTATCTATGTTAAAACTAATGGATCTATGTTAAAGTTATGATAAACACAATAGCCAATTTCAACGTGGAGAACAATGAAAGACATAATAGTAGACAGTGTGGAATATAGCCGGCCGTACTCACTTTCAACAACAACGCGGTAGATCGGCCCTCACATATTCACTTCAGATTTCTCTTATCTCTGCATTGCATGCCGTAGTGGCACAATACACCTATCACTTTGATCACTGTGCATCGAGATCATTGACATCAGGGTCCCAAATGCCGCATGTATGTATCACAGCACTGAATGTATATATTCAGTTCCCTCTGTACTATTCAATAGTCTCCCTGTTCTCTGTACTATATACCATTTTCAAATTAAGTTCTCAGGGTCCAGAGTCGACTGGAGGTGAGTTAAGAAGGTCATCGATGACCATGGCACGGAGAAAAACCCTCTAACGTAGCAGTTGATTTGCTGAATCATTCATGATTGATTTCAGTCATAAAAGATAATACCTATTTGTTCCTGTCTTAACATTTTCCGTGTTAGACTTAATATATGTTTTCACTCACGCGTTATCCTTGAGAACGATAGAACCACGTTCTTTTCAATCGACATTCATTTCTTGGTCAAGAGGATCACCAGTTACGCCACCCCGCTTAACCCCGGCTGCCCTCTATCTAGTCCGGCAAATGGAGCCAGTGTTTAGACAAAGCTAACCCTCTGTTAATGGATTGGATTAAGGTTATGGTTTGTCCGAGCCGTGCTAACAGCCAAGGGAATCAGTCTATGACATATAAGGAGGTCCGGAAAACTGTGGAAGGAAGTGACATAGCTGTGACCAATGCGTAAACTCGTCGCTGAGACTAGAACCCAGTCGCTTAAATTGCCATCTTCAGGAGAGTAGACAAATGTCATTGGGACGCCGGCAATTGCTATGCTGAGAATTTACGTGGTATACTGCTGATCACTTCGTTGAAACCTTCGCTGACTCTGCCCTTCAATCTGAGAGGTTCAATATTCCAATCCTCGGCCTCCAAAATCCGTGTTCCCCTCTTGGGCATGTTTACAGACTCGTGTTCTCTCGCGGATTCTCAACTGGTCCTTCTCACAGTCATTATCGCCCAGCATCACCGACGACGCATTTCGTCGTCAGGGTCCACCCACTTCCGGTTTAGCTTTGACGAGCCGTTACTGCGCATGCGCCAACTCCAGGCGCGCAGCTCAGCCTCCAGGCGGCGCTCGTCGCGCTCGTCGTTGGTGACGTCACGCGTCACGTGGTCCCTGGTGGCCGTGGCGCCGTCTGGCGAGTCGCTACCCTCGATGATGCGGACGTTTAGTGAACGCTACCTGTTGAGTGTGGCCACCAGGGTGCGTAGCAGGGGGAAGGTGCCCTGGTGGCAGAATGTGCCAGTGAAGTCGTCAAGGTCCAGCGCCCACACCATGACGCCCCCCAGAAGATGGCGCCTCGCGTACAGCGCCTGCAAGACGGAAAAAGATATTTTAGACGAACGATGTATACTTTTCTGCAACTTCTTCGTCATGTATCCACCCACTTTCATGTACAATCGTTGAGAAATATCCATCCAGGCAACATAGCAAAGAATCGAACAAAATATTCGCTATTTTATCTACTACCTCAGTTTTCATCTACTACCTGTGATTTTCAGGTTTCTGAGCATTTCAGGGAGAATCTGTAGTATATCAAATGGGTTACACGTATTCCGCTATTTCTGGTAGATTTCAGCTTACCTTGAGTCGTATGCTGTGGCTGTCATCATAGCCCACCCATTGATCTCCACCCTTGGCGTAGGGTACCTTGTGAAAATTATCCCAGGTCACAGACCATCCATCTCGGATCCTATCACATATCTGACGAATGAGATAAAGATAAACCAGTCAGTCGGTCGAGGAATAAGTGTATACCAAAGCAGTGCTTCGTCAACCCATCATCCCAGCTGCCTTATTTTTGTCTAGTTCTAGTAAACATCACATTTCTGATGTTATTCCGATGATAAAATCAATTGTCTTTTCTTTTTAGAATTATCTTTTTAATGACATTTATTTTGATGTCACTCATTAAGTCCGTGCCTTGTAATAGCTTTGAAGTTTTTAAAAGGTCTTAGATATTGATCATCGAAAAACCTTATAGAAATGGAAGCGTGTTGAGAAGATTCATTTGAGTATTGTCATTGGTCAGAATGTCAGTTTCTCATTTTCGGGGTGGTGCTGTTTTTAGACTGAATGTCATTTGTATTATCCTTTTTTATTCAGTGAATCCTTTTGCGAGAGTCATTGTAGCAAGCAGATCTTTCAACGCCTTCCAATGAGACCTGTTTGAAATAATTACGTTATGTGTTTCATGTCCTACTTTTAATACAATGTATTATTACATGTCTTCTACAAATACCCACAGTATTACATAGCTATTAATAAGATCCACAGTTTAGCATAAATGGGATTCTAGTGTTTAGTGGCGGTCATGATAAGCCAGTTTAACACGGGGATAGCAAATCAATACCTTCGGATCGGTTGAAATCGAATTCAAAGGTAGTCTGCCTTGTGGCGTAGCAGAGCCTTTAAACGGGCAATACATATTTCATGATTGACTCGATTTTAAATCACTGGTGCGCAAGATGCACCATATTATCAAAATTTAGGGCAAAGAGACTTTAAGATGATAATATTCAAAGGCCTTCTTCCAATTCGTTTAATATATCAAAATTTACAGAGCTCTGTATTATTTTTTTTGTGCCGAATAACTATTGCCTAAACACCACCACGGTGACGGTGTTGCTCCCTGGTGTCTTGATTGCAAAGTGACTTGCACGGAACAAGAACTACGGCTTGAAGGTGCAACTGCATATTGCGTTCACCTTTGGACTCATTATATTAAAGGTGTATTCAATTCTGCTAGTCTATGATATATTTCTCTATCTTTACCAATCTTATTCAAATCGGTTAATCTATATGCTATACTCTATATGTTACTTTCAAGTATCTTAATCAATTGACTGTTGAATGTCGAGATATAGCCATATGCTACTTTATAAACACATGGAGCGTTTTAGTTATAAAATGTTCAATGTACCAAGTATATAAAAAAGTAGACTTGGAGGATGACGTTTCTTAATCCAGCGGAATTATTCCCAACAATATGGGAACCTAAATAAATGAGGACAATATCTGCTGCTGCCGACTAACGGGCGTGTGTCGGCTAGGAACTAGCTTCCATAACTTCACAGACGAAAATTCCTAACCAGAATATTAAGAACATAACGGCAAAAATCACGCTAGAGTCCCTGACGCTGCTTCACCTTCAAGATGGTTCGTGTAATTTCCCCTGGGAAATTGGTAGACGATATTATTTTAGCGATCACAAAGGAGAGGAAGCCATGGTTCCAGCTCGCGGGCCAAGTCTATTTTGCGGTTTTTATTCGGCAAATGACAGGTTCGCCTGAGGGAGAAAGGCAGCGCGCGCCGGGGATCAGCGGTCGTGATTTGGTTATGGATGATCCAAAGGGAACTGCGTTAGAGGTAAATAATACATCCTAACGTGGTCGGTTGATCGAGATGCTAGTGGAATACACTTCATAATTAGGGCGCAGGAGAATGAGCAACATTTCCCGCCCAAATTGGTTTGGGACCGCGTTTCGAGTGTTTGCTAGAGGCAGACGATATTGAAATATGAATCCAAGAATGACTATCAAGGAAGATAATCATGCCAAACCAAATAAACGGTTTATATGTACCGCGTCCACATGCCTGAGTGATTAAACAGACGTGTTGCAATGTAACTAAGTTTACCAGCATTTAATTTAGAGAATTTAAAGATACCTTACCTCGTAGTAGGAGAGAATTCCTGCTTCTCCGATAAAACTCGACACTTCGCCCGCTCCGGAGACCGGAACACCGACGCCATTTTGATTCTGGTCACGCAACCGGAAGCTACGTCCGTAGAGGGCGACACCTAGTAGCAGTTTGTGCGGCGGGACTCCTTTACTCAACCAGTAACGAACTACCCAGTCCTGTAATGGATTGAGAAGTATACCTTTATATTGATAATGAATAGTTAAGTGAATACAGTGTATTTATGTGTCACTAAATGATTCAAAATATGAACATGAGTGTCTGGTCGTTGATGATAATTCGCGGTGTGGCAACAGGCAAGTTCACATTACCATGAAGTGGGAATGATATGAAAGTAATAGAGTACAGTATAATTTAATTAGAACACAATTTGAAGACCCAGTTAGTGTCAAATTCTGGTAATAGCCACGGAATATCTCCTTCAGCTCTTATGTAGCACAAACGTTCAGGAATGATTCGCCATTGTGTACCAATAATTCCGTCCCTGTAAGCTTTATGCAAAGTTAGCACTACAACAGGAAGACTCCCCATGAAGCGATTTGCCAAAATACATTAATCAATATAGATAGTCATTCAGCGTTGATCGTGCTTAATATTTCACTTTTGTAAGGATCTCATCAACTATGCAAATATAAATCTTACAGAGATGCATAGGTTTTTGCATTGTATTACTTTCCCTTTCACTCTGATATATGCGATCAACTCACCGATTTCTTTGCATATGGCTCTAACCGCAATGAAACAAATTAGCTTTTTGTGCAAATGACAGGGACTAGTCGAGAAGCCTCTGTATGCATAGTCTATATACACCAGACGTCGCTAACGCCAGTGAAAAGGCCTTATCAGAATACTGCATGCATTGATTTGCCTGGCCGACACTCAGAACTAACAGTAGCTGCTACGGCTATGGCGGCGCCACCAATGGGAGCTTCATTTGTCATTTACCTCTAAGCCACGCGTAAAGTACATAGGGACAAAGTGGTAGAGCCATTTGTATCAAAGGTCCAAAGACCATCCTCCAGGGCACAGATACTCATGTAATTTTCATCACAGGCCTGTTTGAAGCTAGCGACTCTAAGTAAACAACATCAGCATGGGATGGACCAACTAAGAGGTGATGTCTCCTCAAAGGGTATCATCTCTCTGATCCCATTTTTGAGGTTCAGGGAAGGGCCTCACCTTTGCACGATCGAGACACCTGCAATAAAGGCCACTCTACAGCAGGCCTCGGTGATAAGCCTTTAAGTCCACACCTCTGCATTGGCCAGATAGCACGGGGCCGCCTTGGTGTACGTCCAGGAGGGGGCACTGGCATCGCCGGCAACAAGCTTCTTTGGACATACGCATTGAGGGGTTTCAATTTTCTTAATTCGATCAGTCCTGCACCATATCATTTGCATCATGTACACGTCCTGAGTATAATTTTGAAGCGACTTGCTATAAGCATACACCCGACTATGCATACGACTGCAAATGCAATATGTAAATTTCATCATGGTGCCCATGAACTCATTAGCTTCCCTATTCAAACCCACAGTTTATTAGAAATATATTGTTTTCGATATATCCTGAAAAAAAAATCAGGAAGCTGTATGAATTATCAAAATTAACATTTCAAAAGAAAAAGCCCCAAAATTGCCTGGAACCATTTTCACGACCTACCTGGAGAATGCCTGGAGGCGTCTTCAGGACCCGTCAAGGGAATGCCACCAGGCATTCTCAGGACTGAAAGGGTTAAAAGAGAGCCCCAATTGTGAAACTCTCTGTAGCTTCAATTCCGGCGCAGATGCCACGTGTATTTTGAGTCAACTTCAAAATCATCTCTACCACAACCCGATTCTCTATTCAGTTCTCAGATTAATTGCATAGGTATCAGTGCACTCTGATTGTAATATACGGACGCTCCGATCTGAACATGAGTTGTCTCTTCTGACAGGATGAGGCAACTCTGGCCTCAGTATAAAACCATCTCACCAAACCTAATAGACTCCTCTCTAATCAATATATTGTGGGGGATCGAAAATGCCATTCTTTCAGATTCCATTTCACTTCGTGCTTTTCACTGAAGTGGAAATGGCAACTATACTTTTGACTCATTTATAAAACTAGAAAATTATCTTGGTATTGAAGTCCGAGTAATGTTTCCTACATGCCTATTATGAATAATTCTGAATTGACATGATGTATAAAAAGTGGTATATCTTATAATCCATCCTAAAATGTACAAACCCATATAACTTTCCTGGAACTAATATAATGGATATAATAATTTAAAAGCGTTGAAGAACATATGTGAAACTCAAATATGGGAGTTGGCATTTTAGCTCTTGATCTGTGGATTGATATAATCATGTCACCATGACATCTAAATTATAAAGTGTTGGATTCCTTTGTTAATTATCTATTAGTTTCAGGGGATATAGTGAATGCGAAAGGCTATGTTTCCTTTAGGCCACCGTATTCATCTTCGAATGGATTGACCAAAACCATTTTTCGCGTTCAATATGAATCAAACAATTGTAAATAGACCTATTCCATCTATTGGGTAAAGAGCCACTGGGCAAACGTATACTATACTTATCAAGCATAGCAATACGTCAGAGGGAGCCCTGCAAATTGAAACAATGATTTCCAATGGTAAATACCTTTCAAATACGTTGCCAGGTTGAGCCACTGTTTGAAATAGTCAACAACGCCATTGCGGACCAAAATAAACTTCGGGAACTACGTGAATCCAGACTCGAAATGAACATTTTCTCAAAAGGAATTTATATGTGCCACTTCTGATCAATACCCTACTCCGATCCTATTGCGAGCACAATCTAAACCACGTCCCTATATCGTATGGATGCAACCCCACACTCATTTCAACATTCATGCCCCTTCGTCTCCAGGATAAGCAAATTCTGATCCTGATAAATATAGCTGGTATTTATCTTCCCAATATGCCCCCATTTAGTTCTGAATGTCGATCCGCTTTCATCCTAATATCGCTAATCTACTTTGATGATATGATATCACATAGAAACCCTTTGATCCACATATGATTTCTTCAGTTTCGCGATCGCGTTCTGATGCCGTCATGAGCCCAATCTGATACTCATCAAAGGATGCCTCGGCTCAAATACAACCCCTCTCAGCTTCCTCTCTGAACAATCTCTCATTTCTCTGTACGTTTTCTCGGATCCTACTCCGAAAGCCGACCCGGATCAAGCTAATGATCCCATTGCAGCCCCACTTCTACCCGCTAACCGATCATGGCTCCCCAGGGAGTGGCACCTATTGCTTTGTTTTGTAGTGGCAATCATGGAGACTGAGGAGGGGGCCTCTATGGCTCCAGGCACGTGCACTAATTCCTGATGAGGAAACTGGGATTTTATGCCACCGTCCTTTGGTGTTCATTTAATTTCTTATTGCTCTGACTAGAAGGTCAAAACTTGGAGCCGAGGTCAAATCATTGGAGAGTGTTAAGCAAAGTGACCTGGACTGATGTGATTTCCTTGTTTCATGCACTACTAGTTCTAGTATAAAGATCATAGTTACCTGGTTGGACGTAGCTAGGTGTCCCGTTTCTAATTTGCTGGCGTATAACGGACTGTTGAAACCTGTCACCTTGTCCCAGCTGCCGTGGAAGTCATATGACATGAGGTTAATGAAGTCTAGATTCCTGAAATCCAACAGAAGGACAATATGGGTGTCAGAAGTCTAGATCTTTCAACTGACTGAAATAAAGTCATCTTATTAACTTTCATGGGTGTTTTCACTCGGACACTGTAAAAGGAGGTTTTCATCCAGATGTTTAAGAACATATCAAGTTACGCGATGATCATTTAGCGGTTAAAATATTGCAACACGAGGATATTTTCAGGTATGGCAATCCATGATGGAGATTCCGATCCAAACATTCTATGTTGTCATTTTACGATATATCACAATTCACAGATATAGCTGAGGTTAGCGCTATATATATGCACTCCCTTCCGATAGGTTGACAGTTCTTTGTGTCGGAAGCGTGTCGGAAGGCATGTTATAGTGTGTCGGAAGCTCAGTGGGTTCAGGCATTTACCTTTAAACTATATATGGCCTACATACAACAATCACATTTCCAGATAAAAGTCAGTAAAGAGAATCTCCCTAGTAGTCGGTTGATAATGCTTTAGATAATCTAAGAAATTCATCTTTGAAACCTGCAAATTATTATCTTTCAAAGTACCCTAGACCAAACTATGCATCCTGTTAGAAAAATCTTTTTGAATACGAAAATTAATACGAGTTTAATGAGTTTATTAATAAAAGCTGTCCCCTAAACCTCTACGGTGAGTTTTTTCAATGCACCTTCAAAACACCACATTATGTATTCTTAATATGACATCGACATGTCCATAGATATACCTTGCTTCATATTGTTGCTGCGATGTAGGGAATATAGGCTCAGCAGCATGTCCCTAAATGTAGCTAACGAAAAATACGTTTCATCTAATACGGTGACACTTCTAAAGGAGCGAACACACAAGGGCTTCCCATTGTATGTATTATGCTTTGAGGCGACACCAATTGGGTGAGTGGCAGAGTCCAGTAAGAATAATGCATCTTGTATTCATTGGCCCGGCTGTTATCTGTCAGGAACAGATCACTCTTGCCAACCCTTGTGATGGTATATATAGGCTTCATTTGCATTGTAATCTACTCATACTAATACAGCAGTACCACAGTCTCGTTCTGCCAACACAACCTGAAGACTTCTTATGCTACGCCCTACAACGTAGACCTTTGAACCCGAGAAAGGTCTGGGATGTGTTGGAGCAATTTACCATAGATATATCATTGCATAGAACTCTACAGCACCTGCTCAATGAAACTGACAGAGGTGATAACTGCAGCTTGGCAAATGCTCTGTATTTCAAGGCAAACGGTCGTACTGAAGGAGAAAGGGAACATATAATGAAATTCAATATTTTAGTGTCTACGATTGAAGGCTGCATTTAAGGAGATTTATGTATCATCTCAGGTCCTTACGAAACAATATGATGTCATACAGATTTGAACTTCAATCTAATGTATAAAGTTAATCATGTCAACGATTAGAACAATTCTACTGCACAAAAAGGAGACCGTCATGTGTACGTTATGATGTCGTCATGATACAATGACGACATAAAGCAGGATATTGGCATATCTTAACAGAGGAGCTGAGGGTGATACATCTTTGCTATTTAATATTGTGTTTGCCAGGCTATGTTATATACATATATATATATATATATATATATATATATATATATATATATATATATATATAATATATTTTTATATATTCAGTTTAAATACATGTATATCTTTATATATATGCTTTCAAAGCTCTGGCATGATTACCTACATCGCCTGATACAGGAGGCAACAGCGTTCCTATAATATACCATCGTTTCTCCATCTTTGACTACAGTACATGTGACAGTGGAAGTTGTCAATACAATTTAGTAGCACGCGGGTGGGGACACCAGCAACGTCCTTGAACCCACACAGCCGAGTGAGAAAAAAAAAAGACATCAACAAAATCGTGAATATTGACGAGAGGAACACCGCTTGGGGGAAATGTAATAATCCGAGTGATGTCGGTGGTGGTGGCGGTGGGTTGGGTGGCGGGGACAGGGTGGGAGATTTGTGGTTTATCTCCAGCCCGATCCTCAGGGGACAGGCTGAGACAGGGCTGTTATCCCAGCAAGGCGCCTGTGCTGGGGATTGAAGACGCAGAGCACGCCTAGGCGTAGTGCTGGGGTCACAGGTGAATGTAGAATCCTGCTCACCCAGGGGACGGCTCAGCTACTGGACTAGGCTCAATGCAGTCCCTCCGCGCGACCGGCTAGAGGAAGGGTTAGGCAGGCTGGGGAAGGGGAACTGGAGGCTGGATAGCTTTAAAAGGGAATCAAGCGCGTTGGTTGGTGGTGGGGATGGACGGGATAGTGGGTTGGATGTGGGTGGGTAGCGGTGGACTGTGATATGGTCAATGAAAGTGAATCTGTGTACGTGGGGGAAGGGGATGATGGATTGGGGATATGGCTGGTAAAGTGTAGGTTATGGTTCACGGATTATTACGGATTGGACGATGATGTATTTTTGTGTGTTGGAAAGTGGGAAAGGTTGGGACAGAGGCTGTGTGCCCATCTGATCGGAGTTTGGTTAGCCTGTTTGTCTGTTGGTAGGTTTTATTGTGTTTGTGAGGTTTTTTTCTCATTTTATGTCATTATTGAATTCAATAACAACACAACATCCCCATTTTAAGCGTTTTCGCTCAGCCACGCCAAAACTATCGGCGTAAAGGATTATCCTTTGCAAGGAAGGGGATGTTTTGTGAGTCGTGATGAATGTAAGGGTTGTGCTAAAGATGCACTGGGTGGGATGTGGGTGGACGTGGATGTGCGTGAAACGATCCTTCTACACACCGATAGAACCATTAATGTCACTACAGTATCGCATTATATATTAATAAATGATCCTGAAAACGTCACCTAGACCTCCCTAGTCTTGCGGAGTTCTGCACTGGAGGTTACAAATCATAGCAAAACATCAATACTCAACTGTAGGTGAAAAATGAGCACAAAGTATTGAATCTAAAAGATGTAGATTACGATACATTCGAGATACAGGCTACATGCAAACGTCCCTTCATAGTTATCGAGAGGTTTATTGATCTATTCATCATGTACAAGCACACTTTTTTTGTGTTCATAAGCCGCCCAAGCTCGAATAGCATCAACTTTTAATGCATCCTTATGCCCTTCCACGACTTTTAATACACTAGAAACAACTATAAATCAACCAGCGATCTACAATCCTTGTCCTTAGTCATATCCTATCCATTACCGTGCACCCTCTCCAATTTAACGTCAGCTCAATAAAAACACCTAGAATCAATAATCAAAACACTACTTGCATTACAACAATCTCCTATACACCTCCTCTCCTACCAATAACATCACGTTCATATTAAACCTCCCACTAGAATCCCACATACCGCTATCGATATGCCCTGCAGGCAACATTCTTACCAGTCCCCTGTTATCCAACTTCCATATCATACTAAATTCCAGGAATGATTTTTGATATCTAAGGTATATTGGCTGTTGTTACATCGTACGTCGACTATTACAGTGATGCTGCCATGTGATAGTATTGTTTACCTTTGATGGTTCTATAGCAGAGGCAAGCAGAGAATCTTAGATACCAAAGTCCTCCACCTTGCATCACTATTAACGTCTTATGTCTCTTGCCTCTAATATAAAATGTTATATAAAATGTTATATAAAATGTAAATAGGCTAGCTCAAAAGCAATATCAACCATTCTACCTCTCCCCATCTCACAAACACTATCACAAGTACTTCTTTCTACCCCTTTCACAAACCCGCCATCATTGACACACTATCAAGGACTTTCTTTTGACTAAAACACCCCACTCTGTTCACAACTGATTATCACCACCGCCTCTATCACCAACACAGCGTACTGCAGTTTCTCCAACTACCAATGATCCGCCGACCACATCCCCGGCCCGCCTCATTTCTTACAGCTGTCAGACAATCCCATATTCCGCATTGGTGTATCGGTGAGTTGTTCCGAATGGCTCCTTGGAGTAGCTCGGTCTGACCCCTTAATGGATAATATCGAGCACGGGTAAGTAGGCAGTGTAGTGCAGGCGGGTCCTAGACCCTGCAGGCTGAATGGAGGGAGGGGCGAGGGAGAGCCTGCAATATGGGCTCACTACAGGCAGTGTGCAAGGGAATAAAGGCGAGAAGGATGATGACGGATAAGGTATATTAGAGACGAAGATACTGTTAGAGAGTATTAGGGGGTATACTGGAGAAACAAACAGTATTAGGAAATAAGAGGACATGCAGGATTGAGGAAGTAATGGGTTCTGAATAACGAAGGACTCGTGATAGGAAAGGATATACAAATTTATTCAGAAATTTCTCGAAATAATTGGCTATGGTATACATCAACCTTTATGATGGAGGGTACTTGATTAGTTCCGCAAGGGAAGAGTAGAGGGGGAAGAGTTCACTCTGCTGCAAGTGATCCATGTTCTTGTGCCTTTCATCGACAAGACATAATTCCACCTTTACTAGATTAACAACTCTGATATACAAGACTGTGATGGATTATGGTCGGTATAGATTCAATAGGCTCATCCGTCGTCGATCGGCAAAGCACTGCGTATCTGAGATCAGTACTTTTTAAGATTATGTTGTCAATCATGAGGGGCATATCAAGCAGTGTGTATACTTGTATTACGATCAACTGATGCTGTAGATAGTTACGTTGGTATCTAAGGGTGCAACCATAAGAGAATAGGTATAGGGATAGGTTCATGGATGGGGCGTGGGGGAATATAAAGAGAACATGGGAAGTGGGGAACACACATGGAGGAAAATGGGAAGCGTGCACTTGCAATGAAGGGTAGGTAAGGAACAGGCATATGAATAGCGAGAGAAGATATGGAGGAGGACTGGAGAGGTTTGCATGGGGATGTTTGTGGGGAGTGTTTGCGAAGGATTAGGAGGCGGTGAAAGAGAGGGGGAATTCCATGGTCGGGAGTTGTAAAAAGAGAGAGGGGCATGGGGCAAAGGGGATGGTGGAGGGAGAGTCGGGTGGGCCTAAAGAAGCAGGGGGATAAAGGTTTGGTGAGACTGAGCCAAATCGACCCTCTGTAGGATAATCCATAGTCGATTGCGGCAGTGGCTGACGACGAAGGACGGGGATGTCCCCTTTACGGATCAAAATAAAAGAGAAATAAAAAAACGCTGGCATGGCCCGTCCCGAGCGATTGATTTCTGTCAGACACTTTATGTCCTGTGAGTGGGGCCCTTCCATGAGGCTAATGGAAAGAGGTACGGAATGGAGCCTCGGCAGACGATATTTTGTTTGCCGACGCCTCTCAATGGGAAACAAAAAGGCGGGAAAACACGCATGTGGCTATGAGTACATCTGCAGACCGGTTGGAACCTGGCCAGAAGGTCGCATGAAGGTCATTGTGTAATAACTGGAAAGGTACGTTACAGCTGGGGTGAACCAAAACAAGCAGAATGGATGCGAATCATCCACATGTTTTACGTGTGGGAATAATGCTACTTTCCCCGTTTACGTGACCATCTGAAGTTAGGTCATTTTGTAGACCCGGCATTGAAAGTTAAATCCATTCTGTCGGTCAATGTATACACAGTTTCCCTGACAGTATTTCTCTAAACGTCCACTCCCGGAACGTTCAACTTTATATGACAATTCATTGGTGATATATAATAATTCATAAAGAGACCCTTTTCCTAGTGAAGTATGATATAAAGTTATGTACACTGAAAGAGTAGGTAACATTGTCTGCTGCAGTGTTGAAGCGATATATGATGCTGTATCCACATATTTACGATCATACGAAAGAATCTCATAAAGGTCATACTGTGCAGTTCTAAGAGAATTATGTGGAACTTGTACGACGCTGGATAATGAACTTTGGTTAATATTTCTTGAACAATGCCTCAATTCTTATAGGCTTACATTTAAGACTCATAACATCGCTAATAGCTTCTCAAATGTCAGCTCCAGTGGAGGTGGTTATAGATTGGGTTTCAGTTTAAAAGCATCGGGAATAGTTTGGATAGTAGAGGAGAAGAGGTAATTTATATTGCGCCTGTAGGAGCTAAGGTATAAAGATTTTTTCTACATCATTATCTCATAAACATTGCTTACTAACGATACAATAATGCATTTTCCATTGGCCTTTATCGAATTATTACCTGGTAATTTTACGAGGCATGCCCCATGGGATATTATGCGAAATAAAGCCTGCATGTTTTTTGGGGGTTTTTTTTGGCAAGTTTTATTAGGGAATATTGTGTGTTCACACTCACCGAATTCGGCTATAGAGCCGTTCTTCCACTCGGGCCCTTGCCCCTACTCCTCATTCTAATGGCGGGTGTTAAACCGAATGGGCAGAGGGTACCATTTTTGTGTAAGTCTTTGGCATGACCCGACCGGGGTTTGAACCCCGTAACATGTAAGGAAGACATGTTTCTGAATGACTATTGTAAACATTGGCTATTGTATTTGAACTGTGGGGGGAAACCGCCAACCGTGTTCCACTCACCTGGCCATCTCTATAGGGTGGTAGGCGCTGTCGACCACCTGGCGCCCACATCCGACGGCGGCCGTCAGTAAGAGCCGTGTCCGGTTCCGGTCCGCCGCCTCCCGCTCAAACGACAGGCGCGCCTCCTAACGACAAAACAGAGCAACAGGTTAGATGGCTAGAGATATAGACAGGGATAGAGGTAAGGGATATGGGGTCGGAAATAGGGTATAGGACAAGAGGCTGGCACACTGATGGTGTAACAATTCTGTAAAGCTTTTATTATCGGGGAAGTGCGTTTGGGATCTCTAGGCTCCCATCAATGGGGTGCACGGAGAATTCTTACTAACTCTTATCTCGTGATATAGAGCTATCATCCTGAGCATACATCTTTAATTGCCCTACACTTTGGTTACATTATTACACACTTTTCTTTCTCTAGGGGAGCACACATTTAGCACTGTCTAGAAATATATACATGTATACCGTTCAGTACGTACGGAGGTATTGTGTATATCCCTTTATCCTACCCCTAATATAAAATCCCATAGGCTTAACATTGGGTTTCCGTATGCCACGCTGACTGGCATACGGAGTTTTATATGCCACTAGTGGCATACAGCATTGTTATCACGTAATATTCCAAAATCGAGGAGATAGGGTAGGATAAAATCAAAACCTGATTTGTTTTAATCTTGGCCAACGCATTCCACTCCTGAAGTTTTGGCTCCGGACTTCACTCGGCTTCGCCTCATGAAGTCACTTTGCCAAACTTCAGTCGTGGAATACGGTGGCCAAGATTAAACCTCATCCAGTTTTACGATAATATCCCATCCCAGTATGGAAAGAGCTGAAATCTCGAGCATTACATAGGGGGTGCGTGCGAATTTATAATGGCATTATCCAAAAGAACCTTGCTAGTTCAGTCTTTGGTGACGAAGGATCTGATCGTATCAGATAGGAGTGAGTGGAAGCAGCATTACTGGAGTACCGCAACGTGAGTTTCGAAGAATTTACAGAAAAGGACCTGACGAACTTCAGAGAGTACTCCGGCCATCTGGAGACACCTCCTGGTACCTGGAGGAGGCTCTGACCGCCCCTGACACCCGGCGTAAAGCTCGCATACCCTGGACATTCACGCCCGGATTTTACGGCTGCGGGCTGATGGATGCGGCCAGACACGTGGAGGCCCGGGGCTCGGGGCTGGGCGGCTGTGGGAATTCGCAGATCACATCACTCACAGCGGAATTAATGGTCCCACAGCTGCCTGCGCTCACCCAGTGGAGCAGGCAGGTCGTTTTATCCATGATGGATGTTGGTTGAGTCTCTTATCCAAGGTTCAATATCATTTCGGCTAAAATTAATACCACTTGCCAAACTTTAAATCCCAATCTGTCACAAACTGCTCGTTCTGATGAACATGCAATTCGAACTACACACAAATAGAATGAAGTGGATACGTTATGGGGCTGAGGAGAGTATATCTTATGTGCTGCCCTTCCCTAGGGAAATAATCCAAAGTAGTGTCCGACTACAATTTATTCATGGCATAACTATTGAGTGTCCTTTACTGCCATTGGTCCCGGTACTTCTCGTCCCGTGTATTAACCTTCGTTAAGGGACAGTCAGACAGAGCAATTAAATTGCTAGTAGCTTCTAAAAGGCATACCATTTGAGTATATTATTAAGAATAATGAAATATTTATAGATATTTAAACTTTATGATATATGTTTGTGACGTCTATGCACTGTCGATGTAATGTTCTATAGGAGTAAGTGTGGAAGATCACCGATTGTCAGGTGAACACTTATGTCCTTTTTCATCTTTGAAATAAACACGTCTTGATAAAAAAAAAATTGCCATCGCGACTTAAGATATTTGCGATCTACAAGGTGTTTTGTGATTTGTTCAGCAAAAATGGGCGATATCTGATTTGAAGCTGTTAGTTTCTTGCAACCAGCTAATCAAAATAATGTCACAAACACTGTAATTTCTCTGTGTAACCACACTTTAAAGGGAGAAAGTCTGCTATAAAAGGCAAGTCGTGATCCGTTAGACCCGTTTTCATTTCTTCCGCTCCACAGTTCCACCTCCTATATTTCGTTGATTTATCAGATTCGATGCTATAAACATAAATAAAAACCGTGCTCTAACAAAATCTCTAAAGTTAACGTTATTCCTCCCTTTACACAGTCACGTAGGAATGATTCATGCCCCCACTAAAATTATATTTGTACAAAATTCCTTTAAAATACCTGCCTTCATTCATTCTATATGGCAGTATAGTTTCATAACCATATTTTAGTACAGATTACGATCAGTTACAGACTTCGGTAGATTTATGGTTCAATTAATATAATTATCCAATGCAATCACATTTTCACAACAGGCAATATATTGGTTTTCCAACACAAAAGATTTTGCCATGTATGAGGACTGATCCACTGCCCAAATGTGTACCAACGTGCAAAGCTTCCTATAGTCACACGATGCAACAGCAGCAACTACTCATAAATATGTTGCTGGTAAAACATTTAACTCTGGTTAACTGTCAAGATAGGCATCGTTCCAATGTAGCAATCCCACACAAAAATGGAATTTAATAATATATGTTTCAAACACATAATACAGTATTTTCCTTGGAGGTATATTCCCATGTAAATCTTGATTTGGGCTCCAGGAAGATACGTTTACTCCGAATAAATAATTACACACCAGTGGCCTAGAGCCAACAACATGTTCTCACACACAAGCACAAAAACAGAGATGTGTGTCTTTATTCCTTTCCCACAAGCAATTTACCCGATAAATTTACAATTGGATATTCATTTTAGTGTTCCCAGTAAGTATTTCCTTCTGGATATAAAACAATGCATTTGAGTTGGCTATGACGGTGGGGGGGGGGGGGGGGGGTACAAGTAAAGCGAGAACAAAGTTATTTTCATATTTTCAAGGAATGCTTCTCCGAGAGCTCACCTCCAAGAGGAACAAAAAGTTCTCCTTATCCTGCGCTGGACTACCGCGGGAACCGGGGTACTCCCAGTCAAGGTCAAGGCCGTCAAAACCGTGCTTTCTCAGGTACGTCATGGCGTGCTGGATGAAGCGGTCACGTGACTGCCGACTGGCCACCATTTTGGAAAACGATATGGCGCCCATCTCCCAGCCCCCGACAGAGAGCAACACCTTGAGCGCCGGGTTTTTCCGCTTCAGATTCACCACTTGATTGTAGGTACCTGACAAAATAGAACAAAAGGAAATAGGACCGCATTAATACCATATTCACAATAAATCACGAGTGATACTCAGATAACCACTCAATTAACATCTACGATTTCTTTCTTCGACGATGTGTACCTGTTAATTCTACCAACATTTAAAAAGTTTCCTTTAACTGTAGCATGCCTCAAGCATTTCTGTGACTACCGGCATTATAGAGACAGCATTGATACTTATACAAAATTAAATAAATCAAGAAAGTATAAGGGGCATATATGGTACTTTCATTTGATAAAGCAAAATATCATCATTTACCATGGTAAATTATTCAAATCGCGTGACAAATCATGAGTTATTGCTTTTCCAAAATAAGGGATGTTTCTGCAGGCAATGCCTGCGGTGTTGTGCTGTACAGGGGACTTGGAACTGCAAGGTGTGTATTTGAGATGAGGGACATCCTATGAAGGTGCTGTATTACAATAACACCCATCAATGATAAATATCCCGATTTCGCTTTTATTGTCAAGTAAATCCCACAAAGCTTCTTCAAGGAATTAATTCCAATCAGCCTCGGGTGTCAGTGTACCAAGGCGGTCTATTGTCGTCTTATTTCGGCATCTGATGTAAGTGATGGCTATCCATACTGGCTGTACATCACGTCAAACCACAATACTATATCAGCACATGCACAATCGCTGTAATCATGAGAGATAGGTGTCAACAGAAAGTCCCCTCCTGGTGACCTGTAAGTTTTCATTGTGACCCGCAGACGGGTCCGTTTCACCTGTTCTGATCTTGTCAGGTTCTCATTTCTGAAATTATGGTTCATGGACTGTACAAAAGTCTTCCATTACCCCACCCTGAAAAATTAAGACTAGGAGGCAGGCCTGGGAAAATAATATTAATGAAATTGTTGATAAAACTTCATAAGTTTGATATCGATAGCAAATAAGATTAATTGATTAAATATGATAAATAGTTTTAATTAAAAAAACGATCCTATATGGGTGAAGGGCGAAATAAAAGGACAGGTGGCTGGACGTTTTAAGAATGTTGATATGGAAGATGTCGGAGAGAAGAAGGGGGAATGCTGGGTGGACGATAGCGAGGCAGTGGGGAAGGGGTTTGACGGTAGTTTGGGTGTGTGTATTGGTGTGGGGGATTGGCGTCAGGAGGGGCAATAAGCACCCCGTACCAAACGGCCAGGAGTAACCAATTAATAATCTCTTGTACTGTTCCGCCTATGCCCTTCTAACAATTTTGCAAATTATTTTTTGTTGTTGGCTTCGGATCTCTATGAGGAATTGCATTTTCTTCTAACCTCATGATAGAATCGTTTTCGTGTCGGGAAGTCAATCGTAAGGCATAGCAGGACCAGAATCAGCGATAGTGGGGGGTAAGCTTTTATTCTTATATGCTAGGCCTCGTACAATCGCTCCCCCAGGTATGCAATGCTCGCGTTGGCCCACGTTCTTAAACGTCCTCCCAGGTGCAACCCTGAATTATATAGATAATCGCCATTCCAGAAACTACCGTTAGTGGTATCTATTATCCATATTATTGAATGGATTACACCCAAGAATTGACATTTCATTGGGTATATCATTTGGGCCTTTTTCTACTTTCCAACCATAAGCATAACAGTGTAAATACACACAAACAGACAAGATACCTATTTAAAGAGTGCATTTCCGAATACAACGGTTTCAAATTCCGTATGTACTATCAAAAGACGTCACGAGTTTGAGTCTGAGTTTATTTATGTCACGCATTTTGTTGGCTCCGTAATTTCACGAGTCGAATTGGTAGTGGTTTACTGGGTATCCATACATTTTCTATGGGGACTTTACATACAATGGGTAATAAAAGATTTACAGGCTGCACCAAGACCAGGGGCCACACTGATTTTGCAGAGAAAATTGAAAGCTGAGCTAGTAGTTCGGATGTGCTAACATCGCTCACTGTGTTGCTACGGTCAGTCTGTCTAACTACATCCCTAACCGAATCTGCGCGGGTGGATCTCATTGGTCACATTGTACTCTACAGCCTCTCAGGGCGCAGACTTGACCCTGATGGACCACTCCAATGGGTTGCCTGCCAGCTGCCCCTCATAACGGTTCGTTACACGCAGATCATCTATATATTAAAGAAGAAACCAACAGGTTTTCGTCAAAGCCGTCGTTCTCCATGAGTTTGATGCGGAGTGATATGAACGAGGCGACAGCCGATTGAATATCATGTAGCATTCAAACGAGTTGCAGAATGACTTCTTTGACCAAAACGAGTTGCTTTTTGTATTTATATCACCCCTTTACTATATATCCATGCCGTATATACTGTAAATATGCACCGTTTCAGCATATGACGTAAAAATACTGTACGGACCGCCGGTCCGTACACTAAAATACGGACCACCTTGCCATACACATTTATTAAGAAATTGTTTGTTAAGTCAAATGAAATTGATTTTTTTTTTAATTTCGGGTATATAGTAAATATATAACGTCCAACCATGCTTGTACAATTCACAGAACTCGATGATAATTTACCGTTTGTACGGAACTCGGCATAAATGCCTCGGTCCGTACAAACCGTAAATTACCATCTCGTTCTGAGAATTGTACAGCATGGTCAGGACGTTCTATATAAGTACACACTAAAAGAATGAGCAACACACAGGATATAGACCATGGAGAACGGGCTGCAATACCTGATGGGGCATGGAGAACGAGATCCCAATGTTAAGCCTATGGACATTTATTCCAGGAGTGAGATAATATATCTATTCATGCTGTCCAACGAATCCATATCATTATCCCATTTTTTCGCTACCTGCCGCCGTCTTTTGTCCATGTTCCTATTCCATTTCTTGTTCCCCGTAGATTTGCTTTCCCCATAAAATCTATAACAAAGATATCGTTTTGTAAATGTTTTCAAGGAATTCTACCCAATGTTATTACTATGTTAATGATGAATATTCCATACAGCGCTGCTCCCTTGGGGATGGGGTAATACATCGACACCGAAAAAGAGGTGTAGACTGCAGGCCGTGTCATGGGTCCATCTAGCTTCCGGAGTAGTTCATAAAATTCTGTGCCAAATCCTACTTAATACTTACGTATTATACCGAAATGAAGTGGGCACAAGGGCTAGAAGAGATTTAGACGTATCCCGATATATTACACAAAAGGCCTCGAGCCTTGCATTGCTGTTTATGGAGAATTGGTATTGGGAAACAAGCTGCCCCAGCAAGTTGGTGGTATTGCCCTCATTTGTGAATATTGCAAAGCTTTAGTTTAAATCGTCATATAACAGACATATCATGCGTGTGTTTCACAGTACACACTGGAGAGTCTGTGAACTCTCACGTCCCATTACACACCCTGCTTCCTTGTTACCCTCACAACACCCTCTACATTAACCCTCTCCGCTCATTCTCGTCCAACCACACCCTCACCCTTCCCCGTCCTCTCACTATTCTCTCATCACACCTCCCCTCTCCTAAAATTACGCTGTCCCTCTCCCTTCCCGGCCTGACTTCATTGGCCTTGCCAATACCCTGAGTGCTCGTCTTGTCAAACGGCGAGCTGCTCATGCTCCATGCGACCTGTGCGCATGCGTCGGCCTTAATTCACTCCTTCACAGAGGCCCGGTCCCATAAGGGGTCCTAGATGGGGGGTGGGGCAAATATTGATCTCAATACATTTAGGCTGAGAAGGGTGTGTGTGGGATGCAGGCGATTGGGGTTGGTTTGGGGTGGGGGACACTCCAGGGTACCCGTGGTCGTCATGCCTGCCAACGCCACCCGTTTGATTTGTTACTCCAGGTCATGCCACTCGTTTGGGACTGGGTCCACTATGACCTCCAGCACCACTACCACCACAGCCACCACTCAGCTGAGCCTCATGATGAAAACGAGACGAATATTTCTGCGCATGAGCAGCTCTTTTTACGCGTCGATGCGCAAGGCATTGTGGTAGCGGAAGCTAGTTAGTTCTGCCAGCTCTGACCTTGTTTGACCTCTTGCCCTGTCACCCCTTTCCTTGTTCCTAGCGACCACGTCATCCATCGTCAATTGCGCCTAACGATCACTCTAGTGGCGGCCATTTTGCCTGGCCTACTAGGGCGGTCACCAGGCTTGCGGTAGTGTGCACTGTTATGATGACAGAAATAACCAGATGACCTTTGGTGACAGATGAGGGAGGCATGCTAAACAACTCAATTCAATAGGATAGTATTCGTCCTAGATGGAAGTTGAGGACATGAAATAAATCCATAGAGCTGGCATTGGCTTGTCTAAGTTGGTGTTCGGCTTGGGGTTAGGACTTATATAGAACTGCATCAAGAATCATATAAATACACAATACTCCACAAGTTTGGTTGGGCTGCAATCCTCATCGAGGCGAAGCCAAGTGCCGATTATGGCCCATCCAAACGAGTGGCATCAAAGGCAGGACGGTGATAATACAAATAAATGTCATCCTCTTGAGGAATGAATCCAAAAGTTTGATGGAGACCTACCCTATACTGCCGTCACCAGGGTCATACTGCCTGGCGCCATAGGCGGAAGGCAGTATGACATCGACGACTGACTGAGAATGAGAAGTTTTTCGTCCCACAGGAAGGGCGTTAATTATTATATACCTTACTATATGCCATTTTAATGACTTAATTATACATATTCACAGTGGGCACGAACATTATCATGACTGCACCCCTAGCAGCGGACAGTATTTCATAGACATTCGCACACAGATATATAATAATATTCTTTCCAGTATCTGAGCGCACTAAGATCTAAAAGCCCGTTGTCGACCACCCGCAAGTTGCCACGCCCTCTGTCGTAATATAAGGTCGATTCCCTGAATAATCGTTTTGTTTAGTACGTTCCCTGGTGGTGCAATGTGTAAATGTGTTTCGTTGTTGGTTTTCCCCCTAAATATTCCGTTGACCGGTGGAATATACACAAAACGATACAGCTCCAGGGAGGAGTGTGATGTTGTGTGATGAGCTAAGATTGATTGTCAAAAGAAAATACGCATCACTCACGCCAGTTATACAGTTCAATACTGAGTAAGAGGAAAGTGAATTGTTTATGATCTTCTTTTTACATTATCATCAAGACAGAATTTTACAAATTAACAGATCCTACACGCAAGACGGTTGTTCTAAATTTAGCATATATACTAATTGCTGTCATCAAAGTGGCTGAATTACTTGTCGGCGTGGGAGCTAGGTGGGATTTTAACTGGAATAGTGTTGATAGTGATGAGATACTCAACGACGAGAGATGAATGCCAGAAAGTGTCCAATATGTTTGTCGTCAGCGGGATTGAAATCGCTGGCAGGATTATAGAAAGACATGGTTAGTGTGACCGAATGGAATCTGTTCAGAGATATTTTGGTCATAAATACTCACCGAAGTCGTAGACTGAGGTGAGTATTTATGACCAAAATATCGAGGAACAGATGGAATTCGGCCACACTCACTATGTCTTTTTATTATTATTGTATACTGATATTTGATTTAAATGCCATTTTGATACTTACATAATCAACCCATTTCATACTCCGAAACGTTACCGCACTCAGCGAAAGTCAAGCTATGACCGAATCAACAGATCACGTGGTACGGTGTGGCGTAAAAATATTTTACGCCATGGTGCGGCCGAACGGAATCTCTTCTGCTATCACGTAAAAGTGAGACATTCGTGCACCGGTATATAATAATACTGCTTTTATCGCTGGTGGTATCACTCAGGCAGGCAATAAGCGGATGGGACGTATCTGGGCGGTAAGAAAGTCTACTGGGGAAGACTTTCATTTCGCACCACATCAAAAGCCACGGACTTATCCCTAAGTGAATCAAGGGGCTTCAGCACTAAGTTAGTTCATTCTTTATACACTCATAACACTATGTTTTTAGACCTATGTTTCTTTTACCGATTATCAATTGTCCTCCTTAGGGAAACATTCTTTACAGCATCCACTTACCTGTACGCATTTAGTTTCATTTCAACTTCCCTAATCTTTCACGCGGTGACTGCAGATTACCTCATCTATTTTAATCCAACCATTAGTCCTTATGTTTCACACCAGCTGCGGTCTCGAAGAAAACCTTAAAGATCGAACCATTATTAAATTTTTATGCGAACCTCATTTTCACGCCTTTCCTCGCCATAATTCCCCATGCCATGAGTAAGAAGATTCCCCTTGATTCGTCGAGATCAAATATGCAAGGTTCTTATTCAAGCGGATTAAATCAGTGAATGCTTGTTGGAAGGCCGGTGTTGTATGGATTTCCAACAAAAATCCGAACTGATTTTGCCCGAGATCAACTACGATTAGGTAAAATATGAATTGTACCCGTCACAGTGATCATGAAATCAGCCTGTTCTAAATAAGGGAATATGAACATTTGAGGTGGAAATTACTACAACACCGACATTGTGAATATTTTCCTTTACTATGGTAATCTCGTACATACACGAGCAGATGAGCCTATTATGTGGCCCACTAAGTCGGCCTCTAATGTTCCGTTTTGTCTTTTATGGTCTTAAAGTAATATCTCACCTTCATACCCAAAGAGTACGATTCAAAGTTACATTACCAACACATAACTTTATGGAGTATGAATACTTATGACTTTGTCATTTGATACATATGTGAATACAATATGATTTCCAACAACCAATAACAAAGACTAAGAATTTATAAATCTTTCATTTGCAAATGGGTTTTGAGAAAAGATCGGAACCTCTCATATCCCTTCTGCAGTGGCATAATATGCTTAAGCCTTTATCATGTATAGGCACTAAAAAGCTTGAAGAGTAGGTGAGTTTGGCCTATACGGCAGCTTAAGAGAAGATGAACAATGGCCTGATGACATCATCATGGCACTGCATTGTGTGATTGACTGCTCCCACTATCCAATACGAGGCCAATCTCACCCGATACTGGATCATTATATTATATAACACCATCTAGTAGTGAACGCGCTTGGGTAGACTCGGTTGTCGGCTACGACGCCGGGTGCTGGTATCCTTCATCCCATGAATATGAGGCTTAATCTGGTATATGTGAGCGAATAATCCCATCATGTAGCCCGCTGGGTCCGCCCTTCATGTTCCGTATGGTTATGGAATGATATCTCATATTCATATTATATGCGATCCCATAGTAAAGTCTACCTTTTATGTTTTGTAAGGGCCTCTGTAGTTTATATGTTCCACACGGTTAAATGATGGATTCGCTCTCAAGATGCAGCATATGGTTTTAAATGTGTAAGATCTCCGTAACGAAATACTATATGTTTTAATAACGGTTGCATGTCTAATTCTATACTATAGGGCATATCCTCGTTTCATTACCCATGTGTTATGAACAGTATTTCTTGAACCAACAATGAATATGTACTATGGGATAAACAAACCTAGTGTTTTATATGAGGTAGCATATTTGTATTGAGTATGCTGCCAAGACAAAGGAGTAACAACAAATAAATAATAATGTGATGTCCCCCCTGTAAATGACTTGCCTTATTTTCTTTCGAGAAGAGGCTGAGTGAAAGAGCATGGACGTGACATTAGTGTATATATAATTAGGGCCAGCTAGCATTTGTGATGATATTAGATATAATACATCATTAGGCTGACAATGACGCTGCAGCCACAAAGCGGCACGTGAGGATTATATAGGCCTTTGTGGATGTGAGGGACCTATTACCAAACCTTTGTCACACAGATCTATGTTTTATGTGAACTAAATAACGAATCTCTGTGGGCTGATAGATTAAAAACTATAACTTTGAAGAGCCTGCCTTAAAAACCACCTCCCTGGCGACACCCTTAATGACCATCATCATAGTCGTTATCGATTTGTATTTGGACTGATCCTGTCAGCCCAGGCTTTATGTACTGGAGGCAATAGAGGAGTGAGTGGAGGAGAATGGGTCCTTATATAATGTACTGGAAACTTCGTATACGTAGGTGCATTCTTTTTATCTTGGTAGTGTAATCCGTTGCTGTGGGTAAACTAGAATACTCATTTTCACGGAGGTTGATATAAGGCAACATAATCATGAGATTGTTTTATTTAAAGGACAATCCTTATATAGCGTGTGATATTTACGACCTGCAAGTACAGTCAACTGATAACCTCTATCAACGCGATCCGTTTTACATGGACGATCTATTACAAAAGAATCGATGTCCGTCACTTTCCAACATGTGGTTTTTGTATAAATAATTCTTTCATCCAAATTAGATATTAGCTCAAATAGGATGAGGGGAATAATCTTTATAGCGTAAACATGTTTTTCTTTATCAACATATTGTTTTCAATTATTGTAAACATATTCAATATATAATGCAAGGTAATTAACTAAACTAACGTTTAACGAATCGTTGATAAAGGATAGGGCAATTACGATTACCTTAAAGACTAGGGACAAAATGGCCGTATTAGTGAGGTTTTTGCTTTTCCGAGAACAGAGTGTAATAGAACCGATATTTTTAACATAGCGTTACTAATAAAATCATCATTAGAAGCATAACACATTGAATGGGATAAGATAGTCAATAAAATTGTGTCATTCCATCAGGTCCTTCAAACTTTGTGATGCACCATGCTAGCCAGCTAAATTCCTGTCATCAGACAAACAACTGGTCGCATAAGTGAGAGTGAATCTGACAGTTAAGACTTCAAAAAGTGAATTGGTCGCAATAGCAAGGTCGTATTATTGAGTATTTTTCAAATGTGAAATAGAGGGGGGAAGCTGGGGACTGACTCAAAATGTCCGTAATCGAGTGGTGGTCGTACAAGCGAGCTGGTCGTTAGCTGAGAGTCTAGTCTATAAGTACTATATCTGCATGAGCAAATCTAATGCAATACAAAGCTTACCTTTTCCTGGTACAGCGGATATATCGCCGGGATGGGCGGCGGTCAGCAGTCCTTTCTCTATGTAGGCGAAGGCGTAAAAGACGTGTGTGCAGAGGAAGGGGTCGACGTGCGCCGGTAGGAAGGCAGCCACACCTTTGCGTTGAGATGACTCGCTGTTAAAGTAACACACTACCTTCGGATCACGGCCATCTGGTGGAGATACAAGCGAGGGTAGAGATGATTAACGCTTTTATGTCTAGATATATAATGGTGTCACGTTTGTCTGAAGAGATGGAGATGATTTGAGAATGACTGATAATTTCATTTCAGGCACTTATCATGTCTGTCAATCTCAGATAAATGATACACTTGGCTTATAGGTTACCTTAGAGTTTGATGTTATCGAATGCCATACTGGAAGGAAGACTACATACAACATCGGATTTGAGAGACAAACTAGATTTGATGTAGACAGTAACTGGCATATTGGTGTCAGCTGAAAGTCCTATGAGCTAGTTGTAGCTAAAACGAATACTGGTAATTTGATATCCTCTAGGCACCTTGTCCGTCAGATGCATTTCAAATGAATAATTCAGACGTGGCAATTTACTTCCATCAATCTGCATGAAGGAAAGTTCTATGTCTATTCGAGACAAGCAGGTTCATCGAATAACAAGGTGGAACAAGTATAATGGGTTGTACTGATTATTTCTTCAAATTTAGAATGTCAGAATGCATGGAATTGCTTATCTGGCCAATAATGTTTGATGCGATTTGGGTAACCCAGGTCTCGTTGAATAAATGAGATTTCCACCTAGATGGGTCATTCAGTGTTGTGTATGTCTATGAAATAACCTCACTAGTAATCCCCTCTCAATTAAAAACACTGCAGGTGTGCCGAAGGAACTATTCTATTCAGCTTGTTCAGGGATAACTTGGAATTCCTACTGTCAATAGGCCAAATACGTTGAAACAATCATATTTAAAATCGTACAGGAAACTGGAGGCACATCAAGAATTCTGTCCTAGCCCATAAGGAAAAGCACATGATTAATCATTCATGAGGGAGCTGTGACGCCTGCCTCGCGTTACCCTATAAGCTTTATATAACCTGAATCTATTCTTCGTGCCATATAGCACACGCACGGAGGTGCTACACACTGGGAGCAACAGATGTATTTATGGAGATCACGGTGTTGCTTCTTATTCAAGTTATTGTCTGACGTAAAGGCTAATCAACAGGATACTGATGCTAATAAAAGGATATCATTGGCGCGATTTCTCAATATTTGGATATGATGGAATAGTATTTTCGGATGAGGAATATTTTGATACACGGCATTGATGGTGATTAAAGGGACTGCAAGAGCTAGAACATATTGGGATAAGATAAAAAGCTGGTAGGCAAGAATGGATGTCATGGATGGATGTCATCCATACTCAGTATGGAGGCTATATCTATCAGCAAAATGAGACATGCAAACTTCTATCTCGGTATTTTATGTGGTTAATGACACTTCGGAAACTTTTCCATTAGCCAAGATGGGAGTAGTTGAGTTTCTTCAGGCCGCCTGGGAGTGATTCAATGCCTCTAGCAAACGCACATTTTATAATACTACTCACATAACAGTGATCGCTGGCGTGTTTTCCCAGTTTGACCCGTCTGATAACCTCACTAGTTAGAAAATGGCCTAACATATAAGATATTTCCCTGATTTTGTAGGTCGAAATGTTCAATAGCCCTGGACGGAATATTCCGCATATTCTTTGCTGATGAAGTACAAAAATGAGGGATAAGGTACTATTGCTAAACAACAGCTGATTTTCAAATTTTAGAAAGGAATGTGGACGGAACTACAAATGATTGACCCCTAGGAAGGACTTGGGGATGTAGCTGGGGTATTGGTTAACCTATCTTTGGTGTTTATGGTGGTGGTAATAATGAAAAGGTTCGGATGTTAGATCTGATAATAATAGCGGATAATGGTGACTGTGATGAAAGAAACAGGTTGTTCTGGAGCGTGCTTATTTAGAGCAATTAGGGCTAACCAGGGAGGTTGGTGGTAATGCGGAACAGAAGAGTGGTAAGTAATTAAGGACGTCTTGTCACGTGAGCCAAACCATTCACGTGGGGACCCGGAATTCAAATCGACCTCCTTACACTCGACCACTCTCTCCCGGGCCACCAAAGATTTCGGATATTATACTTTCCCTCTACAAGAAACTTTGAACTCACTATGTCATACTCGCTATGTCATACTCTACTGTCTAGGGCTATTTCAATAGATTGTGACTGATTACTCAATTACCTCCTTATTACTCCAGTAAAATTCTCTCATTAAACCTGTCCAGTAAATTTCTCTCATTAACTTTATCCATAGTAAAACTCTTCTGTGTTAGTTATTAGAGTGTTGGAGTAGCAATAACTGGCCTTGTCCCTTTATTACTTAGTGCTACCTGGATGTGACATGGGAAGCTATATCCTTGCGGGGACCTTGATCCGCTTCCCGATGCAGAGGCCATATAACTGCCTGATATACCAAGACGAGGTAATTAAACCCTGGAGACTAATTAGTAACTGAGTGTGGACCATACCGTGCTGCAGCCTCTCAACATGCATTATAACGTGATGACTATCTACAACCTGCAGTGTCATAATTATAAGTAATTTGTTTGTTTAAAGATATCTTAGTTGCGTTGTGTTTTGACTGAATAATCAAAGGTCAAAAGAATGATGACCATGGACAAAAACATGTGACAGCGTCAGATGACCTGTGGAAACTTAAGCCAAGTAATATCAGACAACCTTATTACCCGCACGCAAAAGACTCGGATAGTCTTTCATAATTTGTTCTCTTTTTCTGTAATATATTGCACGATACTGTATGTCTTTTCTGCAATATATATGTTCGGCTGGTACATGGAAGAAGGCCTGCGGGTGATTGTGCTCTGTCATTTTTTTCTGAATAAAACAAAAAAACGCCATTATTTGGCCATAGATTGTTCAGACTGACTACATATCTATAGACGTCCTGAACAGTACATTATTGTTCATTTAGCATGAGGCTACGCAATCTGCAAGGCACGTTTTATGAAACTTTTATCAACCAGGCGAAAAGGTTGGGGCGTAGTGCTCAGTGTCTACAGTGTCGAGGATGTCCTCGGCAGTATATCTAATCGAAATAAAGATAGCTAAGCTCAGATAGAAATATATATTCTTTTGTCACATGATCTAAAAGAGCATATTGGCTTTCACACATATCGTTCTTTATTTGAATTGTTTTGTCTTTACAGTATTCATTGAAGATTTGTTTATTTCTTCATCGATGTCTTAAGGCATCCTTCATGCACATATTGCCTAAAGGCATTGTCTTTTTTTGTAAATAATACCTTAAGGCATCCTCGCCTGGCAATGGCTTGATAATATGCCCAGGGAATGTTTCCAATTTATAAGGGCTATTGATATCATAAGGAGGGCGGAAATAAGCAGGAGATGTCACCAAGACCACATCCCCCATGCTTCGCAATTTAAGATTCTTCCTGGCACGTTGGTACCGCTATTTGAGAGTTTGATGTTGGGGCATGACTTCGGCATCTTCGGCAAAAATCGTGTGTATATCATTTTCTTGTCTTAAGGTATAGAGGAAAACCGTTTCTGCAGCTTGGGTAGCAATTCTTGAATTATAGCCTCCTCGCCTCTGGCACTTTGATGCACTTTTCGACAGCCCACCTCGTTATTCCGGAAATTTGTGACCCGAAATCAGTTTCCTTGTATCAGTAAAGTTTATTGCATCTATAGTCACAAAGTATTGTTGTGCTATCGTTACAAAGAATAATGTTTTTCCATCCATGTTCATCGGCAGACGTAGATGACAACTTTGTAAGCATTCATTATCAGCCTTCAGTGCACTAACCACATAATATGGTAACTTATATAATCTATGTTGATTCTCTTATCAAAGGCCGTTTCTTTTGCTATTGTTTTTTAATTGAAGTTTTACGTCAGTAGTGATCATCCAGGGACGATCTTCCGTACTAAAGCCGAAAATATACATATAGAGTTGAACTACCGATTTTCTACCGATTATAGTTACCTACTCAGAACAGTTACACGTTCCTGTCTAAATTTGATTTAAAGCTCTCTTTCGAAACCTTTTTGTGTTTCCATACTCTGTTTCTGCGACTATAGACATCTCCTTCGTATTAGGGGAACTTCTGGTATTGCTCTGTACTAGTAGGTCTTTTAAATTTAACAATCAGCTTGCTTGGAGTTCACATCTTGCATACATTCTTTGCTTAAATCTGTACTCTTCACACTACCATTTAATCATTTGCAAAGTAATCTATGTTTAATTTAGTTTTCGAAACAGTCTAAATCTTAAGTCTCACGACATTGATGTATGATGATGATCAAAAGTGGGTTTTTCATTGAGTATTACTCCTAGGTATCTTATGTGGCTTACAGTTTCTAAATCCTGGTTTCCTATTTTTGTAGTTGGCTTCGTGTGGAATTAAAAGCTGGGTTTACTCTACGAGTTCATTGGTCACACCCTTATTATAGTGATCTTATAGCTTAGTAATATTCTGAACAGAAGTCTATTGCCGTCTATGGTACCTGAGTCTTACTTCATGAACCAGCGGCAGATCTGCGCTCACCAGACAGATATAAAAAGTCCATCTGTCAAACAGAAATCTTTACCTGCCAGAGAATGCAGCAGCTACATTCGATCGAGCTGTTTTCTAATGCTATAGACTTAGCATTTAGAATTTGTTAACGCTAAGAAATCGACCACACAAGAATCAATACACGAGGTCCGGCGCTGTCGATAGCGATTCGATATCTCACATGAGGCACCTCCTCCCCAGAGTGTACTCTGACAAATCCGTGGATACAATTAGAGGTTCTCAATTTCTTCAGGGAGTCTGAGTTGAAATATCTTTTATATCTCAGTATGGTTAAGAGGAAGGTCGGAAGTGTATCAAAACATGATGTTCTGTTACATTTCTGTAGCGCAAAATACCAGATATGGCCATCTATTACCATGTATTCGACTATTGAGCACGACGAATCTCGGTTGTTAGATAAAAGGCTTTGGACGGATTTACATATTTGTTCAGATTTACTGATATTTGATTAAAAAAAAAAGAGCTGTGCACTAACACTATGCAGTCCGACGATGACCGATCGGACCTCAAACTAATCCTGAATGTTGTACACGCTACATTAACAATAATTCCATTGATATTGCTCAAAGACTGAAACCAAGCCAATCATCCCACTTTATATACCCCTTTCAGGCTGGGCAGATTACCTTTAGAGCTCATAGAGCTAAGATCGCGAAAATATCTAAACCAGAAACTTTAAACAGAATTCAGCATCAAGGCCTAGGTGCCACCTTTGAGCTGATATTTCTTCCCATCTGAAAGATCAATGATTCAGGCCAATGATACTTTGCAAATGTTAAAGCTCAAATCTATCACTTTGGTAAATCAGTCACATCTTTGTGTACGTACGTGGCAGAGAGTCCCCTGTGACAATAGTTAGATGGCAATACATAAGCTTGTCTTACTGCAAAAGTCTTATATGCTCGTAAGGGATTAGATGTATCGATAATATATAGAAACATGGTTATTATGACTGAATGTAATGTGTTCCTCGATATTTTTGTCAGAAATATGGACCGACTTGGGAGAACTCGGTGAGTATTTCCGAGCAAAATATCGAGGAACAGATGGAATTTTTTATTATGTAGACAGTAAGTCAGTTTCCGCATAATAGATATGCAGGTAGCAATGACATAGGCATGTATATATGTTAGCAGTCAGCTTGGCAGGTAGTCAGTACGTGGGTGTGGCGCGTCGAGGCACTCTGCATTGGGATCAAAACAACAAAGTAAGTGTTGTGTCTGACAGGACGAGATGTTTCTCATTTGTTAGCGTTGAAGTCCCCAGGAGAGGGACCGGGCCCCACTGGCAGGCCTTCCCGCCGGGGTAATATATCATAGACACGTGCCGGGGGTGCGTTATAACCCTCTTCAACCCCTGGCCCTCCAGAGACTTTTGTTCACACTCTGCCCATCAACTACTCATTATTGTGACTCATCATTTCACTCATACCTCATGATCGCTCTCCGACACCTGAGCTCTTCCATTCACTCTTCATGTTGTACTCGGCCTACCACGTCGGTATACTTCTAACTAACTTCATAGTGGTTAAGCGACACGTCCTTCTCAACCACCAGTGGCTGTTCTCTCTTACCATTATAGTTTTGCCTTTGGTAACGTAAATAAGTAATCAACCCTCGTAACCAGCCTGTTTCACCAACATCATTCTGCCTCCTCGTACCTCCTATCTATCAACTTTCTAGTCTTCAGTCCTTCCTGACTATCAAATCCTATGCTCCGTCACTATAACACTATTACCCTTTAATGCATACCATAGCTCAGTTCCATCTCTCCCCCAACGAGCAGCCCCACTCAATCCTCATCTCCCGAGCCTTGCCTTCCCGATTCCGATACTGATAGAACTCATTGTATTCTCTATGTAGTAGTGCTGCTGTGTTGATTCAATGAGCAGAAGGAATTATGTCTGCAGACCTGGAAAGCGTCATTCCCATAGAATTCCCTTTGAAATGGTGATTAACAGCATCGTAAAGTACTTAAGCTGTTATGGTGGCTTATCATATTTGCAATAAAAGGAGGACTAACAGCTTCAGAAGTCTAGTTTATTTATTATGGTCATGATATAACTGAACGGTTTTGTCAGACTCCCCTTGGGTTTCTATTACTTATGGAGGTGTATTTCAAACCATCGCTCCATTAGTCTTGCTTTATGCGCGGGAAGATCCTAGCAGCCTTGACATGAGTAAAAGGGAGCAGGACAGGGGCCCTCTGACCTACACAATAATTCTGAAAATAAACACATTGTTTTGTGTAGGAGCGCTATGTCATCAGCCCTCGCCAGCCACTGTCAGGCATGGCTAAGAGCGACGAGTGAGTAAACAAAGTTATTTTCCCAAATGTTTTTTTTTGTAGAAATATAACAGGACATGCTTTCAGAAAATACCTATTATCAATGTAGTGAATGTACCATGTCCTGCGGTTGAATCTTTAAAAAAGGAAACCTATTCTCACCATCTTTTATTCAACGCCTTCTCCGAGCGTCTAGTCTCACTCATTCTTCATCCCCAAGCTTTAGCTTCCAAGGAATAACAATGGACTGATATCTCATTCCTCAGACCCTGGTTTTTGCTGAGAGATAAATATCGCCGAAGGCACATCACTTAGTCTAGGGCAAGTTATCCAAGAATCATTGAATGGCAAATTCAAGTCTGGATTAGCAATGCTGGTGATGCTCAATATTCATAATATTGATATGAATATTATGTGTAGTTACAATATATCATTAACATATATAAAAACAGGCAAGTAACTAATTTGTAATACTTTAAATATTGCAACTGTAACATAATCGTTCACTTAGTAATAACGCAGATTTCTCAATGATGTTACACCATCTACATGCTCATTGATACATTGGTAAACATATTAACAATGGAATTGTGGACTCCAATAATTATACAATGGCATAGCGATCACACAAACCTGTTTATCGTTAAACGAAACGCAAATAGAAGGGACAAAAGAAGCGGACATATCATATTCACATATTTCAAACTCTCGATTCTCTATGCTTAGATGAGGCTAATTATGTCGCCAATTTCTGAATGAATGCCACTGGCAACGGGAACTGCTTTTGTCTGCCCAAACCTCAGCTGAGACCTAGTGGGTGTGCGCTTTGCTTTCATACACTATTCGTCTGGCGTTTGTTTGGTCAGGTTTTTTATTCGATCGGTAAAGGTCTTCTATTGTAGACATGGCATTTGAAAAGAGTGCTGCTCTAACATGCTCTATGGCAGGCCGTTTGTGAATAATTGTAGAATTTGCATATATTCAAATTGAAATTCATTGATTCTTAAAGGATATCCCAGACATACATAGGACTAAACTCCAGCTTAATTACACCTACAGCTATGTTCATTCTTTTTATTTCACATTCCAGATTCCCATATTATCATGGTATCAAAAATTATCATCTTCAGTCAGGAAAATGATCTTGAGTGGTCGCTCGATGATATCTGTGTATAGTATAATTCCCTTATGTACTTTCTAAGTGTGATCCTATATCTATTTATATGGTGAGAAGCGGTTTCAGGTGCCATGGTATTATATAACTCTAGATTTACATTAAGTCAGGCAAAGGTCTCAGATTCTAATTGAGTTCTTTCATATATTGCCTCCGAGAAACTGTTCTGATGTTGCTGAAAGGCCTTTGAAGTAAAGTCACCTACTGAGCTTTTCGGTAAACAAGGTGTACTCTAAACAGATTACTCACAAAGCACGGGCCCACTGCTCATGGGTCTAGACACCTGTCGTGTTAACCGCCACCGTGTAGGGCCCCGCTACCTGTATGTTCCCCACAGATTACCACGAGTTTGCCTTTTCTCCATCTAGCGGTGTTGCAAGAGGTCTATTATTGTTGATAAAAGTCGAAGGAGTATTAGTAACGATATATAGATTGATTCAGGATGCAATTGGCATTTTAAAGTTGTTGGGGTATATCTAATATAATTGTGGGAGACCGTGGTAAGAAAATCAGAGAAATTCACCTCTATATAGAAAGTAATGAGTGGTATCACGGAAATGAATTCTTTATGTAATTCGCAAAACATTTTCCAAAAAGAGATGAATGTCGCAATATTCTCCATACTGAAAACACGGCCGGTTGGAGAGACTAAATAAACATCTGAGCAGCTCACTAAATGGACACGGTTGATTTTAGCTCTACCTATATGGGCAAGGCTGGTTTGAGCAGCTCACTAATAAGTGAGAAAGCCGGCATGCAGGTTGAGCTGGAGTGATTCCCGTACGTGTCCTCTGTAGTGCCTCTGTGTTCTCTATATGTAGGCAATAACAGGAGGGGATTTATGCCACCTGAGCCTACAAGGCTAATGGGGGTCAGCATTTACCAGGATCCCATTACCTGCACCAGTGGGGCGGTTCTCACTCATCTGTTAGGACCCAGATGGATCTCCTGGTGGGATTTGCCCCATGCCACTCTCTGGCACCCCTAGCACAGCTACCCCTGATCTACCTACCACCATCACAGCCATTCCCTTCCCTAACACACCCCTACCACAGGCACTCCAGTTTATCAATCCCCTGTCTGGTTGCTTAGATACCATTATCACAGCCTCTACTAATTTGTCTAACCCTACCGCAGTCACCTCTACCACATGGCTGCATCCAGGGTGTACACCTTCAGGATCTCTATAGATGCATAGCGGTTCATAGTTCCTTCACTTCGGGACGCCCGTTGAAGAATATATCGGGTGGAGTGCCAGGAATTTAATAGATTTTCAATTCTCATGCATTCTATTCTATATTCAATAGTAACAATAATGTATCGCGACAGAGGATGACAAAGGCACTTTTGATGCGTAAATGAATGCGGTAAAACGCCCCAATGTGTAGAGAAGCGTAAATAAACGTTGATGAACATTGAGAAACGTAATAGAACGTTAAGGCAAAGCAAACAGATAGGTTTCCAATCCATAGCCGATATGTGATGATCCCTGTAAAGGCCGCCAGCATTTACGCCAGTGTGACTCGAATTACGTAATGAGAGATAAGCATGTTGAATTTACGCCGTATTTACACGATGCCCACTGTTCTCTTTTTTATGAGTGGAAAATATGCCGAACATTTACGGCAGTATGACTGGGGCATACATTTCTTAAAAGTAATTCTAACACGGTGTTATTATCACGTTTTGTTCACTTTCGTTTATGCATTCCAACTCAAACGCAACTCCGCATTTTCCCGCGCATCACCGCACATTTATATAATTATTTCAAAATAAGTTAAAAAGTCACTACTAAAAGAACGAAGACGTGCGTAGACGGGAAAACGCCATTTTTTACGACAGTGTGACTGGGGCATTACAAATTTAACAACCAGTATGAATACTCTCGCCTATTTCTGCCAAATACATGTCTACACTATACAGCCCGACCTCGAATATGTAGAGTCGTTACTACAGATATGTCTGTGCTCTAGACATGCCTTGGTCCTACCCAGACATAGTTCCCAGTCACTGCTACTCTTCCCACACCTGTCTATCCTTAGTGAAAGATACACAGGTACAACTTATTGAAAGCTGTGCATGTACAGCTTAGTGGAAGCCAGATGTGGAGATAAAACCCAAGGGTGACCCATGTACCAAGGCTCCTCCCTACAGTGAAACCTGATAAAACTAACCGCAGAGTATCTGCAGACCTTGGGCCCTGCCAGATAACCCATACTTGGGCCGTAATAAAACGCATACCACTAACAGAGAGGCGTGCCTAGAAAATACACCAGATAAAAAATATCTCAGAGATGGGGGAGCGTGTTGTGGATGGATGGCCAGTCGTCACCACTTATCTGTTTGGATGCACACAGGCTGCGCCCGCAGGGAAGATAAGTGTTGTGTTAGGACGGGGATAGCCATCATAGAGTTAGTTAACCATCCCCACATCTGTAATCTCCGACTGTAACCCCGCATCGTGGGAATCCTTTGATTTCCTGCAGGTTTACGCTGAAAATAAGAACCGTCCGCTCGGTTCGCTCTGACGTCGCCTCTGCGATAACACCTCCCTATCATCGTGAGAGAAGCGAAATGTAGAATGTTGCTGAGATTTCGGATTAAAGTCATAAAAACTAGATCGGTTGTTTTCTCTAGCCACCCCCTGCCCATCTTTTCCCCCCGTGTGCATGCTGCATATTTCACAAAGGGTAAAAACATTCGCCCCTTCTGGCCCCACGTGGTGCTAGCATAAAGTGATTCTTATCAAGACAGATGGTTCACATTGAGTCGCTCCGCTGATTTGCTCGCAATAAAAAACACCCCAGCTTCAGATCGTGGTCACGGGTGATGCCTATTCAGAATATAATTTTTCTATGATCCTTGGTAGTGATTCTGATCATAAATCTACTATTTGGATGTTCAAAAAAGTATGGCATCATACAGAGAGAGAGGAAGGCCTCTGATATAAGATTTGGCACCTTCATCGTGAGAACTTTTAACGATGAATACAAAAGCATTGATGTCTTGAATATTGATATATACCCACATGCGTTTCACCTGATTGGATCAAAAGGTTGATGCTGGTTAACAAATACACATAGTTGGTTGCTAGGTTTTCCATACCAATGGTGCACGATATTAATGCACAGTGAACGAATAGGAGTTTACAGGAAAGACACTTCAAATTGTGTATTTCATGTAGCGTCACTGAGTGATTGATGAAAATACCTAGAGAAGTAACGAAATATAACTGATGACACATTTCCGTCCTGTATTTCAACTGCTATCGGCTTTTAAGTTGTGTTCTGGTGATACGTAAATATGCCTAAGTTTAGCCCTGCAATATAGATCCCATGAAATAATTCAGATTCTTTTTTGCTAGGGCTGGATGGTAGCAGCTGACCTCAGAATGCACAACAAAGTAAACCAATATGAATTGGAATAGTCTGAGCTCCGCATTCTGGTTCTGTGATTTTTACAATTTCTTCACCATCTGTTTGGTCCAAATATTCACGTTGCTGAGTTTCCTCTCTCGGGAAATTCTTAAGTAAGCGGGGAACGAAAACAATAAAACCACATCCTCATCCAACAAAATAATGAGACCATCATTGTTTCAGTCGTAAGCAAAAAAATGTAATAATCCTTCCTTACAAACATTTGGGCGGCTCCATATTGTTTTGTTTTATATACATGTAATAAATTAACTCAGACTAAAGACTGAAGGAAACGTTGAAAGAGGAAACTGACCGACTTCGTGGGGCAAAAAGTAGGCCAGACTCCCAGTCATGCTGGATCATTTTATATCTCACGGCTCTGAGTATTTGCGTAGCTGTAAAACCTCTTAATATTCCTACATGTCTGCATCAAATGATGCACAGTTGTCGTTCATTTTATTTGTCAGCAACACTCAAGTCTTATATATTATCGATAACGAAAGATATCATGCTGTGCACAAATTGTTCACATCATTTCGGATCCCACCGTCCTCTATTACTAGTGGCAGACTCTGCTTTTAGTAGGCAACCACTAGTTACCGATGAACACATTGCTTTCTCCATTGGAATGCACCCATAACTGTTGGATAACTGATGGAGTTTCGGCAGTGAAACCATACCATTACCCATCGGCTGATGCAGGATGGTAATGCTATATGCAAGAATCGGGTCGCTGAAGACATGCTAAGGTCCGAGAGCACAACACACCAATCCCTCATGTCTGCTCCAGTTGACACGTGCCCATCGTATTTGACGAGCTGCTCCCCATCAGCTCGGCTTGCTCTAATAGCTTGTAATGGTCTGCACAAGCATGCCTTCTAATGAAGCCTAGCTCCCAGCCGGTGACTGGGACACCCTCAAGTTACAGAAATAATACTGACAAAGGGGGGGCTGGACTACTTTGTAATTATCAAATGGTTTTTTTTATACTACCCCTTGATTAGTTTCCAGTGTGGGACTTGCGGTGATATTTTATGATGTATTGGGAGTGGGAATGTAGTTGTTCATGGTTCTATGTGATTTATTTGAAGGTAAAGCTGATGTTATGAGGGTGAGAGTGCGATTAGATAATATTATGAGGGAAAGGTCGTTTGAATATAGATACAGCCTGAGCTGGTATAAGGCACTGTGGTGGTTGAATAAGCTCTTATATTTTACCATCCTGTCAGTGTAGTGATTAAGGGTGGTTTAGGACAGACCTTGATGTTCGATGATGAGTGTCTTTACAGAGTACTTTCCTCTTTTAGGTTTTAGTGGTAGCTGGGGCTATATACCAGTGAAAAATGTGCAGTGATATGTTTTAGTGCTATGCATTGATAACTATATCAACTACCAGGATGATATCATGGGGAAGTATACAATGTGAAAAAACGGCAGTGCTTGAACGCAAACCCCGGGAATGCACTACCAACGTCACTACCATATCAATGTGGTAGTGCACATCATAGAATTGGAACTCCTTTGCTAGGTCCATGTGTAGAGCTAGATGACATGAAATATCCCGTGACACAGAAGTGAGAAACATCTGTGTAGTTACGGACAGGGACAGAATGACTCTGTCTGTCATCGGGTATCTCCGGTCTCTCTTTTCCTTGGAGTAGTTCTTTTTTTTATTTTAAATTTTAATTTTAGTTAGATTTTCAGAAAAAATACCTATCCTTCGTCAAAATAGGGAAATTCCTCTTTAAACATGCCCACATAAAGAGACAAGGAGGCGGTTTCGGGTCACCCACATGGCTCCATTGACTTGAGCAGATCCTGAAAAATGACACAAGCAGCTCACTAACAAAAAAAAGAGAAGTGGGAGGGTTATTCACCCTCTACTTGTCTGTGTCCCTACTGACAGCAAAGAGCGCCCAGCTGCCTGGAGCGTCGCTAAATGACTATAGACAGTGACTCTGCCTTTTGTTTTTACACTCAGCACTCGGGAGAGGCAACACCACATCCGAGACTGCACGAAGAGTCCTGCAGCTTTTTAGGGTGCTGGAGAGGAAGATAACTCTCCACATAGATATACCTACATAGAAGCAACAATTCCGTTGGAGTGTGCAAGGGAGGCATTCTCATCTAAATATAGCCGAAATATATTTATAAGACGACATCAAGAATGCAACAAATCAGGTTAAGTACAGTTTTATTGGTATATATGAGTTGATTAGGCGCCACATACACGATTATGTCAATTGGGAATGATAGATTCTTTATTTGAAAGGTAAACTTCTTACAAGACATTATTCCTTTGTAGTTTACATGATATGTTTGTAGAGATTAGATGTCATTCCTGCCCCTTCCCCATGTACGATTAGGTGCATATGGTGTTCTTCCCCACCCAACCCATTCTGGCATGCCTGACCCACATAGCTTTGAGGCAGCTGAAATACCCATTTCACTCACATGAAGCGATATTCAGGTGAAGTTAGGTTGTTGTGTTGCTGATGGCGTATTTATATTCGTTATCCTATCTTCCTTGAGCAAAGGGTAAAGGTGATGGGATTATCCTCAAAGCCATCTTCCATTTATATTATAGGTCTCACATTCCTGACGCGATCAACTACCTTCTCCATCCACTTCCATACTCACTCACTCTTCCTGTACATCCTATGTTCGGTGGGAGAGGAAGTATCGTTATTTACCTATTTACCTTGCAGTCAATAGAACTCTATCTACACAGAATGTTGTTATACGGAAGATTAAGTAGAATCATCATATAAAGTATTGCGATCCGATACAAATCTAAAGGCATACTAGAATGTTTCAATCCAGTTTATATATGACAGTCATTAAGGAAAATTATATTTAGGCGAATCTATAATCAGGTCTACATCGAACCTCACGTGAGTAGAATCTGAAAGTTAGCATGGTGTGGAAAAGGCATGTCAACAAGTCTCAAACCAAGTCATTTTTGATAGTTACGGACATTTCTGATAGGTATGAACCGCACAAAGGCATGGGTGGCCCAGATGCATTAGTGGGGTTGACCGAAAGCGGAATAGGGACGATGTAAAGATTCAGCACTGCACTATAGCTCGCAATTTCGTCACCATTATGGATAAATTATGGAGTCGCAGACCACTGTGCTTACCAATACGCTACTATGGCCCAGTTTACTGTGAATTACCACTATGTTTACAACACTTGGCTTCAACTGCAACGAAAGAATCAGAGATTGATAGCCTAAACTTCAGTTTCTGGCAGGTCACCGGTGTAGGGTTGGCGTACTAGAATACGGCGCAGGTCATACACATTCAAAACAATTTTCATTTTTTCACCCCTTCCCACTTGTTGCATATGAGCTAGACTGAAACCAACTGCAAGGAATAATCAAGTTTTATATATTTATAGCTATTATCACCAGCACATATTGATGATTCCATGGGATAACAATATGCGGAATTCACCTAGAAGAAAACCATTCGGTGGTATCATGGTGGTTGGGGCTGGGAGGAAATATGTATGTTTCAAAGAGTTAAGCACCGAGCCGCATATTTTCTTCCCATTCGCAACGCGGCGGGGAACCAGATGCGCCCAGTCACAGGGAGCAAGCTGTGAGCTGCTCTGAAATCTGAGTGAGTAGCTCCTCGGGGTGTTTCAGTCTATAGGTGAGTAACTCCCAGGTTGCATGGTGAGCTGGTGGAGACCGGGTGCATGACCTGTGGTACTTATGCCTCATTGGTAACTGGAGAATCTAGCCCCGTGCTCATAAAAACTGGGCTAATAATTTAGAAACCGGACCTCACACAAAACGCTATAACATAACAGTCTCATACTTAACCTGCGTAATAAATTTGCATGCACATTAGCGTAATCTGCGTAACTTCAAAAATGAATTGTTTTTGGACACATTTATGTATTGTATGAGGTTTACAATAAGACTAGACTATACTGGGGCAACATCTAAACGCATGGAATCGTATCAAAATTGTAAACATATATATGCGTTTCCAGCTGAAACTTTCAAAGACTGTTGAGCCCTTCTGCCATCTCTTTCACTGCGCGATTTGCGTAATCCCCATGCATACGTTTGCCTCGTATGACTAGATTCTCCCGCACATTACATTCCTTCTCCACACATCACGTGCATGTAAAGACATTTCCACCCGCCACACCCTAAATGTAGTTCATTTATGATCTAAATGTGGTGACTAAATAATGGCCTGTCTTGATATATTCTTCGTAACATTACTGTACCATTGTGCTCGTATTATCATCCCAATTATCGTGGTATCATCTATATAGCTCTGACAACCAGATGTTCCTCTTATCCGAAGCGTAGTGTCTACCATTTTATATCATGAAATCAATTTTATATGTTTAATAAAACTTCTTTATTGGCATTCCGAGTTCACCAAGTGAAGTAATTTTATATTAACATCGGATCAGTAATTCCTTAAATTCAGTTATGATAAAAATGCCCTCATATAAATTCCAATTTGCGAACAAAGGAATTCCATTCCGAAAATGTTTGATTGTTTATCACGGTATCTATGTCCACGGTCAATCACCTAGCTAGCCCGAGCAAGCTATCATTATGCAAATCGATACACCATTTTATTTCTACATTTATAGTGTGTCATGCTTTCATCTAACGGTATCATCAAACACCAACGGTGTTATTGCTGTGATAATGGGCATCAATAGCACTAAAGACAGTCAGTTGGTTAATAAATCGTGGTTATCAGGCTATTAGGACCTTCTGATACTGTCCACAAAAAGTCGACGGTCTATTTAAAGGCTGCGTGAACCTATGGGTCATAAACGCCAGAACCTAGCCAATTCAAAACCCCTCTGGATTTTTTAATTTTTTTTATTCAGTCAATCATCCTATTCTGTCATGGGACAGTTCTTCCATGGATGGTGAATCACCCCGCACTTAAGAAAGATACAACCATAAGTATGCTTGGATTTGACAAGATGAAGATGAAAAATGGTGTGATATGGTGAAGGGAAAGCGTTTACATCAAAATTCGCCTCATTTTCAGTGACTAGGAAAACCCTGTCCCTGCAACCAGGATTTAGCCAACTTATACACCTAGTTCCTTCCTAATCGCCCATTTAAAAGATGTCTTCGTTGGTAATATTTGTGTTTCTGTCCTAAGATTATTCCATAACCGCGTACCTCTGTATTCTGGGCTCTTTTCATATTCACTAGTTTTATGATTTAGGGTTATCAGATTTTGCTTGAGATCGCTTCTAGTTTCTGTAGTGTGCCGCTTCTGTTTTGCTGTTTATAACATGGAAATTATGTATAATATTCCTTCTGGTAAGGCAGCTCCATGATTGTCTAGCGCAGATATATTCAACAGAAAGTAATTATTACAATAGCCCCCTCCCCAGGAAGAGGTTATAGCCTATTGACCAACGCTGAGAGAAGAAATTAAAATTTACATGGTTGAACCACAAGATAGCTGCCTTAGACCAGAACTCTACTACTACTATAGATGAACCCCGTCTGGTGCCTTTGTTGACACCAGGAACCACTCCATCGAGATGCCTAGCTAAAAAGGGATGAGTGGGAGGAACGGCGTTAATCACCGACTGATCGGTCCAGGCGTTTTAAGCCTTAACCAACACTAGACACAGGTGAAATTATTTTTCCAAGCGGATGCATGTACGCACTGTAGAATAGCAGAGTGATTTTATAATCTGTTTGAATATTTCATTCACCAATTTGATGCTATCCAAACCAGCAGCATGTTGAGATTGTGCGGAAGTAGCTTGAGAATGGCCTCGGTCACTTTGCCTACTACTTCCCAACATCTCCCCATCCCCTTAACCCTCCCGCCATACCCCGCCTTTTGCGGGTTGCCTGCCTGCAAAATATTTATCTTGATTTAGTTTATCAATTTAATAGACTTTTCATAGTCAACTACTCGAACGAGTCTATGACGTTTGTTTGTTTGTTTGTTTCGGTAGTTTAACGTCCAATATGTTCTATCAGACTTATCTATGATGAACCTTAGCCAGTACTTGTTGCAATTGAATAGTATGGATATGTCCAATAGCTCTACCACACATTTATTATTGTAATTGAACTTGTCTGACCATGGTTGCATTCATAGGTTTTTCCAAATATAAAGGCAATGGTTTTTTTAAGGATAATGATTCGAGATAAGGTCACAGGTAACATTATTACAACTTGGCTAATGTCATTCAGAATACTATGTTCCCGCTATATTGCAAGTGGAACCAGATTAATATACAGGATGCTTCTTGATCCTCGTCGTGGTACCAAAGACTGGTTGGCATTGGGGAGGGCGCCGACACGGGAATGACCTCTATGGCTGGGTCCCAGCTTTCCTCCTGGCCATAAAATCCCTTCTCGTAGTTATGTTCACCTGAGAGATTCCCACTCTATGATCTCTGATTGTCACTAAATATAGTGCAGGGCACTTAAATATGCCTGGATTTGTATAGAGTAATTACATTTAAGATAATTGCTACTTGTGAAACCGACAGGCCCCCACAGAATAAGATTCTAAAATAGACAATCCTGAGCAAAGGGGATTTGCCGCTTTAAGAGAGAGCTATCGTAGACCAGATAGCCCTATTCATTTTCTTAAGACATGGCTTTTTATAGTCAGAGACTATATATATACTGTGATAAACATGGTAATGACGTTGATACTTCATTCGTGGGTGCCGTATGAGAATACTATGAATATCGTCCGTTGTAACACCGAGTTCATGAAGTTGTTATACACATGGTCCGTCTACAGAATGCGGATATACAGTTACAACTGGTGGTAATATTTTCAATCGTGTTAGTTTATGCCGGGGACACACCAAGCGAGTAACGGCAGCGATCTCCAGAATCGCCAACAAAAATTTGCGTTCATGTGCGATATCATTTCATAGTAATATCTCCCACCAATAATTTAGCGTATCTGACGCAATAATCAGGTGAAATATGAAATAATAGCTCACATATACGCCATTTTGTGTTGGCGATTCCGAAAATCGTCGCGTTACTCGCTTGGTGTGTCTCCAGCATTAACAACCAGAAAGTGCGGCGACTAATGCATTTGGAGGTATTTTGGTCCCTAGTTGTGACACCGAAATTGTCCGATGGTTATTTGTGTCCAACTGGGTGAGTGTAAATAAATATAGAGTTGGTATTCCGTGTGAGACGGTCCCAAAGGGTTTCTAGAGTAAAAGATGCATCCTCTACCTCCCGCTACACAAGGGTTATTCTTGCAGGCCTCAGCTGATCTAGCTATTCCTGGTACAACATTGAAAAAGGAACACTGGCTGGCATTATTCCATATGCCATTCCTTGACCCCGGTACCTTTCTGGTAAATGTACATTATCACTGACAATGATACTCCGTTGTTCTTTATTTACATACACTAGGAAAGCTTCGTAGTAATTCCACACCTCCGACATTAGCCTTTCCCAATCTATGACCAAAGCACCATTTTCCCTTCTATCAATTAGGCAATAGGTATTTTATTTAATTCTACTGCATCTACATTGCATGACGTTGAATACAAGGCTTTTGCTTTATCTTTGAATTAAATATATTCTGCCAGACCTAATTACACATCACTCACTGGATCCATTCCTTTCTTATATATATATTTAAATATCAACTCTGTTATATGTATATAAATTATATCCATTTGTATTAATGAATTTATTCAACCCGTGACTGTTCTTGTTTATTAACGTAACATGTTTTCCTCCCCAGTTACATGGTAACCAGTCGCGCAATGCTGGTTACCTGATTACCAGGCTCCACAAACGGTCACTCTGCTTCAATATCCCACCGGTACCGGACACAAATATATATATATATGTGTGTCTTAAATACTTCTAAAAGATTGCCTTACAATGTAGTATATCCAAGGTTAGTGATTTGAATTAAACTTCCTACTTGTATACCTTCAGTTCTTGTATACCTTCAGTTCTAAATCATCTCGAATACCGGATCGAATTAGTGGTAAAACTGTGGATCCATGTTGCCTATCTTATAACATAGGAAATATCAGTCAACTTACTTGTTTATTTACCGTAATATCTGTCTTCAGCGGACCATTCACACAAGTCAAACGTTCTCATTTTTCATCTCTTTTACTATGAAGTTATGGAACTGGAAGCGATCTATTGGTTCTTCCGTTCTAATAAACCATACTTAGAAGGTATCAAATCTGTCGAGTTTCGCGCGATTTTATGAACATTGCTGCACTCATGGAACTTTTTACATACGGATACTGGCATCCATGGATCTGCAGTTTTACCGAATTAGGACCTGTAACGAGCTGGGGGTAAGCTTGATCTCAGTGTCAAGATTATAATATTCTAAAAAGTTAAAACATGCTACAAGGTACCTGCTAGGGCCTTGAAGGTGAGGGTGCTCATACCGGCGGTCTTGAGGGCGAGCAGCCCCTTCACAACAGACTGGTCCATGAGGGTGGTGTCCACCAGCAGTCCCAGCAAGGCCAGGGTGACCGTCAGCGCCACGGCACGTCCCCACCGCCGTCCCAGCGATGTGCACCGTGCCACCGCCACGCCCACCTGACAGAGGTGCGCCAACACGGCCAGGGGCCACTGAGGGTATGGCGAGGAGGTCCTCCAGGGTGTCCCGGCCCACGCTGTCCACCACCTGGAGGAGGGGGACGACGACGACCCACAGGCGGAGGCTGAGAATGGGCGGCCGCCTCGACTCTGTCCTCCGGCCAGTGGCAGGTAAACATGGTTGTGTCCGTGCAGTGTGCTGGCCATATCGCCGTGGCACTCACGCCCGTAGGCGTGCGGCGGGGTGAGGTAGTTGTGACGGGTTTGAGCGTTGTACCCCGTGCTTCCGGAGCACGTGCACGGGGGCTGTCTTGCCGCCGCTGCCTGTTCCGTTGGGAATGGGTTGTGTTGGTAGCAGTGGTCCTCCTGTGGCTTCCACTGCTGGCTACATGGGTCTCCTGTGAGTCCAGTGTGAGTCTGACGTGTCGGTGGGGTCAGTGGGGTGCTTGTGGTGGCGGTGGTGATCAAAGAATAACCGGCGCCACCCCCCGTCGACCGGCCGGCAGCCCCGTGCTCATACCTGTGTAGACGACCATGGTGATAACTCATAGGTGTGGTGAGTGATCCGCACACACCTGTTTTGAGAGGTGCGTACGCTGAGGAGGGGAAGGGGTCGATCCAGCGTCCTCAGGAAGAGGGGAAGAACTAGAGTGGGTGGCAGACAAACTAGAGAGGGCAAATATTATAGTAAATACAAAGGGCGTAGACCTGTTTCTAACATAACAGACAGCTGGTGATGGACTGAAAGATGTTTGAGTGCAAAAAGGACACGCGAAATTTTGTATATGCATGTATGTTGTACCAGCTACAAAAGAGTATACGTTTCACGAGAAAAAAAGACAATAAAAGAGAAGGACGAGTACAATGGACCAGTGTACGAGCAAATATGATCCAAGACACTGTGGCCTGTAGACCTAAGCACACGAGAGAGGCAGAGCGGCTCACGTCCTAGGTATTAATAACCTGCCGTGCAATGAGCAGCTCACAGAGCAGTCCCAGTCCATTGGTCGCATTATATGAAGCCGGGCTATTATTTCCCTCGCCCACGGATCATCCGTTCGTGTGTATTCAGCCGCGTGGGAAGAGATAAACACAGTCTAAGGAATAACCATGGTCAACTCCCCGTAAAGTCCTCTCAAGGGATGGCCCAGTTTTGGAACTCCTCCTCCATTTGCTCTAGATCCAAACTGTGCGTCTAGACCGCTCGAGCACCGTTGTCGCAGTGCTGACCGCAGCCCTAAAAACATTACAGTTGTAAGATAAATGTTCTTGGTTTGAGGCTGGTGTCGGTAGCACGTAGCTGTCCCACTCTAGCCAACCATATACCTCCTGTGTTTGGATCTCGCCTCGGATCCTGGAGTGAGATGGGTGTACACGTCTCAGCACGTGGTATGGGGGCAGACCAACCTGTGTTTATGCGCGTGACAGGGGGTAGGAGGATGGAGACAGAGGGTGGTGGTAGGATGGTGTGCATTGATCACGTGAACCCTGAGGGTATTATACCGCAGACGGGACGGGACCACTGAGCCCTTTCCCCCGCTGTGTGCGAGCTGCTCCGAGGAGAATGGTGAGCTACTCGTCCTGCTGATTCCCGTGTGCCGAGCAGTTATAACATTGCCGCACAGCGTGGCTATTGTGAACCCTGTAAGCACAACACTTCTACGTGATGTATCTGGAAGATATATACACGTGTGGTACCTGGTTTGGGTGCATTGTCTCTCAATGCCCTACTAAAAGGTGGGAGGCTGATAGGAGAAAGACCCCTTTGGCACTTTTATTGGCGTGTGTAGCGTGGGGAATCCTTTGTTGCACGAATAACAAGGATTACAAAGAAAGCGTTTTGCGATACAACATCCTACTATGCCGACCGCCTTATGGTTTTATATCATGACATGACATGATGCATCTTCATACGTTGTGCGAGGTTGTCACATATCCTGTCGCACTCATACACGTTGCAGTACTCTACCACACGCAATGGTACAGTGTCACTGCTCTTGCTATCCTGCTTTACGTTAAACGTCCTCACCGCATATTAGCACATGTCCATGTTATCCTTATACACCTGCCTTGCGATTTCAGGCGTTAAGATAACGTGTGGAAACCGATATTTTCCGACACCAATACGTCCTAATCTGTTACGTCTTTTAACGTAACATTCCACCAGTATTCCCATACAGCACGTGCATTACGTATCTCTCTGTGCGTGCTCTTCCTGTAGGCACGTGCATACTGTCAGCTTGCCAATCGCTCCCCTATCACTCACCCCTCCAGGCGCGGGGCAGGTAGGCGTGGGCAGCGGCCGGGCAGGACCCCGGACCTCCAGGTGCTGTTGCCGGCTGCACCTCCTCCATCGCCCGCACACATGACTCCTGGCTTGGCGGAACGTCTCCCGGTGGCTGTCAGGACCAGCTCGGTGCTCTTACCAAACCTAGCAGTGTCACTCCTCCAGTACGCCACTGATGAATCCTTCCTCCTGTGTGTGTGGCTTGGCTGTGTATATGTGGTTACAGGTCGCCCGTGTATGGAGTCATTGTCAGATTTACAGTGTCATGCAGTCAAACAAGCTGAAGGGCAAAACCTCACTGCAGCCCGGGCGGTCATGTCCCGGTCTTATAACCACTACCACCCTGGAGGACGCCTACTGTGAGCCTCTTGTCGTGGCCGGCCCCAGCAGCTCACACCACAACAGGGAGTGACTGCGGCAGCGGCAGCATTTGCGCCGGCCGGGCCGGGGAAGGATGGCCACGGCGCGGGGCACGGGAAACTGAGAAGGCTTGGTTGGGCGTATGGCAAGCCTTTTTAATGCTCCCTCTCATTTTGGCAACGCATTCAGGGTGTCTGAGAAGCAATGACGGATTTGATTATGTAACAGATTTAATCTGCTCAATTTAGACCAGCTCTTGTCCATCGATTTATAGATTTATGAGACTATGATGATCGTCTGACTTCAGAGAGAATGTATGCCCTATTGGCTACATTAAAATATTTTGTATTCTGTTTATATTTATAAACGAAATTCATATTGTTTCACATAGCTTTCATCTCAGACTTGTTCATATATGTTCCATGCGTGATAGATATCATTCCCTCTGCCTGCATACGATTTCTTTCTTTTTGAAATAGTGGATATCGATGTTATGACAGGAAATTATTTCGGATTTGACGTATCCTCCTTGTATGTAGCTATGATATAAACAATTTATGGATCTATTCATTACTAGACTGCATTACCAATCCTAAAATTTCCGTTACTTCATTTCCACTTATATCTTTTACTGGGAGGAACTAACATGACAAATAATTGATATATTCTAACCAATCAATATTAGCGAATGAAGAACACAATACATCATCCAAATGGTATATGAAGCTAATGTTCTGCCCACTAGCCTTGTCAGATTGCATGTTTATGAGGCACATCTATGTGGTTCCTAAACTGAATAAATGATTCATAGGCTTGCCATACAGAGGAGAATAGTGTGCAAGGATAGGCTCTGCATTCAAAACGTGCCCCTTCACAACTTCTTCGAGGGACTTTCCTAAGGAGACGATCAGATATGAAAACGTGTTTAACACGGTCTCGCGGTTTGCTTTTAAAACAGTCACAGAGGCTTTATCAGATTCTATGTAAATGAGTCATGAATGATATATTGTCAATAGACAGGAGTATTCTTCAGCACCTTCAAACCTTACTACCTCATATCTTATCATTTCTCATCTATTTACATTTGCTGTCAATCGATGTACATATGCTATCAATAGATGTAAAATACCAAGTTGGAATGGAAAATGCAAAAGGGGAAACCATGAAATACATTCTAAATTGACCTAGAATGTTATATCAGGAAAGTGCACCAATATGGAATAAGTATTATGTGACATCACATATGTTAGCGTGTTAGGCCCAGCATCCACCTACTACGATATGGCTCTGATATGGTCTACGATGCACCTTCCGATAAAAAAAATCAAAATCGGGTCGGAAGGTCACCTAATATTGGGGCAGTTGACCACGTTTCTTCGATCAGGCACCAAAAAAACCCTTATGATGCATAGTGAAGTGAGATGTCTAGACATATGTCTACGATTTTGCACATTCCCGATATGTCTCCGATATCTACTTTTTGTATCGGTACCATATCTGTATGTCTAAATTTCTATCGTAGTAGGTGGACACCAGGCCTCAACATACACCTGCAGCAATGAACGATCATTAAAACTTCAGCATCTTTCCCATTTTTTTTATATTGCTGTTATCCATTTACAATAATATTTTTCCGCTATATATTTTTTCAGACAGCCCCTTCCATAGAACATAATGTATTATCCATTAGGTGTTTCCTTGCAATTATACGACACACAAAAGTACAATGTATATCAGATCTAATGTAACTTGGCATTCATGTGCTCTCCTACTAAACTCCAATCCACAAACATTCAGAAATTGCCCCTGTGCAACAGAGCCGGGTCGGTTCGCTGTAATCAAGGGTTGTTGAGAAGGGGTGTTATGATAGAGAACCTGGCAATGAGTCAAAACGTACCCGTCAACGACATCTAGTCGCGACCAACGAGCTGCTCACCTGAGTCAGTGAGCAGCTCAGTGTACTTCTTATGTGGCCAGCATTTTAGCTCCACAAGGAATCCCAGACATTATTTAAGACAACTATACAACTATACATGAATGACCTGTGTGCGAATATGTAGGTCTTCGTGCACGGTGATATGGATGGCAACATACATGCAAGATACATCATGCGAATATTTTCATGTTGTTTGATGAACACTTCACAATTTAGAAAAGCAAAAAATAGTACAGTATTCTTTAAGATACAGAAACAACCTGCCGACCATGTAACATCTTTGTTTCTGTCATTAACTCAGCAATCTGGGAATGGGCGATGGTAATACCGTTCATAATCAATGCTATTAGAATTGGAGAGCTACGATATTTTTCTGTGCCCCGTTCCATACCTTTCCAAACGTTGCCATTCTCCTCATATAATCTCCAAAGTCTACTCGACTCACCACTATATACTTCCTCCCCTGGACCTGTTCCTCATCAGGTATGCAGTGTATGCCGTGGTTTCAGCAAGCAGGCAGTTCAGATGTGCATCTGCCCATCCTACCCGCGATAAGAAACATAGCCCAGCTTATCACCGCAGAGTTAGAGCACCGCCACTGCCGTCCAGACCATGATATGAATCCAACACATTTCATTTGGAAGCTCGATAACTACTGCGGTTCACGAGACCACCAAAATAGTGTGCCTAGGCAAAAATATGTTGCTATCATCCTACTCCAATAGTGGCTGTGCAAAGTTGATATCTATATTTCTATTTATCTCCTTCAATACGCTGGCTCTGTTTCTCTCCCCCATCTCTTCCTCGTTCTCTCTCTCTCTCTCTCTCTCTCTCTCTCTCTCTCTCTCTCTCTCGCTCTCTCGCTCTCTCTCTCTCTCTCGCTCTCTCTCTCTCTCTCGCTCTCTCTCTCTCTCGCTCTCTCTCTCTCTCGCTCTCTCTCGTTCTCTCTCTCTCTCTCTTTCTTCTCTCCGGTGTCCTTGCATCGTCCCTCTAGTCCTCTCCCCATCTTACTTAATTTTTTCCTCTACCTTGCATTTGCCTCTTCCTATCTTACTTTCTTCAATTGTTTCCCCTCTCCCTCTTGGTTCCATTCAAATAAATCTCCACATAGAAAACCATAAACATCGCGCAGAAGTCAGAGTCAACAACACTCGCGCTTACCATGTGGGTCACAAGAGGGATGTCCGCTCTAAAAGATCAAACACTACATTATGCGGTTGATGGCACCTGTTGGGTGGAATGCCAATGATAGGATTGCCTTTGAACTATAATCTCCTAAGAATAAGAAGATTCTTTTCCAAGTGCATTACGGTGAAGGACTTAAATGAAACTGAACGCGACTTAGCAGGTAGTGTTGTTATGTCACGATGGTCAGGTAGCGAATTACTACGCGAGGCGTAGCCGAGCATAGTGAGTAGCAAACCTGACCGGAGTGACATCACAACACGACCTGCTAACTCAAGTTCGGTTCCGTATTTATCCTACCCCTTCTACACGACTTTATTGTATTAAGTAATATGCAAACACTCACCAAAATCCAGCTAAGAATGCATAAATGGACATGTTGGTTCCTTGTTTATACTGTCGCTAGAACACGTGCTGATTGGTCAATTCTTTTTATGCCCCTAGAGGCATAAAACACACTTTATGTCACTGCATGCCACATAAAGTTCCCTATATAAAGTCTATGGCAGTTTCTTATTAGGGGTAGGATAAACCATATTTATCCCACCCCTAGTATTTTTTCACTGATCGGTTAACATAGGAAGGCCTCCCGTTAGGTAGTGAGATGTATATTCAAGTGCATGTTAAGTGGTATTCCTTGAGGACTGCGCCTTCCTCGTGTAACCTCCTGGTGGTTATTATGAGATACATGGCTTTGCATATTCTTGGTGTGATTGAGGTTTCATCGGTAGTACTTAAATGATGTGTATTGTGAATATGTTACATTTATATTAAACAATGTACTGTTTTTCATTTTCTCAGTTATGAAGCGCAGTGTAGGTGCAGTGCAGGTGGGTCAGCGAGTCTGCAGTCGCTTAAAATTGCTTACTTTACTCGCGGTGTGTTTTTATTATTGTAATCTGTTCTTGCTCTTTATGCTTCCCAGCGCACCCATAAAATGCAACGCAAACTTAAAGCAATAAAGAAAGCGGTTATCTCCCCCACTTCATTGTCTCAACCAATGTTTCTCCTGACTCCCTATGGGAATCGTTCTTCTTGTAATTTTTTGTTCTGGTTCCTACCTATAGTCCCATAGACACGTGTCTCCCTGTTTGTTTCTTATTGCTCTCTCCATTTCTCTTTCAACAAGGGAATGCTTGGTAATTTCCCTACAACCATGAACATGTGGAGCAGCGTATACGCTGACGAGAAAGCAGTATTGCTAGTAATGGCGAACTGGCAAGTCGGTTGGCAACCTTCAGCAAGATAGGTGCACGTTGAGGATAGTAAAAAAATATCTGGTAGCTTCAAGTGGAAAGATAGAAGAGATAGAAGAGTGAATGAGGTGGCGGTAAGAATCATAGAGAAACGAGACTTTCAGGATTCCTCTTCAGGAGGCGGCAGGGTAAGAGAGTAGAAACAGTGTAAAAAGTCTTGGAAGGGCTTAGAGAGAGTGTTGAAGGATGAACGTAACGAAAACGTCAGTGTTGTCGGGCAAACAGTGGCATATTCGGGCGACGGATGGAGAAATTGTTCGGACTGTGGAGTATAGACGGGAAAGGCCGACCACTTGCATTCTGTTTGGCGTATAGCCTGGACGACAGCATCCATCACAATCAATATAAGACACACCCTCGTCATGTCACAAGCCTGGTACGGACTGATCTCCATTCTGCCATCCACTGCCGGGCATGGTACCATTGCTCATACGGCATATTCGTATCAATTCTTCATACTCCCCGTAAAAGACTAATTGAACAAATTGGACGTTAAACTAAACGTACAAACAAACTCCCCCTAAATATGTACATGTACATATATGTTTCATTCGCACTCTATACTGTCTGAACGTATTGGTCCTTCATTTTCTGTATATGGCTTCCCTCACTCTCATGCTTTCTGTACATGTACTCATTACACTCATGTCTTTTTTATATAGGGTTGTGGGCCATCCTTAAAGTACGTACGCAGAATTTCTGAAATTTTGGACCCCCCACCCCCTCTCCCAATCTTGTACGCAATAGAACAAAGAGGGAGCATACGCAGATTTTCCAAAATTTCTTCCCCCACCCCCCCCTCGGTGCGTACGTACTTTATGGATGGCCCCTTACATATCCTCTAAATATGAATATAGAAACTATGTTACTCTTATATTCTACATGCAGTTTCATCGCGATCATCAATCTTTTACAAACTGGAACTCTACTGACTCACCCACATTTTTCTAGGCGTTGCACTAATTCAATGTCCGTTGCAGCAGGCCAAAACCGTTTTAAGTATTTGTTATTTCGTACATCCAGTTCATTGTATAGAATTATAATGTAATAGTTGCCTGTGTCGACCACATAGCGGAGTGCCCATGATATCCAATTAAGGATGAAGCATTGGTTTGTTGTCTATATAGATTTAGCTATTCCTTTCATTCAATTTGTATTCCTAACAAAACCATCCAGCAACACCTACTAGACATAGAATTCTTCTAGACATTACATTATGGGTGTCACCCTATAAATATCATGGCAGAACCTGTGTGGGGGAAGGCAGTTATAGTAATTGCCTCTGAAGAATGGGCTCTATCTGGATTCCATTTGAGCATGCTCAAGGCATCCCCAGCAACATCGTTCTCCTTGTAGTGGATAAATATTGTGAGACGACCGGTGCTCACGCCGTATGGATCGCATATATGTAGGATGCGATTTCTGTGGGCGTGAAACATGATATCTACTGAAGGTGATATGAATCATTATGAAATACAGAAACAGAGAATTCCTAATCAGCTGAGGGACTTTCTTTCAGAATTTCGCGGACGAATTGGTGAGGTCTATGGAGTGTGGATGCTATCTGGGTCATGACCTCCTGACCCTTGGTGTGAGGGCAACTTCTGGAGCCCTCGTGTCGGTTTACTAACAGGACCAAGTGCCGGACGTGGCCAACTGCTCTTATCACTCACCTATCTGTACAGTCGTGCATCTGACATTCCTTGTCAACACTTCACAGAATGTCGGCTTCCAACAACACCTCAACATTCTAAGCATGTTTGGACCATGTCAGGGCACTCCAATAAAAACGTACGTACATGTTTTTTTGTTGTGTGTTTATTATTTGTTTCTTGCATTCAAGGCAATTACAATGCTCTTCTGTGCAATTTCTGATAGGATAAGCGACATGATATTATCAATGATGATGATAATCATTGCCTAGTAGCCATGAGCCATTTAGATAACACATATTAGTACATGTATTGGAAAACTATTCTTTGTGTGTTGTTGCTTTTGTCTGTTTTTCTGAGACAAGAATCTCGTGCCAAACTCTTGCATTAGAAATTAGATAAGGGCACACTTAATAACCAAGGACTAGTAGACAAAATATGCTTACAGGTTTTCTGACACGCCTTCATATTAGAACTGCAAAATCAGATGGTCAACTGGAACACCTATCATATATACTTATAAAAAAAAGTTACTTTTAAATGACACAACAGCTTGAGTGGCATATCAAGGAGCTGTCATCATATTGCTTTGGATAGTATAATATTATATCAAAGAAAATGTGTGTGTATATATGTACGTATGTATGTATGTATGTATGTATGTATGTATGTATGTATATACGTAGATAGATAGGTAGTTAGATAGGTAGATAGATACATAGATTGATGATAGATAGATAGATGAGAAATTGGTGTATACATACCACCGAGTGATCTGTTTCAACATGTTCAGATATAAACACAATATTGACTGGTTTCAGATACAAGCGGTCGTATGCTCTGAGGAGTTAACGCGCAGTAATATCCGAGTGTATACAAGGATATTGCACAGAGGCAACCCTAAGGAGCATATGAGAGCTTTTATCTGACACCAGTCTATATTGCATTTACTATCCACCTTGTCCTGACAAGTGGCGTACTGATATTAGTTAATTTAGGTGCGTACATCTTTTTTTCATATGCACTATTTTCCGTTTGCAACGGGTATGTCCATACCCACTCTCTATGTCTTTTCTATGGATACTTTGAATTAGGTGAATAATAAATCTTTCGCACAAACAGCTAGGAATATGCTCCTAACACCTTCTTCATTTACTGGGTGTTGGCTTGAAACGAAGTGCCACGCCCTTCAAATCATTAGCTGGATCGGAGAGTGATATGCCTCTGCTGAAGCTTACCACTTCGAGGCTACTGACGGCGCAGTGTCATCATCCACTAAGTGCACTGCTGTACTCAACAGGACAGATGGTGGAGGTGTGAGTATTGGCAGCCTTTTATCTCCCCCGAAATCAACACACGCCCAACCAGAGGGCGCTGCCGTCATGCTAGTTCGGGCCAATGAGCTGTCCGGGCGATAATTTTTTGTCTCAGGTCCGTCCCGCTTGCAGCTTGCTGGTACGAAGCCAAAACGTTCCTGTCTGTAAGGATGTGACTAGATGCAGAGAGGTAAGGTCCGTTTTATGTAAAAAAAATTCCAAAAAAATCGTGTACGCAGCACAAAGTGATCGGTATTCAGATTATTAACCCTTCAGCAAGAGGTGAGTAAGATTAATGGATGTTGATACTATTTGTCTGTTATTTTTCTTCCTATACGGTGATAAAATAAACATGAAAATAAGTATATTCATATATCTTTTTAATTTGTTGAATACCTTAAGTTAGGGGAATGGCAGTGAGACGGCCACAGGGTATAGGAATTGGGAGTCAAATATTATCTGATCTTTACTTTCATATGATCTTTGGATTTTTTATCTACGGTGCATAGGTTGTCAATACTACGGATTTTTATCTTTTTATGAATATGAAAACTTTGCTGATATTGCATGTTTTATTTACCTTGGTCTTGGTTTTAGATTTATATGCATCCAAGATGGCGGGAATGACCTCTAACTGCCCGCAGAAGAACGAGGTCAGATCGTTAGTATGGCCCGTTACATTCTGCTTTACATGCTCGGCGTGCCTGCTGCCCATATGCCTACCTCCTCCTGCATCACAGTCACTTCACCTTTACCCCTAACCCACCCCTCACATGCACTCCGCCTACCGGCTTCTAACCCAAGCCCCCCGACTCCCTTCTTCACCTCCTGAAATTTGCATAGACTATTGACATATGACTTATAACATATGAACAACTGGTATGCTATGTCATCATTAACAACATCATATTGAAAATATTCAGGTAGCATGCGCTAAGACAAAGCTTCCTAGATGAAGTACATAACACATTCCATCTGAGCTTCACCTATCTGTAAACACTAATCAATACCAAGAAAGGTATTATTTGTATCAACCGATTCCTCTCGATCCTTCTGTGAGACCGAGCTCGTAACCTCTTGGTTAACTAATTAATGAGACCTGATTAATGTAATCTGAACCGCTGATTGCTCGTTATCTTTCACCTCACTCCTGCGCTGAAGTATATTTATATATATATATATATATATATATATATATATATATATATATATATTTGACACTGTTTACCTGAGGTCTGCTTACATTTCACTGTCTCCTTTTTCCCCTCCGCAACACACATCCCTTCTCCTATGTCACTGCAACATATGTTCTCTCCATCCACACTCCTCCCATCTATCCCGCCAGTCTATAAAACTACGCCCACGTCCTCTAGTGTGCTAACTCTAGCACCTAGTACAGTGTAGAAGAGAGGGAAATGACGGCAAAAGTGTCGTAAGGCTTGGAGATGAGCCATGGTCTACCAGCAACCCGCTACCAATCCCGGTAAATCTTCAACAGCGCTGGGAGAAATGCCTCGAGGTTTTTACCATCCGCCCGGCCTCTTCCTCGCACCACACTCGCCATGCACATTCTTCAAGACCTTCCCAATTACCTCGGGTCTGGATAGCCAACAGATGGTGGGCGGTACTACTCAGCGCAGACAACTAGTCAAACTGAGTCTAATCTAATGCAAAAAGGTTAATCAAGTCCAACAAGCGTGCTTGTCCAGGCGTACGCATCAGCAGATGTTCTTCTGTTTATCAGAAGACGAAGTTAATCACCACACGCTCAGTACTACTCGTTACGCAGAGACTTTTCACTTAGATCAAAAGGCTTATTCTTATAAAATAGTCCATAATAATGACTTGTATTAATGAAGCAGAGGGTTGAGATCTGGCTGCATATTGATGCCGAACTATGAATGCTAGTTTCTGGGATGCTGATCAAAGGCTGAGATGTTCATTGGCGGTGTGTTCAAAACATATAGCTCTGAGTGATGTAAGGAAAGTTTAAAATGAGATATTATTACCAGACGAGCTGAAGAAGTGAAAATGAGATATCATTACTAGATGTAATATGCACTGGATAAAGTAAATATGCCGGATAACTATTATACCCATATTATATTCTTTTGAAGCAAGTGGTATTCACATATTTCGCAATCCCTCTGTTAGTGATCTGCAGGAACAAAGATTGTATACTGCCATTTTAACTGATTTCTTATCTTTGCTGTGTACTTCGGTTACGACATCAAAATATTTCAATGTTCATTCTATATCAAGACAGCAGATTTGTCGGGCCCGGTGCTCCAAATGGTATTCTCGAAAGAACTGCCGATCTTTGAGAAGGTAGTCAATTACAATATACTGAATACATTTATCATGAAGCGAATGGACAGTTTATAATATAACTCATTTTATCCGTAGTTCCCATAATGGCAGAGGATTATCATGGATATGGAGAGGCCTCTCGAGATAATGCATGACGTAAAGCTTATATATTCCATTTCTTTCTTAATGTTTTCACTAACAATTTTCCACATTCCTCCAATTATCTATTACCACCACATCGCCGATTTTATAGTTATTCCCGACTGACTCACTGCTCCGTGCTTCCTGGAATTCTAAGGACAGGTTTCCAGAAATCAGGTTTGAATATTTCATGTGTTCAATCACGGATTAGACTCATCTAACCTAGAAAGTATGCACTGGGAGGCAATTTGCCTGACAGATACATATCACATACATATAGATGTGATTCAATGCTACTATTCTTCATTCCCCACAAAAATTGTATTCATATTGCAAAGGCTACTTCCATCAAGAATTTTCTCACAACTTCTCTTGACAAGATTTGTCTGCTACAGCACGGGTCGGGAGTTGGTTGGCATACACCGGAGAAATTTGGAGGGGCAGGCAGCAAGGGGGAGTATAGGTCGCTACTAACCCCAATAATTAACTACCACACGCTCTCGAGATAAACGAAACCAGGTGAGGCTGAGGCTGGAGCCTGAGGCAAATACTACTTGCTGAATGTCAATAAGATAAATGCCGCTGGCGACAGACAGGATTTACCGCCGTCCAATCAATGTCTTCCCGCTTCAAGGGCCGTTCTGCGGAGGGAAAAAACAGGTGTTATGATGGCACATTAAGGGTCCATTAAACCCATACTCACAGCAATTTTGAGTCTGGTTTTATAACGTGTATTATTCATGGATGTTATTCCTTTTTATCGCCCTGCTATTGGCGATATTAATGAACGCGTCAGGTTTTGCACATTAAGTTGCTGCACATAAAGAATAGGTTTATTGACATAAAAGCCTGTTTAATATTTTCAGGGTTCAAAGAGTGAAGTTTACTAGTTATGTATTACCAGCGTGCAAATCACTATCGGGAAGACATTGAAGTAGCTTATTGCATGGATATGTAAGCGCTAATCGACAATATGAAAACATTTAACACCATTATAAGTCTTGGAAATGCTGATAGATAGCTTGGGAAATTTCGCGATATTTCTGACGCGATATTAGTGTTGTTACATCTGTGCAAGAGAAATACTGGGGATTTGCCTTTAAAAGTATATAAGGACGTGATTTTCTCCTTGTCTATAGATATAGAGGTTTAGTCGCCACCCTCTGCTGTATTTCTTATAAGCTGGAGAGTGAGACTAGATAGTAGATTACAGACGCATTCGAGTCCTATATGATACACAATTCTTGGGAATTACATACGGAAATGGAGGTCAAGTGGTAAACGTAGTCGATGTATGAGAGTTGTCACAGGTCCGGGGACTCTAACCCTAGATGTTGTGTATGCTGCTGGATTCATAATATGTTTAATTGTAAATAAATGTAAATATATGACTCAATGCGTTTACGTGGATAATATAAGATATACAAGAGGATAATGCACGTCTACTGGGACTTAATCAAGACACCTAGATATTAGCCAGAATGAGAAAACAAACCTCCTCGACTCCAGGCCTTCCAGTCATTGCGTTAGAAAAGTTCTGAGGGAGAGCAATGAAGCTAAAGGAACACAGGGACTGTCTGGAATGCTACTTTACCTTTTTAATAATCAGTTGAAGCAAGCCAGGCACGTTTTCTAACAGGGCTAGGCATTCATTAGTGTACCACTGTGAGCACTTTGTCCTATCATCAACACCCCCCCCCCTTCCGTCTACTGATTTTCTGCCTCAGTCTATCTGGGCGCTTATATATAATGTGGTTGTTCCACCTACCGACGAAAAGGCCACAGATTATATACACCTTGTACAAAAGTCGGTCTATTGTTTTATTTGGGAAAATATTGGTGCTCATAATCGGTGGTGGTCAGCAAAAAAGCTATTTTCCGATGAGAATTGAGGTAGGCGCCGACCGATGTTTTAGCCTCAAGTTCATTCCGTCACCGATGAATTCAACCTGCTTTGATTTCATCGTTGGTATAAAAAGTCAATCGTGGTGCCATATTATATGATGTTGGAGAGAAAAAATTGTTGACCCTTTCTGTTTCCATCTGACGATTACTGCACCAAAAGTGTTACAAAATCCTCGCGAAGCTATTTTGTATCCTGTTAACATGCATCTCTTTTCTGATTCTTTGACTCCGATGACAGGCAGTCGTACAGTAGGGGTTCTGTCATGTGCAACCCTTCACAAAATAATAAATATAGGTTCAATTTATAATTTGATATCGTTGGATTGTATCCTAGAAATACTACCAACTGATACTTCCATAAGACATCCATAAAATGAGCCCGGACAAAGATAAATGAATAGACGATAATGGCTGCATCTGTTTGTACTCCAAACCAAAGAAACTCGATCATTTTCCCTGTAAGAGAAGGGCTAATCACAGCTTTTCATATATTTCTTCCATCCTGGCTTCAGCAGAAACAGGTTGTTAACATTCTACCTTTCATTGTAGCTTCTCGTAACCATGACGACAGATTCCATCCCAATCTATTCTTCTGAACCACACCCTGCGTTCTATGCACCAGCGTTGTGCGCCGCTTTGTCAGTGGTTTCTATTTTATCTGCTACCAAGGGCTCTTTTTGGTGGTGACTTCCAGCCCTCGTCACACCGTGGCTTCCTGCAGCATGGTTCCGAGGATTGATGCGACGTTCACAGATTTTACGCTGTCCTGGAGTCTGTGTCATGCTGGCCCACCCTCCCTTGTACCTGGTTTTCGTTGGATTTGCACCCAGGCCAGTTTTAAAGTTGTAGGAAACAGGATATAGACGGCTGAACTGATAGGTAGGAATAGTGGCAAGATAACCTGAGGAATATCTATATAACTAGGAGCCAAAAGTATGTTCATCACAGATGAATGAGCGTGCTATTATAAGGTTTGAAGGTTTGAGTCAGATTTAGCCTATGGATAGTTTTATGTAACCCACCTGCACCCGGTCAACTTGTCATTTCTCTAACTGCCTGAGTCTAGAATCAAAACATATCAAGCAACAGTGGGTCAATGAGGTATTTCGGTCTTGAGTGATTGGTCATGGTCAGCTGGGCACACCTCTAAGACCCTGAGACACTGGCTCCCTCCTCTGTTCTCATCATCACAGTGAACAGCAGGCAGATAGTAAAGGGATAGTTTTCTGGAAGCACACTGAAAGTTCAATGTGACGCTCTAAAAAGTATGTGATAACACTGAGCTCTGCTGATACCATAAGATCAATTAGAATTGATTATAATTAAATGAGGGAATTTTCTGAAGAATTCAGTGATTTATTTTTTATATACCTTTATAGCCATAGATATTGCTACTTAGATACAATTCCTTTGAGGTAGGGGACCGCTCCCCAACCCAAGTGTCCTGATCATAGTCGTACGTATTATGAACCCCTAAATGGTCCTTTACTACCAATATTACCTCATAATACACGTCATTGGAAAACATCACGCGAGCCGATTACAGACGGTCACTGGAACTCCTACTAACATATAGAATATAAATATTAAACCAGTTGGCGGGGGCGAGACTTTCTTACTCTAGTTTGTATTGTGATGTAGGTTCAGTCGGGATACTAGTCAGGGTAATACAAACGGATAATACCCGATAGCCTAGTTTTTGATTAGCACTGCCGTCTATATAGGAGCACATTACACTGCTCTAGACATATACGCTTAAAACCAGGGTCAAATCTGTTGATCCTTTACTCGTGGTCATTTCTTTGAACGAGCCTCGAACTGGGCGTCGTACAACCTTACAGATCCCCTACAGGGCCCATTCAAACCCCATACAAGCCACCCCCACTCATCTCACACTGCACAGTCAGGAAGGGGGGCTTGCCTGGGGTTTGCAGAAAGGGCGATAACCATCTGACATGACGACTGGCCGACCAGCAAAATGGCTGCGGCGACTAAAAGGGGATCCGAACCATTGACCGGCGTAGTCTGTCTCTGGCTGGCGGCTTTTGGGAGGTGAAAGCAGGGAGGTGGGGTATAGAGGTAGAAAGGGGTGGTTGGCCGCCGCTCGCTTTATCAAAGTATATTACCATTGGCCATGTGGTCGCACCGCAAGCACCCAAGGGCACACTTGGCCTTTTCAAGACGATTACTACGCGTCCCTAGCAGGGCTACGTGGACGTACGAAAAAAGTACCTTTTCATGGTTAGTAATTATCTCTAATGCCCACGTTGCGGATGAAGGAAAGGCTTCTACTCTATCGTCGTGTGACACTGTCCGCATCATGCTGAGACAGCATTTCGGGATATAATGTTAGGAAAATGTAACCCCTCACCAATTATTGGGGGGCAGGATGTCAAAAATTGGGTCATGTGGGAATTTTGTGAAGAAATTTTGACACTACCCAGGATAGTAGGCCATACATCGGGGACGATGGCCAACCTCCTTTCCTTAGAATTGGTGGTTTTCGCTTATCTATTGATCGAAACTTATTGCCAACATACAAGAATTATCTATCACTTAGTGTAACAGTTTCATAGCTGGAACAAAACAACATGAATAGATGGCATAAGTTCTTCACAAAATTCCCTTGAAAGTTACATTGCTCCCAGAATAGATCTTTCCTAATAGATGTTCCACCTGCTCTCGGTCGAATGAGTTTAAGATTTAACGAACCTGTCCTAATTCCCGTCTGACTATGTGCGAATTGTGAATGGACATGTTCCGGATGTGATGCAGTGATGGATTGTGTTGCATTAGGCAGGTGACGAATGACGAATGGTCCTGGGGACTGGGAGAAGAAACTGCTATTGACTTGCAATGCCTTTCCCACAATTTCACCCATTCAATACATTTGTACTTAACACACATGGAGCTGTATTACTCAGCTGGTGCTCTTAACCCTTCCAATAGCTATTCCTCTCTTTTTCTATTTATGGAGCTTGGCTTCCATAATGGGACAGTAACGGAGGGAAGCTGACCTAGGGTAGCAGAATTCTTAATTTTCAATGTGATGCTTTCCTTTTTTTAGACTTTTATTGCAATCAATCGTGAACAATTACTCTTCCATGCAATACGTGTCTCTGATTAACATAGTGTAAAACAATCCATTGTAAGTACAATGATTTCTTCTTTCCGAGTTATGTTTGTCTTTTGTTTTAACATAGCATAACACAATAGATATAACACGTGGCAAGGACATTCAGCTCCTATGGATCTATGATACTTCATCATTCATATTTACAAATACCTGAACTTATTTACATTTTGGCCTGTTTGGACCTTTGTCCTAGTTACTAAAGATTGTGTCTGCTCGTTATAACTTATTAGTATGCGTGTTCACTCTTCACACCACGGATTACAATAACAGGGCCTTCTGAGAACATGTCACTTGGTATGAAACTTCCAGCCATGTTATGAAAGTTTCAGCATTGGCATGAAAACTATAGCTACTACAGCCTCAGTGGTGTGTAGCTATAGAGTAAATTATACGTAGAATGATATCCTTCCCGTTATAGGCTATATAAAGAATGTATTACAAAACGGAACAAACGAAACGTTTCTACCTTCGTAAATGATATGTCCTCTGTCATTAACATTTGCATGGAAAAATGTTTGTTTATAAATGTGATATTACTTCCATTGTGGTCCTCCTCGCTGCGTTCTGTATCAAGTCAAAAGGGAATATTGATTCTATAAACTCTCTGATCATAACATCAGGGTTGTTGGCCAGGATAGACGCCAGCCATTCCCATGAAACATTGAATATTTCAAGCATTTTCACTCTGATTACCTTGACTATTCTACTGAAAAACATATATTTCAATTCCCCATCCGCTCATACTCCAACAACTTCCAGTACGGCTCAAATGATCTGAGCACAATATTAGGAAGATTTCTTATAGAAAACTTATTCTTGAAGATGTTGACAAGAAGATTGTACAGCGAATTTGCAGTGGGCTTTGGCTCGTCCTTGCCTCCGTCTAATGAGGTAGACCTGAGGAGGGATATCGCTGGCGTATAGTCATTATCCTGCTGAGTGAGCCTCTCGTCTCGCAGTGATGGTTGGGAGCTGCTCCCTTTAATGGAAGAAACATTGGTGTCCGTGACAGAGAAGAAATCTCAAATAAGACTGAAATTGCGACAGTGCTGACGTATGCTATGTCCGATTGTGCTCAAAGTGATAAGTGCATCTAGAGGCACGCAGGTAAATCTCATAGCCCTGGCTCTAATTGTATCATGGTTATAGAGTGAATGCCGAGTAGTTAGAAGCAACATTTCTGTCATACTCCGAAAGGAAAATTATACGGTGATATTAACACAAGTCAATTAATTACCTCTGATTATGACGAGTGCACGGTACACAATGAATTGAATCACAGATGAATCTTTCAGTTTATTGAATTACTAGATCCGACTTGAATACGACGGGGGGGGGGGGGGGCGGGGGTGAGCTATTGGATGGGGAGGGGGCAGTTCGTATGAGGGTATTTGCCTGGATGGCATTTCGTTTTGAGGTATTTTCCCGGGGGGATTTCATTTCAGGATATTTTCGGGGGGGGGGGGGTGCATTTCAATTTGCGGTCAGAGACTCTTTACCTTGTGAAAGGGAGAGTGTCTGAGATTATGAATCAGATCATAGTGTCTGAGAGCATAAATCAGATCATTTTGTGGTATTCCCAAGGGGGGGGGGGCTTTATTTTGAGCCATTTGCCTTGGGGGGGTTTCATTTTGAGGTATTCCCAAGGAGGAAGGGCTTTATTTTGGAGGATTCGCCAAGCAAAACCCCTCCTCTGCAATAAATATTGAATGCTCCCTTATCATTTACTTCTCATAATGTACGTAATCTTATTCTGATAAGGTACTCCAGTAAATATTGATATTCCTAGAAACCTTACAAGTAGACATCTACCAGCATAATATGATTTATAAATCATTCTTGGATTTTATTCTGAAATATTCAATTCATGAATGATTTATCGTCGTAAAATTTCCCAGGAAATAAAAGAAGTCTACAAGCCTTCTAATGCTCAATGTGGCCTACTGTACTGTACATTGCAATTTCACATTCTGTACCTCATAACTACCCCATTAGTGATATCGCAGTGCAGCAGGCAGTTTAAAGGAGAAAAGTATTCATCTATAGATGAGGCCTTTTGTTCGGTAATCATATAAATGGACTGAAGTCATGGAGATGGAATAGATTCATTAGTGAAGGTTAAAGGAGTGTGAGAAATTCCCGATTAAAGCCAGGGGTAATTAGTATATCATCATTATGCAGAAACTAATGTGTTAGTAACCCATACAAAACGCACTCAAGCGTAGATCTTTAACATATCTGACGTCCCTTTTCTTGCACGAATATGAGCTTTGTACTGTGTCCATGGTTTGAATTGATTTTTCTTTGATCATAACTCAAGGATGTGAAGGAGATTTAACATATGGTTTGAATTAAAATATTAATATATATGTATATATTAATATTAGCCATCGACTGAAATGTGGTGACTGAGCAATTGTCTTGGGATTCTCCCTCAAAAAATCAAGTCTTCTTGGATGTTCATATTATACTCATAGTATCTCATCGCGGTATTTTTCTCCGTAGGCTTAACATTAGGAACTCATACTCCATGGCTACGACACACTCCGATGGAAGGTCTACAACATGGCATTTCTATCGTAGCACTATCGGAGGGTGTCGGAGTGTGTTGGAGTGTGTCGTAGTACCATCGGAACACAAACCCCACTTCGACGATAGAGCCGTTCCTTCCGACACAAATTTTATTTTCTCATTGGGACGCTTGTCGCAAGGCTATCATAGTGTGTCGGAGGCGCAAATCGTGATAGTTGCATACCCCCTTTATTGTAGAAACCTGACCAACTGCCCCGATATGTACTACAATTTCGCACGAGATTTTGTATCGGTATGTGTCGAGAGCCCAGTGGACACCCCCCCCCCCCCCTTAAGATTCGCAGTGGCGTCAGAACCAATCAAGTGTAAAAATTGTCTTGAATTTTCAACATCGAAAATTGTCTAAAACTAACTTTTTAGTATGCAACTATGGCTAAGCCTTGACCTTTCACTGTGGAAAAGTTTCAAAGTCTGACTTTTTAGTGTGTAGCAATGGCAAGACCTTGATTTTTTAACACAGAAAAATGTCAAAGTCTGACATTTTATCATGCAAATATGGTTAAGCCCTGACTTTTTACAATGGAAAAATGTCAAAGTCTGACTCTTTGGCGTGCAATGATGGCTAAGACCTGACTTTAAAAAAAAAATTTGAGGGTGAGGAAACAAAATAAGCCCTGACTTTTCACTGTGAAAAATGTCAATGTCCGATTTTTAGCATGCAATGATGGCTGAACCCTCACTTTTCACCGTGTAAAATGTCAAAGTCTGACTTTTTAGCATGCAATGATGGCTAAGCCCTGACTTTTCACTGTGGAAAAATGTGAAAGTCTTACCTTTTCGCATGTAATGAAGGCTAAGACCTAACTTTTCACAGACTTTTCGCAGATTAAAGGTAAATCCAGTGCAACAGGCCAATGTCAAAGTCTGACTTCATGCACATGCACAGGTATGATGATAGACATACAAATCTACAATAGTAGTTATAGTGGCAGTGGTAACGCTAGTGGCGACAGTTCAATATGTTGTGTCATCAGATTGTATTTCAAATATCAAATACTACATTGACGGTGATAATAATGCTGCAGTTAGTGGTACTAATGACAGGATAATGGCAGTTGAGGTAATGGTAATCGTAGCTGTGGTATCGGTCGTGATAGTGACCAAGATAGCAGTTATGATCGTTCTCGTGTTATAGCCACATGTAAGGCTTACGGTATGTAATTTTAGACAGTATAGTGATACCGGTGTTAATGCCAACGGTGGTAGCGGCGGTGCTGCTGCTGGTGGCAGCGGTGGCGGTGACAGTACTGTAGAGCGGCCTGGAGGGGTTGTATGACATGTTGGCTGACGGGATGGCGGTCTTTTTGGGTACAGGGATCCATAGTTGAACAATTCATGGTATATATGATAGCAGTCTATGCCCAGCAGGCGGCCGCTTTATTACACAGGACATGACAGTGGGGCTCCAGACAAGCGCCAATATTCCGTCAATTGAGCATAAAAATGCAACCGCAAGAAATATTTTACCATAAGAGGCTTCCATAACCAAGATTTCCGATATTTATAAACCAACTGGTCCCTTTTATCTTCCTTTTCATTTTTTAAGATTTTCAACATATAGTCATTGGGTAATGGGTATATGAGGCCCACCTTTCTTAGCCCCCTTATAGGCCAAACGGCGAGCTGTCGGAGCTGCTCTTGATGGGAAGAGATAAAGGGAAGGATAGGAAGGAGGGGACGGAATCGATGGCGATATGACAGGATGGTAGAAAGGGAGCTGAGGCAGTAGGGTGAATCGAATGGCCCTGTAAAAATCTATCCATGTATGTATCACAGATCATCTCCCCAGGGTCTAACGCTGGAGGCGGCACTGCTGGCGCTGAATATCATTTCACCCACAGGAACAGGTCATGTGGGGTTGCATATGGGCAACACAAGGTGATGAAGATAGATGGATCACCACGTCCCATACACAAGGTCCAACGTTACTTTTTATTCTCCTACTAATTCTCCTAAAGCCAATGGCTGGTGATGTATAAAAGTCATATCGCCAACCGCCATTTGGCCACAATACATTCTGATCACCTGGGATTATAGCCATTCATCCTGCAGAGGCCTCGGCGTAGATGTATTTCTCCATGTTCCATGAGGGGATAGATGTCTATTAAAAAATAAGGATGAACATGGCCGATGGAGGATATCATTCATCGTCTCTGATGTTGGTGGAATATTAGTCCGAACTATTAGATCCTGGTTTCCATTTAGGAGAATTAAGGACATTTATCCGGGAACGTATGGAAATAAAACATTCATTACTGCGTTGGTAACGTGATAATAATGTTATCGGTTGCTAATGACCAACAACAACAAAACACATAGTCATTCCCACTGTAAATGTGGACTTTTCATAGCTTGATACAATTGATAGAACAACATATATAAAACACGCGTTGTTATTATGCGGAATTTATATTTCACAGTTTGGGTATAAAGCCAAAGGAAAGATGACACTAATGAACATCCCCATCCGACATATAATCAATCATAGCACATGACGGCCGCTGTCATAGATCATCCACCGGGAGGATCTGTCATACCTAGGAGGCTGTATGGATTGTATATTGCAGGATACGACAAGTTACAGTCTCAAGGAACACGCGCACATCCTCGTCTGAAATACTGATCACTGACATACATTAAATGGAAAGATGTGTATATACATATGTACTTGTATCGGCATATGATATTTGTATTTGCTTACCACGGCCTATGCGGAGTCTGCAGAAGGATCGCACCTAGAGCCCTGTCCATCATCCTGTCAATCATCCTGCCAACCATCCTATCAATCATCCTGCCTACAAAATTGCTACTAAATTAATCCTTTAGAATCTATGGATCACCATTCTGAAATCACCCAAAGGGACTTCAGACAGGGAAAAGGAAAGGAGCATGCAGATAAAATTATGTCTTAGAATAGATATTTGCCTGATTTGAGAGCTCACTTGATTATGAAAGTTAGCCCAGCCATTATTAGCTTAACTTCTCTATGCCACCTAGTATTAAGTGTGTGATGCCAGCATGGGAAAATAAGATTTAATATAAAATATGCATTTAGAAAGAACTGGACTGTTCTACGTGAGACCTAGTGCCAAAGGCGCTAGTAAATATATATATATATATATATATATATATATATATATAGAGAGAGAGAGAGAGAGAGAGAGAGAGAGAGAGAGAGAGAGAGAGAGAGAGAATGATGAAAATTTAAAGATATAAATAAAAGGGGTCGGTGGGTGGGAACATTTAATGAAATGTGAAGTGGTGTGTGTAATGGCGGAGAGTGAAGTGAGAGTGAATAAGGATGAACATGGCCATTTGATCATTTGACGGTCATTTGATGAAAAAATACGGCCGTATTTTTTCATCAAATGACCTCAAACAGCCACCCGTACGGGCTCAGTAACCACGTTTTCTCATAATCCAATAGCGATGTCATAACGTCTTGTAGGGGTAAATCGACCAAATCCTTAGCGAGGAGATGGCCAAACAACTCGGCTTTCGTAGTATTGGCTTCATTGACACTGCACTGGGTAGCATGTCGATAAGTTCGGTGCCTTGGTAAATATCTGGAATAACTTTTGTTGTTTCTGGGTTGAAAGTGCCTGAGGTAGGAGGGGTGATATTGCAGGCCCTACCTGTAGTGTAATGCTATGCAAAAAGTGGTGACTGCTGCACAAATATCACTAAGTTGAGTTTCTTTTTCCATATCTTTAATTGAGAGGGAACATAGGTGCTTTGGAGTGGTGGATGGCAAGGGGACCCTTGAGGTTTTCAAAGCAGACCACCTTCATGACCCTCTGATATGGTTTCTTGGTGAGAGGTTTCTCCTGGAGGGCAGTACACTATTGCAAAAGAAAACCTGAGACCCTTGAATATGACTTGAGTCCTTTGGCAAAACTCAGGTATCTGCAGGACCTTCTCTGAAACTAGAACAACATGCTTAGGTAACCGTATAGATATAAGTAAACAGCATATTTGGCATAGAAGTTAATAAACAAAAGGGTTTGCTCAGCAGATCAACAAGCAGAAGGCGTTTATTATAGTATCAGTGACACCAGTGAATTCCCTAGAGTTGATTTAGTTGGGGATTAGTTGGGGGTCTGTAATATGAGAATTTCTCAGAGATCTTTCTCAAAGATCTAGAAATTGCTGTTGTGAGGTCATTAGATACATACTCTGGTGGTAGACTAGCAACAGATTATGTTTGGAATGTATGTATGTTTGTTTGGGTAGTTTAACGTCTTGAAAGCGACCAGTGTTAATTAGATATGGACAAGTATACTTCTTGCTAATCTACATCTGGTAGATAGGGCAAAAAAGGTAGGGTCGTGCTTAAAAAAAGGGTTATTCACCATATTTATGGTTGCTAAACAACCAAATTCTGCCTAGCAACCATGTAAATGAGTAGATCATAAATGGAATAAGATGAAACCTTACTTACTATATCATATACTTTAAAATGACTCAAAAACGTTATCTAGAAGTTGTTTTATACCTATCTTGACAGAACTGTAGGTGTTCCAGTGGCTAAATTGGATTTATGCAAATTAGACATATTTCCCCAAGGGAATTTTGATGGATTTGTATTATTGCTGGGACCTCTGTGAGATGCATTGTGAAGAAAAAGATTCTATTACAATATGTTGTGCCTAAATTGACCAAACTAAGAGTTTCACGACAGGTTATTGCCCATTGATAATACACAGGTGCGAAGAGAGCAGGTGATGTAGAGGAGAGGGTAATTCTAGAATGGGCTACTCTGGAGAATGGATTGGCTGCACCATGCGCCTACTCTCATCACGCCTTCGAGCTGCTCCCCTATCCGTCAATCGGCCAGCTCATCAGCACGGTGCTACACTTGGACTAAAGGAGGTAAAGCGATTTTGGCTCTAATTCAGTAGCAGGAAAAGAAACAGGGAGTGTTGTGGCCTATGGCAGACACGGCTATCAATAACTACTACACCAATACCCATTCGTATTCAACATATAGACAATAATGACTGAACCAGTAGTTATTCATATACAAAACCAGTGTAAGATACAGGAATGAACCATGAATAGACATCTACGATGACACCTTCGACAAAGCCTAGCACCGGACAAAGTTGGTTCCAGATTATGCCATAATGCCACAGCACTATCAAACACGGCAGTGTAGACTTACGCAGTCTATATATTTCGCCATATATCCATGTTTTAAGGTAGATACATATTTCATAACTGTGGTTTATGATGATCAATATGATTATTGTGACTGGTTTAAAATAGTTGATAATGAATGAACATTAAAGAATGGATCGATTGACTATTTTTCCGGGATCTCTACCCGGAGATTTTGTGTGTTCAGAATCTCCGGTTGGAGAATTACATAGACTCAATGCATTCTCTATGGCGACTTCGCACTAGGTGGGTAATAGATATACATCTTAGCTTTATTGCATGATGTCTACCATGTCACATAGACACAACTATTCCCATTCATAAGAAAAATAAGTCCTTTCAGATGTTCGTAATGCTGTGTTTTAATACGGAAGGTATTTTTGTGATGTCTTCAGAACGCATCATGAGAAACGTATGTGCCTGGGGCATAAGTCCGCCATGGGGTGCAGAATTTCGCTAGAGGGCAATGCTCGTAGCACTGGGATTCTATTTCCTAGGTGTTACAGATTGCAGTCCACAGGCAAATGCCCACTCTACAATATGATCTCCGGAGCTAGGTCACCTTATGTTTTATGGACCGCACAAATATCACAGAAAGAAATATATATGGTATGCAAACAAAGATCAATAAACCACAACCTAAGGAGAAGGACGGACCTCTTGGTTCTAGTTTTCTAGACAGAACTGTGCCTGAATGAACCTATGCATGTAATTGTTTTTATAGACTCAAAAAAGAAATAGCGGTAGTGAACAATTTTTCGATGTAACCCCAAGAAACTTTCCAAGAAATGGAATAGGAATAATCAGAATTGTGAGAGTCAACACTACAGGGGTGGCAACCATGTGATTAATACAGGACAGCTCTATGATAATGTGGAGAGATTCATAAAAGACTTGCTCCAAAAAAAGGGTTTTAAGACCATGTCAGTTTATATATGGTTTATATATGACATCAAGAAAAACAAGTAATTTCTTTTAACCATTCCTCCTAGGAAGGTTCACTCTCACTTTAATACTGGCTTCGGATTGGAGTAATGAAATTAAAGTTTGATCAGTAATGCTCATATCTTCACTATAAATTTATCATGGATATGATCAGTTTTTGGTGTCATGTGCCAATATGACCCACACAGGTCTGAGGTATATTTCCGAGATATTTCGAGCACCGGTATCTCAAATAGTATTTCAGACAATGATAAACTGCTGTAACCATGACAGGTTTCCCAGAAGGACTACATCATCATAAATAGCACTGAACGATAGAAGAACCTGTATTTCACTGCTGGCAACTTCATCGCCGACTAAATCTTCATGGTGTGTCACGTAAAAGTATATCATTGTTTTAATATTATTTATCATTCACGAAATAATTCACAATATCATTTCGAACGCCAAAACATGTATGAAATGTCTTTCACATCGCATCCCGGATCCTCTCCTTACAGAGGGTGCATGACTAGGCACGATGCCATTTCCGTGTTTGCTACTTGAACATTATTATATCATTGCAGTATTGGTGATTCATTTGTTAAAATGCTGATTGAATAAACAAACTGCTTCGTATTCCTTATTTGAAATTTTATGATACGCCGAATACTGAACTTATCAAATATTTATTGTTGATTACAAAAATGGCCTTGGTGGCCCCTGAAAGGATTCATTCAAACAAGAAATAATTTATAGGAACATTGTTAACTGTTTCCGAACGGTTATGAATAAATCAACACCTACAGTATAAAAAGAGGAACGATGGATGATTTCATCGATACTTCAATTCAAATATGGATGAGAGATTATTTGATGGTTATGAAATAAATGCAAGAAATGGGATCTTGTTAAATTGGGATAAAGAGTATGCTTTATATCATTTCCTTTCATGAATTTCTATAACTGCATCCTGTGGCCATGCTGCATATAGTTCTCCGAATGGAGTACAACAGTCGCTCGCTACTCTACATAACATCACCTTTATCCTACCTCTAAATTGTCGTGTAGACCTAACACAGATACGGTACAAGCTGTGTTGTGATTATCCTATAACCCCTAAGACTTAAGTCCGTTTCAAATCAGAAAGTATGGTCTATAAAGAACCAAATCATCCTACGCTACTGATTTACTCTTCTGTCCTAGCAAAAGGGTCTACTGCAAAGCAACCAGTCAGTCACCTTCTACAGACCTCACAGGAGGCACGCAGCTCAAATGAATACTGCACAGTTGTCGTGTTTCCCCGCCCAAGTAGGAATGACTCAAGCGAGATGAAGAGTCATGACAATGTTGTTTCCCTGTGTAGCAACAATTTCGGCATGTTGATAACTACATGTAGATCCTGGGATCATACAGCATCCTTCCCAGCAAATGCAAGGAGGAAATATCAGCAATAGATTCATATGAATTGAATCTGGGATAATGTGGTTATGGTGGACTTTTATACATGTGCACTGGACCAGACCCATGCACAAATAATGAAATGTTTAAGAAATGTATAAGTAACACTGTGAGCTGGTCTATAGCAGAAGTATAGGCATATCCCATATGAAACGTCCTGGTACCAAGAGAGCTGTATCTAGGCCAGTGTGTCAGCACACATGCACCCAAGGTGAAGGCCAGTAGGATGGAGTATTTGGGCCAGTGGGTCAGTGGCAGCACACCCACTGCCCCACTTAGCAGGGATGGATCATTTGGGCCAGTAGGTCAGCATCTGCACACCTACTGTCCCACTTAGCTTGGGTCAGTAGGACATGTCATTTGGGTAAGTAGGACAGAGTGTTGAGAGCGAGCATTTGGGACAACGACCTTGACACCCATCATTCTGGGTTCTTAGTCTGGCATGTGAGAAACCTGTACTACCTTGTGGAATACCAATAAAGAAGCATTATCAAGTACCTCTGTGAGCAGATCTTATCTGTGAAGGGCTGACGCAGCCAAGAAGAAGTTCTCTACCCACTACATCCTCCATGGACTTGAGATGCAGTATTCCAGTGATAACTTACTTCAGCGTTTGTGACCTATTCTAGGACTATAGCAAGTACAGTCCACATACACTACACAATTCTCCACATCCACATACCACACACTATCCTCATCATATCACTGTAGACCAGTGCTGCAGTTGAAAGTTAAAAGTTAAGATCTTTTACAGGTATGATACATATCGTGTGTTTCCTCATATTAAAGCCAAAACAACAAAAAAGGCATGGTTTTACTGCGACTTACTCTAGAAAATAACGCGTGTCAGATTATGGATATTTAAAAACAGAAATCATGGTCGACCCGACTTGGATTTGGTCCATGAATAGCAGTGCCTTCTATTGACGTCACAAGCATGTAGCTGTGGAAGCCACTCTGGTAGTGGCTTCTGATGACACGAATGCCTGACAGTGACGCATTGCCTTTCTGGCGGAGTAATGGAGGGTCGGCGGTGGGGGAAGAGCAAAACACCGAGTTTACCATATTTCATACATTTCTATGACTTACACATTTAGTCGCTTCCGAACCTCAAGGCTTGAGTTATATATCACACAATGTAATGGATATAAACATGTGTAATAGCGCTTAAGAAAACGAACAGTTTGTTCATCCTTAATAAATAGCCATATTTGGCAAGTAGGGATCACATGATCACATGACTAGAAGCCAGTAAACCATTTATTCTTCAGTTCAAACTATGAAGAATTTCGAAGTGTTACCTTGCAACGAATCACATTTCGATGTTTATCTCCGAAGCCTATGTTTGGAGAGTGGAGAGAGGTGCTTGGGAAATGTGGGGCAATATCACCTTCGTTAGAGGCGTGATTTCCTCTTATTGGACACGATCCAATCACGTGTGGTGTTAGATGAGGCCTGGCGCTTGTTGGATTCATAAGTCGCTATTGATGTCAGGCTGGCGCTGATTGGCGGAGACCCACCCACGTGACTGAGCCTGTACCCGGAATGACGGATGGGCCTGTTTTCCGGCCGGCCAGCTTTAAACCACACTCTATATTGTCCCTTCCCATCAATCCCCCGAGGCCATACTCAGACCTATCGCCCAGCGGTATTGATTGCATACCCACGTTCTATATGGATAGGGAAGTAAGATCAAATAATATAATGAAAAAGGGATAATAGGGAGCATGGCATGACAGACATCCTTTGTAGGTGGTCTCGTAATCTACAAGGCTACTGGATTCTAATCACAAATGAATATCATACATGCTATGGATGCATTCATACAGTAAGCGTCTTTTTGTTGCTTCGCCTCTTTTCCTCCCCCCGTGTAATTTGATTGGTGAGCATTTCATAGAAACAGTTTTCTATTATTCATTTCTTGACGTTGCCATATAATATGCTGATGAATATAAACAACCAGCGACCAACAACTATATAAAGACGAGATAAAGTTTTCTATATTTGTGATTACGAATGGCTGAATTATATGCTGACGAGAATTTCTTGCATTTAAATTCTCATATTTTCGCTTTGATTCATGATGAGGCATTCAAAAGACATTCCTCAATATAGCAGGGAAGGGTCGTTTGAAGTATCCTGTAACTGAACCATCCATTTTGTACAGGGTCAACTAAGTAGTGTTTGAGACTGTGACGTGTATGTAAGTTCCATTCCTCTCAGACCTTTTCCAGTCAATGTAGGGTATTCTGATAATCAAATGAAGCTGTTTAATAGAATATGCCATGTTAAGAGAATGTGCCATGGACGAATTCTTGAAACACGTATTCCTGTATTACCTTGTTTTGAACATATGGAATACCATAGACACTATGAACTCGAAAGAGTACGTCAAAAACATTAAGACATAGAGGATCAACAGTGATGCTGCGATAATGCACAATCACAATATTTTTAGTAGCACAAATTCATTAATACCAACAGTCACAAATATAGATCAGGCAGTGCATGAGGCTCGATTACGGCCAGTATTTAGATTGATATAGCAAATTGCTTTGGCTGTCTAGGGGAGTTTAGTTGTGCATTCCGTTTTAAAGTCTCCTTTGTCGATGGGGAAGCATCTCAATATGACAAACCAATTTCAGATACCGTATGTTAGTGACATGTTATAGGTATGATTCTTTTACCAGTAGTGAAATTCAAGCCAAGGTGAAATTGAACGCCCGCGAACCAAGGTTTCAGCAGGGTCTCCATGGAGAGTATCTGCAAGCTAAATTGCCTTGTTACCGAACATTCAATATTGGCTACAAGTGTATCATTCGAAAGCGTAATGTTAGTTTCAGTTGTGGTATCAGGAGTAGACTATCATTGCCATGCTTTCACAGCATCTACATAATTTCCTCATTTACTGTAGCCGGTATGTATGGTATATCCCTCTACCCACAATCTTGCGTGTCTTAATTGTAGTGGTATTCTTGGGCACTCACTAGAAGGTAATTCCTATCCTGTGCCTTAAATTGTGTGTCGGTGACAAATTGCCATCTTTTAGTTGATTACAAATTTCCTTCAGTAGATTTTTCCTGATCACTTGCATCACCTTGATAAGAGAGAATATAGACAGGTGAACCTTGGAGAAAATAAGGAAACTAGGAACAAATGGTATCATTAATGGATCAGTGTAGAATTTACAATTAAAAGGTTTGGGTTATATCTATAGGACATTCAACTTTCTCTTTCTACAACTGCCTTTCTGTGATCCAAATATATCAAGCACCATTGGGTCAGTGAGGTATTCCGGTCTTTAGTGATTGGTCATGGCCACCTGGGCACGCCTCTGAGACGTCACACACACAGAGTTGGGACGCAGATACTGAAGGGATAGTTTCTTAAGCACACTGAATGTCTATATGACCTCTCCCTAACTTAGCGAATATGAGCGTTTGGCCCACTCCTATAAGAAGTCGGTGACATATTAAGTGATACAACTTAGAATTACTAATCCATTTACAAGAAATTATTTAATTTCCGTAAGATATCGACCGTTGATCATTCTTCCATAGTACAGACTGCTTGTCTTTGCTTTTCATGGTATATTTAGAGATGTTTCATTCTGGGCGCTATACGAGCCACTCGGTATATGCACCTCGCTTCGCTGGTGTAAATAATCCTGATAAAGAGGGACTTTTTCTGGGTTGGTTACCCGCAGGGTGTGATTGCTTACAGTATGCCAGGGGCTGGTGGGGGAAAGCGGTTGGGTAGGAGAGTGGTGGAGTTTGCTGTGCCACCCACAGGGTCCTGTCATAGAGACTCAGCTGGCCAATTAGTTAAACCTACTCCTGCGGGAAATCTTACTGACAAACGTACGATAAACCGACAAGAATGAAAGCCCCCAAGGCAAACGATTTACAGTAAAGGGCGCTTGTCTTAAGTGGCCTGTTATACTCTGCCTAACACATGTTGGCATATGATCATATGGAGGAGCCGCAGAGGTGCATCATACACCTCCCTTTTACCCCTTCATTTATGGCTATTCTAGACTCTAATTGTAATTGTATGACACCATTCGAAGGAGGAACGTCGATACATTTGAATAATAATGAAAATGTTTGTATAGCTATACTGGTTTCCATTGTGACATGGTTCATGAAAATAGTTTTATTCAGAGTGTTTAACGAACAGCAGCACCCGTTATATGCAATTTCTTGGTTGGATGATATCTTTGCTGTCAGGGCTCACAAATGAACAACAGAAAAGAAAAAGTAAGGAGTGGTGTGTAATTTGCACAGTGCATCGCTTCCAGTCATATTTTACGAAGTATTTGTTTCCACTATAGTAGAAGAGATTGCATACAAGCAGACTGTCTACTCCTCAGATGCTTAGCGTAGAATAACAAGAATTACTTATCGCTGCATCTAGCCAAAATTGTTCACGTAATGAAAATATATACTATCCCAGCCTTCCCCAGTCCGTGGGCGGGCTACTCATCTGAGGTGAATACTGAGTTAAACGGACTCGTAGAGAGTGTGATTACAGATGCCCGAAGTCCCTAAAAATAGTGCACAGCCCTCAGCCACCAGCCACCAGTAGAAACATGGGAGATCGCTGCACGAGTCAGCAGTAGCTATAGTCACTGCTGAGATAAAAAGATCGACAAGATTGTGGCTCCTTGCCTGAGCAATATTACAGGGATAGTAGAACTATTTTTGGTAATCTCCAATTTTAATGCAAGTGAAATATTTCCTATAGACTACTTATTGTATAGTCGGTTTTGTAATCATCTGCTGATTTGTCTCAAAGCACCTCTTATAACACAGATGATAAGAACTAATGTTAGCGATAGTTTACACAGAAAGCAGCTCTGTACTGGAACGACTAGAAAGACCTTAATCACACAGCCTTGTTGACAGCCTAAACCATCAGCACAGAAATGTTTATGATTTATGAGTTGCGTCTGATCCTTCTTCCTAATTTTGCACCCTAGCAATTCTTCAAGTGTCATGTTGTGAAATATTGTTTGTTTTTTTCATATATCATGTTGAAGATAATACAAATGCACAACAAACCGGAGTCACATGCCACCGGCTCACTTGTATACAATTAATTGAGTTCAAAAAAATTATCATCGCCACTTAATTCAAAGAAACAATAATCACATTTGTATGTTTTTACATGCAGTAGTATGTTCCTCCAGCAATAAAAGTTGCTTCAATTTTTCACACACTATCTTTTTATGAAAAAGGATGTCGAAACTACGGAGCCTCCTTCTTTATAGGGTAGAGGTGGTATGATAACAGATTTGCTACGATAACAGTTGAGGATTGGTGCGTGTGTATGGCGCGGTATTTGTGGAAGGAAAGATAAAATTGCCTTTGCAGTATAGGTATCACATATTAAAGAAGAAACCAAAACGAGTTGCTTTCTGTATTTATCTCACTCCTGTACACACTAAAGGAATGGACGACATACAGGATATAGACCATGGAGAACGGACTGCAATACTCGTAAGGGCATGGAGAACAGGTTCGCAATGTTAGGCCTATGGGACAAAAACATCAGGGGTGAGACAAAACTACCTCATAGTATTGAGGATGGTAGGTTTAGCGGTGTAGACACAGGAAAATACAATACGAACCAGGCTTGGTGAGAAAATGAAAAATAGCAGAGTGCCTTTGCAGACGATATCACATATAGCTACACACTGGTGTTGGGGATATGTGGGCTCGGGGTCGGGTGTGGAGAAACAAGAACGTATGGGGTGGGGGACGGCAGGATCACGGGTAACAAAGCGGAAAAACTGGGAATGACAAATACAGGACGCACGGCCCGTCAGAGCTTATTAGACGGGCCGGAAGTGGCCTGGTGCCCGTGCTGGTGTTCCTGACCGCCTCCCAGAGCACAAGGCAGTCGTAAAGCACGCTTACAATACGACCGCCTGACGACCCTGGCCGTTATTGGCTCTGACGGCCGACAATGGTTCGATTACCGCTATGGGACAAAGATTGTATCCACCTCCCAATGTCTGAAATAGGCAACAATAAAAACGCTATCGCCAGCTTCATAAGAGAATGTTCAGATTCATTCTGTTTCTCCAAGATGGCTTCCGAGATGGTTGTCAGTCGAGATTACCTTATCAAGGCTCAGCAGTGTTGAGAAATCGTTTGTGGTTTATGCTCTAGGCATCGGTCGGATTGTATTTAGCGCCATTTTGCAATCTCCATGGTTACCGCAGTGGTGTGGTAATATCATTGTGGAAATGCAATTGCAATTGGCGGTGTTTCTATTGACACCTAAAAACAGATGATGACAGGCCCGCTGATGAAGTTATAGAAATAGCATTAGCACGGCAAACATTTCGATAGAGAGCTCCACATAAAACCACCGTATCCTAATATTGTTAATCTCAGCACTGCAATCTTTCCAAACTACCGGTATGTAAGTATCCTCGGGCGTTGCTGATAACGTTGATATCATTGTTTACCAAAATCTTCAAAATATAACTGACCAAGAAAATATGTTCATAACGGTGTATAAAATCTATATATACATAAATACACATAAAGCATATATGCCAAATATTTGAACTGTATCTATGTCCTAGATATCATATATATATGTGTGTATATATATATATGCCTACGACTTTCCTAATGCGATTTCCGGTTTCCGGCCATAACAGGGTGTACTTAGCCTGCAGAAGCTCACTGGCTTCCGGTAACAGAATGGTCGACTTCCGGGAGAAGCCTGTACCCATCAGGTTGGTGTTGGCGGTCGCCATTAGACCTGTTTATTAGTAGGAAATTGGAAATCAGCAGAGCCCGGACTACCACTTCACGCCGACGTAACCCGAGATAGACGGGCGGCACACAGGCCGTTAAACAATGTGTAGGGCAAGAAAGAAAAGGTTGTTTTCGTGTTTCTGTGCTCGTGATTGAGTTATGGCGTAGGCATGATGTGCATATATATATATATATATATATATATATATATATATATATATATCGATGTAGGACCAAGAAGTGAAAGCTATTGATACATCATTATTGTACGACCATGGAGAGAGAATTGCAAATTTATACCATTGATGTACGACCAAGGAGGGTCAGTCATGAATATGATTACTATATATCTCTGCCCAAAGAGAGTTGAAAGAAGGAGGGACAAGTGGCTTTGGCAATATAAGACCTATTGAGTAGACACATGTACATATAGTTGATAACCTTTTTCTAATTTATATCAAAATAGATAAAATTGTGTGCTTTTTGATGTATATGATGATGGGTAGATGCGAAATAAGATGATTTTGGTGTTGGGTGGGTGAGTAAAAATCACGAATATTTGGTGCGTAATGATGAGTTGTAAGAAGAAGGCAGTCCGGTGGGGGATTGTGGGAAGTGGTAGTGTGATGTGTTGAAGTATAGAGGGGGTATGAGAGGTGTGTTGAGTGGTAAGGTAGACACTAGGTGGTCTATAGATACCGGCAGCAATACCTGCCACATACGTAGCATGCCAGCACCATTGACGGTTGTTTGAGCTTGTAACGGGAAACATCTAAATAATAAGGAAGACAACTGGAAGGTCTTGCCTCAAGCAATTCTCCTTTTCCCTGCCTGGGCTGGGGTACCGTGATAAATACCCAACTGACGTTGACTAATACGCCATTTGTAGAATTAATTCCGCTATGCGATAGAACTCATGGCATATTAATCAACCCTCACTACTCTATATAGAGACATAATTAGTGCGACTGAATGAAATCTGTTCAGAGATATTTTGTTCAGAAATATTTCCCGAGTTCGAAGAACGAGTTGAGTATTTCTGACCATCGAGGAACAGATGTAATTCAGTCACACTCACTTTGTCTCTTTATCATTATGAACTGGGACATAATTTTTCTAAAACACCATTTTACAACTCACTGTTTCATAATCTCACCACACAGTAAAGCACGTATGAATCTACGCTGGTTTAACAATCAGCGGTTGCCCCCCCCCCCCCCCCCCCCCCCACTCTTTTTTGCCAGCCCAAAAAAAGTCAGCACCCTGAAAAGTCTCACTTTTTAGCGCGCAATGATGGCTAAGCCCTGACTTTTCACCTAGGTAAAATATCAAAGTGTGACTCTTTAGCATGCAATTAGGGCTAATCCCTGACTTTTCACCATGGCAAAATATCAAAGTCAGACTTTTTGGCATACAATTATGGCTAAGCCCTGAGTTTTCACCCTGGAAAAGTGTCAAAGTCTGACTCTTTAGCGTGTAATGATGGCTAAGCCCTGACTTTTCACCGTGGGAAAGTGTCCAAGTCAGAATTTTTTGTGTGTAATGAAGGTAACGACCTGACTTTTCTCAGATTTTTCTAAGGTTTACGGTAAATTCAATGGGACAGGTCAATCTCAAAGTCTGACTCAATACCAAGAAAAAAGTCAGCAATTTTTCAGTTCGCCCCCCCCCCCCCCCCCCCCACTTTAAAAATGTTCTGACGCCTCTGACATAGGCGAGTACCAGTCAAGTAGCCTATGAGTTCCCGAACGTTCACCTCGATCGTTAGTGGTCGGTGATCCGCTAGTAGGTCGCTCCTCGATGACGTCAGAACGTCGACATGGAGATCGATAACAGCTGTTGAAACGAAGATTAGTAAGTGCTAGCACCACAAAAGCTTAACTTTGAATAATGAATTGTCAACCATTTTTTATTTTTATATATGAGACTGACAGTGGTCACGTGGTACGGAAGGACGTAAGGTTAAACCTTTCGTCACATGTATCGGAGAAGAATGTAATTCACACGTGTTATGACAAGAAACACTGAGATGCAAAAAATTGCAAAAGGAGAACCTAAACGATATCATAGTGTAAAGTTCTGGTCTATACATCCCTATCATGTCCATGTAATATTGATTTCTATGAGAAGAAAGTAATTATCTAAATTACCCCTAATTATTGAGGAACAAATTTACAGAATTGGAACAGTGGCCATTTTGGTTAGTAACCTCCTCCCTGATATCTACAGTACAGCTGCCATGCTTTGAATGGCATATAATACCCATAGAATTCCTCAGCTCTAGTTCCCAGTATGCCCACATGAGGGCAGGTCGCTCTACCAATGACACCTTGAGTTGTTCAGTGTTATGAGTGGCCTCCTGACATGTGTGACAGACCAGAATGGGCGCTCAACCGGAACAAATTTGGTCTTCCTCTATTGGCTGTTGGTACAACAGCCAATGAGAGCGCAGAGCTCAGAGATGCCAAGCCTGTCATGTCAACCCCCTGCTAAGGGTATAAAACAAGGACCCTCTCTTGTCAATAAACAGTTAAGTTCTTGATTCATAGTAGTACATAGTACCTCTGTGTTTGAGTTCTTCTCTCTCTTCTTAATGTCTACTCCTTATGCAAGTAGGGCCTGAGACTCTACAATAGGAAACATAGTCAGCAAGACAAGTTTATGCATGATACCTATAGCTGGGGATGGAGAGAATGATATAGGGTGAAAGGATAAAAGGCAGAGGAGCGAAGGATGCGAACAGAAGATAAACATCAGAGACTAAGGTCGAGTGTTGTCTGGAAGATGGGAGCAGAAGCAAGGATTATGTACACCATAGGAAGAGTGACGAGTACAAACGCTCCTAAGTCCCTCATTGATATGGCTAACGGCATCGCTGCACTATCCACCCCGGGGATTACCCATGCTCAACCACTAATGCGGCAACAAATATGGCAGTCTTTGGCTGTCGCCCGGGTCTAACGTATTCATTAACGCACATTCTGGCCAATCAGCGGGTGCCTTGCAGTGATTCCATCGATGAGACAAAGCTGTTGATTGGCTGTCCGGTTCCACAAACAGATGCCTTCTGAGGACGAGTTTGATGCACTTGGTAGGAGTTGATTAAATGAATAACCTCATTAGGTCAGTGAGCAGAATAACAATTGGTTTAATATCCGGTAGCCAAACTAAGGATACGAATGAAACATAAAAGAGGATGCCGTGTCTCAATGACCGTTGTTTTCTTTTTAATGAACGCTGACAATTTTGCATTTCTCATGCATATTTTGTGTCACATCCATTTATCTAAATACTCTGCCACACTCTTAATCAAGCTAAACGATTCTGCCTCTTCTAAAGGTTTTGCAATGTCATTCGTACTGAGCAGTCAAACAGCAGGGGAAATATTTGATATCAGTATTAAAAATTAAAAACCTATATGAAAATATGTAACTAATATGTTGACGACATTGACCTGTGTAGAACTTTAGCCAATCTGTAATATTTACATATCTTTCTCGTGTAGCAAAATGACATATGTTTTAGCACAATCAATCAGGATGAATTATTTTAAAGTGCAACACGGTCATATCTTAGGCAGATCATTGTTAACTCGTTTCAGATGATCTTTTTATTTCTACCAGTGAACCATCACTGACCTCCCAACTTCTTATCCGAAATTAGTTCTATGCCTGCCCCACACACAGTTTGCTCCCTATTTAGTTCGCTAAGACGTACACACATGTCGAGCTGTCTTTCTAGGTGAGAGTATTGTTCCAGTATACGGTAGCTGTATCTCAGGACTTATTAGACTCACGTGCCGTCTTCCCGCAGACATGGGTCGTGATGCGTTAACAAGGTTATCGGGGCGTGTGCGGTAAAGGGGGATCTATCTGGCAGACTGCTCGCCGCGCATACGGCAGCTGCAGCCACTACGTTACGCCGTGGTCTCTGGTATTCGCTCTCAGTTCTCGTGTGCTATTCCATCGCTCACGTGACAACGAGTATCGCGTGCAGACCTTTGAGACCGTCGAGCCTCGTTCTAGTGGTAGCCGTCCTACGCATGCGCTGTGGGTTGCTCGTTTGGTAATGGAAATCTCCGCAATGAGTGGTTTCAGTCTCTGTCCGTGCATGCTACTGGGATATCTCTCTTCGTGTTTCTGGCCCGTTCTCAGAACACTATCAAGCAAGAGATACATTAATATCACAGTAAATTCAGCGTCGTAGTAAGCTCAATAATGCAACTCTAAATAGACATCTACGTCGTAGTAATGCCATAAACAATCACTAGGAGAAAACACACAATGCCTCAAGCAGATTCTCTGTACGATTTCTTCTGGGTGATTGCAGCGTGTTATGCTTCACATAAACACCACCCATGTTTTTCCTTGCTGCTTGGGTCTGACTTTGTCAAAGGACAAGTTGAATTTGATTCATGTGGGTCTAAAACATGGAGATTTAAGCATTGCATGCAAGAGGCAGATCTGAATAAAAACGCATTTCAAAGCCTGATTTTCACAGCGTCCGTTGACCACAAAAACAATGCTGGTAATTGCCTTTCTCTGGTGGGTCATTACAAGGGCACCGGAAACACGTGAACTTCTAAAGCCAAGCGTGGGGCATCGTAGGAACATGCAGGAGGCGCTTCTTTCGTTATGACCGGGAGGTTGCTGGTTGAAAAGTGAAATGAGGATTGGTTATAACGATGTGGAGGGGGATGTAATTCCTGAGCACTCCTATGAGCAGAGTGGGAGGCAAGAGAGATCATGGGTATTAACCTCAGACTAAACACGTTTAACATTCAGGAAGGGAATGCCCCACCACAAATAACAAATGACAGATCTGCTCATCACAGGAGATCTCCTGGTTAATGACAGTGTTTGAACAGTGATAAGCCAGCAGGATCCAGCTGATAGTACAGGATTTAATTGCGCCCACTATATGTGTATAGCTCATCCCCTAACCTACTGTGACAGTAGTCCTGTGGTTAGAAGCTGTGTTGTTGGGTCATGTGTTAAGCTAGATGACACCTCCTATCCTTGTTCAGTTTCATCCTCCCCACATCCAATAAATACACAGTCTATTTACTAACAAACAGCAGATCCTCTATGAAACAGCCAAGAACCCTACATTGTTTACCAACTCTGTGACGCCGATTAGCTTGGGTTATTTTCCAACAATTTCTGGTTGAAAAGTGAGCAATGTAAATATAACCGACCAGGGCGGACATAGGGGTCGGGCTAAGGATATGAGTGGCATGTCAGTTTCACTACATAAAGCTCATCATCAATTTCGTCAGACAAGCACAGAAACGTTACAGTACCGAATAATGAAGGATGACTGTATAGTGTTACTCTATGAGGGTGAGGTGTCCAAGGTCAAAGGGACAGACCTCAAAGTAGACACTGAACGAGGGAGACTACATACTCCTAGCTAGGAGCATGCCAAATATTACTGCCTGCTGTGTGATACATGTCCAACCTTTGTAAATTTTGACTAATTTGTGGGGAGGCCTATTGCAATATTTCAGAAACATAAGGTAGATGCCCGTGGGGCTATACTTGTGCAGTGAGGTCCTTATTCAAAAGTACAAGAAAATAACTATATCCTCGTGAAAGCTCACACATCAAGAACGTTTAACTATGACATAGTGCCGCTTCACAGAGCACAGATATCCATTCTGATATATACATAAAGAAGGCCACAATAGGATATTATTACCCTAGTGATAATGGCTAGTTTTGTTGCACATATTTACGATCATAGTGTGGATGCATCAGCACATTTTTTTAATTTATCACACTCTCCTATATATTGTCTGTAAGAACCTACTACTTGTACGCATAAATAAAATGAAGTACGCACATAAATGCCTACGTCTTTGACAATATCTGGTATATGGAATACTTAGGAGAAACCAAACGAGAGTTAGTCGAGTTGTTGTTTATCGCACGATGGCATGGGACCTCGCGTATTGCTGCGCGAGGCAAAGCCGACTGCAGTGAGTAGCAGACCTTGCCAGAGTGCGATAAACAAGACTTGACTAACTCGAGTTTGGTTTAGAATTTATCCTACCCTGTCTATATTACTTCAGAATATTAAGAAATTTAAAATTGTGTGACACTCCATGATAATGTGTGCTTGTTGATACTCTCGATATCGCTCTCGTCTTGCTCGCTCATTGGTCAATTTTCACATGACGTCATTTCACAAATGTATCCCACTAGAGCGATAAATTTCATTTTCCTGCATACTCGCCCGAATACAGTCGGTCAATGTTAAGCCTATGGAGTCTTTTTTTATTAGGGGTAGGATGAATCATACGATATGTCAGTGCAACCAGAAAAGAAAGCTTCTCCTGGTCTTGAAGGAGCAATAACACATCAGTGATACATAGGACAATAACTGTCAGGCTGTGACACACACCCCTTACCACAGCTGCCGATATTCTGGCACCATGCCTTTAATATTGCTGTCCGATCCTAAGAGGCTTCCTCAGGGGGGCTCACAAAGGCTTCTAGTCATGCCTGTGACTACAGACAAGACACAATTTCCGCCATTGCTCCATATATTGATTGAAGGCTAATATCAGATTGTGCAGGGACGGTGTAGGCGAAAGCCTCCTTAATTGCCCATGCCATCAGTAAAGGCTCCCACATAAATCGGAGGGAATCTAATTTCTTCTTATCTTATAGACGTCATACAGCATATGAGCAGGGTATCATGATCCGCCTTACATGTCCTGCCTTTGCACATGCCTTATCAGGCCCTGCTTTCAGCTTGGGTACAGACTATATTCATCTGAATTGCTACTTGATATTTCGTAAAGCACGGTCTTCTCATAATAACACCCAGCGGTCCCTAATAAGAAAATGATTGATATCCCATTCTCCTACCGGCAATGCGCAGGGAGTCCTTTGGCGCTGGTTGAGTGGATCATTGGGAGAAGCCTGATGAAATTACAAAGATACCGGTTAGATCTATTACTCGTGCTTTTAATACATCAGCCATATTGAACTTTGAATGAATGGGTCTAATTAAGCTAACTCTTGTACGTATAGACAAGCGACAATTTCGTAGAAGAATTAGTTTCTTGGGTATATGAGATTAATTCAGTTTCAGTTCGCAGTGCTCAGGTATTGACTTTAGTCTATGGTGTCGGTTTATATGTAACCAGATAAAGGATGTATGTATAAGTACACGGGTGAAAAGTTTTAAGGTCTGTCATCCATAAACCTACCTGAGACTTATGAACATTCCGTGCATATCTGTCTCTTGGGGTCATAATTTGTTTTATATGTCTATGTATGTACATGTTTTGTAACATCATTTATGTATTACTTTCATCGTTACAGTTGTTTACAACACACAGCTTGATGCAGAACAACTAGAAATGCTGGTGACACGGGAATACCTTGAACTCGATGGTGATTAGCAGCTAGCACGAGTTACACAGCTTTCCTGGAATTAGAGGTTAATTATTCATTTCTTTCCCATAGCCGTCCTAAAGCTTATCGGCCTCTTCCTTCACTTCGCTGTTTAGTTATGCAAGGGGCTTGGCTTTGCGGTTGGAAATAGGAGCTTTCGGATGTAATTTCCTTCAAGTGCTGGCTTTGCAGCTATTCCTTCAAAAGCATCTACGTATACTGTGAGCGTATGCGCTTGGTGGAGCATAACCTGCTACTCCAGTATATAGTCATGCTATATCTCCATCCCTCCATTTTGGTCGCCGAGGTTTAACAAAATCCCACGGACACTGAATTTAAATTGGTTTCCAAGGAGGCGGTCAAAACGACGGACCTTATTTAATCAGACGTTGCATGGCATGGGGAAATGGCCAATTCAGTCGATAATACTAGAAAGCAGTTTCCCCGGTGATGGTGTGACAAGGAGTGTGACCAGTGAGTAATAGAAGTATAGGTAACCTATAATGAGGAGTGGATACTTCAGTATAGAGTGATAATGTGGACTTCTTTATATATATTTACTACCCTCACAAATGATCGGAATAAGTCATTTCTTAGATTCCCAACTTCATAAGGGTTGAATAGAAATGTTGAAAGTTATGACCATAGATGATGATCTCTTTCAGGATCCCAGATGTATTCAAATAACCAAGTTTGTTCGCATTGTCTATAAGAGTTTAATAACTACTTTGATATAGGTTTGAGTTGCTGGGTTGTTAAAAGTTGAAATACGGGCATATATGCAGATGGGGCGAGGAGTAAAGGATGCGGAAGGAAGGATAGGCTTAAAATTGGACCACAGAGTTAACAGAACCGGGTGGTTCTACAAACGGAATGGTTCCCCAAGAGAAACATGTCAAGAGAGTAACATGTTGCAGCATAGTGCTGCCCTCGGATATGTACCAAGACGTACAGATCCTGCAGACATGTCGCCGTACCTGTCAGACTCCTCCACCCACGATATCAGGGACTGACAGAACCAGGATAAACAACTATCCTGCAGGACAGGTACCACGTGACCGCATTCCTTTTATCCACATAGCTGTACCCTAATCGGCTCCGGCTGATAACTGCTGGTGTCTTGTATAGGTCGCATTCTGTTTGGAAATTCTGTTATATTCATAATACATACAGTTCATCCCTGCAGATGGGTCGTAGGAACCACTGAATGGGCAAAAGAGGGATCAATCCAAGTTGTTCTAATAGAATCCTTCTCTATGATGGACAGGATGGAATGACAATCGAGGTAAACATATTTCTGGAAAGGGAATAGCCTGCCTGGAAATGCTCACAGCCGAGGACCCACTGGCCTGAAATTGTTATAATTGTTATAATAACTTTATGCAGCAAACGACACATTCAAGTAGTTTAAAGAGAAATAATCCATGGAAATCATCCTTTAGTTGTATATGTATGTACCTGGGGAATGCGAGGACAACACATTTCCTAACAGAGATCAGCTTCACATGCCCACAGGTATGTGTACCCTCTGAGCAAACACTATCAAATTTCTCAGTTGATCATAAGCAGTGGCTGATCCAAAACTGGACCACAGGTTCTGGTTCCTTTAGCTCAATCAGGAGATCAAAGTGTACAACACTTATTTGGAAAAGGTTACAGGAGAAAAGTGGTGGAACTGGATGATTATGCTCAAATTCCCGAATGACATGACCTCTCAAGCAGGCAATTGATTAACATCTGTAAAATGCACATACACATATCGATCCCCTTCTTATGTCATCAATAGTAAATACCAGATCACCTCTGAACCGATAATGAGATACCAAAAGTGAAGGCGTACAAGATGGTCCATCCTTAAGGAATTGATTGCAATAGTATGGGTGGATGTTTTGAGCTAATAATTATTTTGCAAACCTCGGAGCTCAAGAGAGCAGTACCTGAAAGGACTTATCAATTGACACCAGTGGCCACATTAAAAAGTTAATGTTGCGGACGAACAATATGACAGCTCAGTGGGTCAAATCAGTATGCAATCCCGTGCAATATTTATGAAGGCAGGAATAATTCATCATGACCATATGAGGTCACAAAATTACCACTAAGAGGGTGGTTGTGACCCCTAAGATTCGAGGTCAACTCTCGACTGCAGAGCCGTCCCAAGGCGCTAGAAAATATTATGTAAGGAGGTCAGAGTGAAGGTAGGGGTTTGCCGCGAATGTGGGTGGGTAACGCCTTTCTCCTTGGTCCTCGCGCCTTTCTTTAATCACATACCACCTTTCTCCATGGTCCTCACACTCGTAACGCCAGGCGGCCGTCACTCATTCGTCACGTTGATATTCCTGTTGTCCTGAGCCTAAAACGAAATTACGGAATTTGCTCAGATTGGCTATGTTTGCTGGGAATTGCAGGAAACTGCGGTCTTATATTCCAAGCTAACAATACGGGGTTACACGAGAATGGTTATGTCTGTTCGGAATTGAACGCACATAACTCATTCGTAATTACAACTATTCTTCAACAATTCAGTCATCTCGATATTGAACCGTACTGTTTTACAAAACAGCAAAGAAATCAAAGTATAATTACTGAACTGACGCATAAAAGGCATCACCAGGTCCTACCTCTATTCTTCGACGCAGTGATAAACTACATATCGAGCAAGGCGGCTACAGTAATTAGAAAAAATGCTTTGATGTATAGGATTATGTCTGGATCTAGAATGGCGTAGGAGAGCAGCTCTGAGCTTGATCAATAACTCGTGTTAACTCAGAGCTTTTCGGGGCGGGTCAGCGGAACTGCCCGCCGTGGGGCTTTGATCTGCTCACACAACGTGCACTGAACAAAACACGAGTCGTGGTGGAGTGGCTGGGAACATGGCGCCGATAGATGGAAGGGAGGGGTGTGGGGAGTGCGGGTGGGACAAACACAGTGACGGGGAAAGAAGGGTAGATATGGTCGGGTCAGGAGCCATAGTCACGTGACTTGAATCACGCGGCCCGGCGGCGAGACGTCACGAGAATGACAAGCCAATTCCCGGAAGTGACGTCAATCATCGATTGCACCGCGCCCGCTCACTTAGGTCGCCCGGATTGTGTTAGAGAGGTTGAAATAGGTTTGGCTAGGAGTCAAAGTGTTAGGTGTCCTAAAGCATTTTTCTACCATTCTAGTCCGCTGTTAGGTATGTGTTTCGTGGCTTGCCCATTTTATCATTTCTGGGACATTGGACACCATAATAGTTATTCATAGACCACAGAGGGTTTTTCTTGGCGTCCCGAACACGGCACGAAGCCCTGAAAGGAGAAAAAGCTAATGAAACGGTCGGATTCATTTAAATCTGACATGGCCACCTTTCACAAAGATTGTGATGTTGGGGGTGGAGAACGTTCCACGCTTTCAGTCATGGTAAACAACAGAAGTTTCCAGATGGTCACTTTGTGAACTGCATCAATAAATGCAATAAGGTATGAGTGGGGTCCAGACTTGAAGACAGAGGACCGGGAAAGACCCACTATAATGAATATATCCTACCTCTGCACCATGTCTTATGACACCATCAGACTAAATAAACAATTGAATCTTACAGTGGAAGATCTAACATTGTGTTAGAACTGTTTGTATATAATATTAAAAAAAACACTCAGGTTAGTTAAGAATGTGATTATAGGATCGATGATTGCTATATATGGTAATATTTTAAAATAGTAAAAATATTTAAATGGTTGTACGCGAGTAAAAAGAAGAAATACAAATTTATGAAATTCATGGGATGAGGGTGATGCTGTGTGGGAAATACGATTAATAGGTGTGCTGTGAATGGTAGTTGAATGTGATATGACAGTTGAATCGAGGTGCGGGGAATGGTGTATATATATGTTCATGTATAGGAGGCGTATTTGTGCGTGTGCGAGTGTTGTTGTCTAGGATAAAACATGAATACTTTTCCCCCGTACAGGGAGATTGCACAGCATTATGGATTAGATATTGGAAGTGATATAAAACTTGGACATTCAGCTTTTAAAGACACTACTTTCATACTCTGCCATAACTGTAGGAATGCTAAGCATTAACCCCAGAATATTATCTCAAGCCGTCAATGAGAATAGGTATTTATAGAGGGTATTGATGTGCGGGACCTTATGAATCCCAAAATGGGAAGATCATGGCAACACGCTTTCATAGTCATAGCGTTTCCTTCTAAATGTACCTAAGCTCCTTTCCTCTTTAGCTTCATTCTTCAATTAACCACTTTATTCAAAAGATTTTTGATAAAGTGATCATTTTGGATTTTACTAAAGGAGACGACGACTGATGGGCGATGATAGTGAGTGAATGAGCACTGCAGACAAATGGGATAGGTCAGTCTTTCCATAGACCGTCTCTCAGAAGTCCCATATGCATATTCTCGTACTATGACGCGTGTGGCTTGCTTAAAACTAAGCTAGGTTGACTTGCACGGATTGAAGATCAAAATGTCTACAGCATCTAGCTCACTGCTTGGCCAAGTATAAGTGGCCGTCTTCGCCAGGTCTCGCGAGAGTTGCCAATGTCAGGGAGGGTTCTTAGCTTCCGGGAAGGAAGTGGAATCTATTTGAGTTGAACCTTGTTCAAGCCGAACGCCTTTGACTGGACAATCTAATCCCAATTGGCCCCTGGCTATCCGCTCTAAAGTGCTGCTGGTGTCAGTCCTCTTCCGGCCTAACGCCACCAATAGACCGCCAATCGATAACTTACAGGAAACCACCTTGCCTTCTTGGTGACTCCCGGTGCCTCGTTTTCGTCACGGCTCCTTCTGTGCATGTCTCACAGGGGAAAGGAGGGTATCAGAACTTCCGGTTGACTAGTGACAATCAAGGAATTCACAAATTCCTTAAAATTGCATGTTGTAAGTCCACCATCTATAAGCCTTGAAATTAGATTCAGAATATAAGTTGTTACGTTAAACTTTAACTGGGTTACATTCCCTTTTGTTATGTTGCATTCTTTAGATAGAATCGTCAAAATGGTTCATAATAGGGCAAAGCTACCCCTGCCCTGGTTTATATTACCCGGTCCCGTCCCGTATGATCAATCCTGTATGCTCCCCAAATGTCCCCACAATCATATTTCCTTCACATACATCTTTCAAATACAGAGGCTTAGGCTCCGATATGGTCTACGATGCACCTCCCGATACAAAATCATAATCGCGTCAGAAGGTTACCTAATATCGGGGCAGTTGACCACGTTTCTGCGATTAGACACCGATAAAAACCCCATTACAATGTGTGGTGGATTGGCATCTCTAGACATATGTCTACGATTTTGCACCTTCCCGATATGGCACCGATTTTGACATTTTGTATCGGTGCCATATCGGGAGGTCTACGATTCTATCGTAGTAGGTGGACGCCGGGCCTTAAGGTCTGGCGTCCACCTGCTACGATATTGCTCCGATATGGTCTACGATACACCTCTCGATAAAAAATCTAAATCGCGTCGGAAGGTCACCTAATATCGGGGCAGTTGACCACGTTTCTGCGATTAGACACTGATAAAAAACCCATACAATGCGTGGTGGAATGGCTTGTCTAGACATATGTCTACGATTTTGCACCTTCCCGAGGTCGGGAGGTCTACGATTCTATCGTAGTAGGTGGACGCCGGGCCTTAAAAGAGATAACGAGATATACGAGGATCATGTTAATCAAACAATTTGGGAAAACTATATCTACGGTTCCCATTTCAAGAGATGATTTTACGCAATGTTTCCCGCTGGCAACTGATTGGAGTGCAATGTTTGTTTGCACTTCCGTTTCCGATTGCTAATATTTTGTCGAAATGGCAAATAATCAGTCAGCTGTGTGAAATTAAGTAATCGGTGGCAATAATCGGCAGGTGGAAAAGCTGCACTGCTGCACAAATATATATATATACATACATATATACATGTATATATTTCATGCACGAGAGCGGGAGCGCACGAACAAAGAGAGATAACTATAAACATGCATTGCCTAAGACCATATTGCACAAAGCCAGAATATCAGTAACATCTGGATTACATGATTACATCACATAAGAACATGATGTGTTTTGATAGTTGAAACACGCAGTCGTCCTCTCTCTGAAAATAAGCGTGCGAAGCCTATGAAAATACACAAAGGAAATTTAATGATATTGACCAGGTTTTTCAAAAACTGTGTGTGATGTCCTCCACACACAGATTCAGGTGGTCTCGAGTTATTTATCAAAAGGGTGCCTTTCCGCCATTTTGTTGGGAACTGAGAGGAGATTGATTGTCTGAAGTCGTCGCCAACAGTTCGGTTTTGCAGCATTTCAGACTCTAGCCAACAATAGTAATAACATTTAGTATTGAAATATCTTCTTTAAAGATTATGAATAATTACAAGAATGTGTTTGGGATTGTTTCCCTAGTGATGGACGTAGAATATCAGTATTAGGATAAACAACTCCCTGGTCTGTTTACTGCACCACGATGCTTTCCAAAGCATTCCAAAGCTTAGTGCCTCAGTACTCACGACATCTCCGTATATATTTGACATTTACTACGTGTGCTTCTCAGTTTTCCAGCAGTTCCAGCAGTATTCCTCACATCTTTAGAGTGCTTATACCTCAATCCCAAAAACTATCAAATCCATTCTCTAGGTTTAATGAAACATTCTTGAAACTTTCAAATACAAATGATTTTCTGATAAATAATTTATTACTTTTATATGATGAAATTATTTAGGTGTACCATGCTCTTCCATTATAAATGTGATTACATTTGCTCCTAGTTCATTAGGGACTAACATACTATCATCTTTGTTAGAATAAAGACGCACATGTATAATACATCATGACAAGTAAGATATTTATCATTAAAAAGCCCTGCAAAGATTTGTTAGTGTATGAAATATGTTTTCATCACATAACAACAATGTTCTTAATCAACTAATACAGCTGACAAGATATCTTAGGAGAAATGATGATATATAAAGTACTCCGAAAATTAGAACGTGTTAGTGAGCGATAGGGTAGTTTGAAAATACAACTCTTGTATAAAACCTTATAAAGATAGTTCCATTTCAACTTGAGATAGTAGGTAGAGTAATGGCTCTGGTGTGGGCCGACTATTTTCGTCCCAAGGGAGAATAGACAACTTTGCAATGCCTTTAGAGTCTGATGATGGAATGTAAATTAAGCTGCCATAGTCGTTTTCATACATGGTCTACCTAGTCACGTGGAGTCTGACAGCTGCCAGACCATAGTGTGCAAAAATCTTTCTGTGAGAAAATGGACCGCTTACGCTCAAGCCATGTAAGAGGACGTCTCTTCTCCGGCCATTGAACTGACAGAAAATAGAATCCTTTATCGTGTATCGCCTGTTATGGTGCAAAGGGGAGGACACCTGTTAGCGATCGACACATGGCCTCTGGTAGCGTAACAACATGGTCGCAGTAAGGAGAGGAAATCCAAAATCTAGTAGTTCGAGAAAAGGCACAAAGACGGGGAACTACGAATATGTGAATACATGGTGTAATATCACAATGTTTTATTGTCTCATGGAAAATCACCATATAATCCACTTGCATATTGGTTGGTAACCGACGTGAACACCAAATATCCCCCTCAGATACCTACTCAATGTATGTAAACAGAAAATACCGCCGCTTATTTGGCGGCTAGCTTGGCTTTGCGTCAGGTGTATAATAGTTCCATTTAAATGCTAACTCCAGAATAGGAGCCCCTCGTTTTGGTTGGCGTGTGCCTTTCTACAGCATATTTCTTTTATCATAAGACTAGTATAAATCTATCAGGTGAGTAAAGTCATTTAAGGTATTTCTTTAATGAAGCACTCCAAACGAGATGGTGAACAGGCACTCAGACCAAGGACTAATATGTTTCTGATTTTATCCTGGAAATATTTATCTTTTTATCACCCGTTGAGTATGGGTTACCCTACTCGCAAGACCGTTTATAACGAGTTCCTAATGTCAAGCCTATGTACGTTTATACCAGGCTAAGATGAATTAACTGAACTTCCGGATATTTTCAATGCCGACTATGAAAACCTTCTAAATTAGATTTAACTACAATAATGTAAAGTGACGACAGTTGGTTGCCAGCATGGATTAGTAGACCTCTGCATTATATATAAGATATGATATGATAGTAGACCTGTGCATTCTGCCCTCCACCGCCGAGAAGGACGCCTTGGGTGCGCTTTTTCGAACTAAGCCTATAAACGTGTATAGTTATTAATGTGGACATTTATAATTCATAAATATCAGTGGCGTCAGAATAGGGGGGGGGGGCAGGGGGGCGCCCCCCCCCCCGTCCACTTTTTTGCCAGCCCCCAAAACACAGACTTTCCAACACAGAAAAATGGCAAAGTCTGACATTTTAGCATGCAATGATAGCTAAGCTCTGACTTTTCACCAGGGAAAAATGTCAAAGTCTGACTTTTTCATGTGTAATGATGGCTAAGACCTGCTTTTCACCATCGGAAAATGTCAGTCTGACTTTCTAGCATGCAATTATGGCTGAGCCCTGACTTTTCACCATAGAAAAATATCAGCCTGACTTAAGACCTCACTTTTCACACACCTTTTGCAGATTTAAGGTAAATCCAGTGGAACAGTGGAACAGGCCAATGTGAAAGTCTGACTTCATAGAAAGAAAATAGTCATCAATTTTTCAGTTCCCCCCCCCCCCCACTTTCAAAATGTATTGACGCCCCTGATAATGATATATATGAATATATATATATATATATATATATATATATATATATATATATATATATATATATATTAATATATATGATTAATATATATATATATAAATACCGAATGAAATGGTCATTATTATTCACTCCGGAGTTACTCCGTTTCCGTTGTCTAGGTAGTTGCTGTGGATAATGCGATATCCACGGTGATAATTCGTTATGCGTGGTGGTGAGCAGCTCATAACGGTAATTTCCTCATTCCTCTTCTGCTCACCGACCACCACACTTGTGTTTCTCACTTGTTGAGAAAATTTTTTAATCTGGGCGTTTTTCAAGACGGTTCTTGAAAATTATGGGTCGGAGGAGCAAGCCTAGGGCAATGTCTCCGGACATTGAGGATATTTCCCGGAATTTTTCTGGGAAAAAAGAGGAGGAATTGAGGACTTCCAGGTCGTCCCGTGTGAAGATGGGTAGACAGCAGTCTCCCTCACCAGCCACGTCTGGGTGCGATACGGTCGGCCTCGACGATAGGATGATTCAAGATGACAACAACGCTGAGATGTCTAGGAGAATGGATCGCCTAGAATCGACGATTTTCGAGGCAATTGAACTTTTCCAGGAAAAAGGCCGGTCTTCGAAGCGAGACGATTCCCCTGCGTGCAAACAGAAATCAGATGAAAGTTCAAGCGATACAATTGATGCTGGGGCCCAGTCTATCGCCGATACTGATACTACACGAAAGACAAGCAAAGCTACCAAGAAAGAAAATCAAAAGGATGGTAAATATCTCTCAAAATCATATCTTGAGGAGAACGAGAAACTTTTCACTTTAGAGAAACTGACTGTTGTTAATATGAAAATCTTGAAATATATGTTAGCTGAAAGCCAGGATATTACTGGTTTCGTTGATCACATTTCTTTAATCGCTGAAAAGGCCGATACCAGAGTGTTCACCCAGGATGCTCTTTTGAGGTATGATCAGGCAGTAAAAGAGAGGGTTGAAAAACTGGGTTACGAAGAATTCGCTAAAATAGACCCGTCAGAAATTGTACGATATCTCTCTTATGATGGTACTATAAGTGCTAAGAAATCTAAAGCTCAGACGATAACAAAGAAATCGGAACTTACCGGAGTTTGTAAACTATTCAATTCAGATTCAGGGGAATGCAGATTCCAGAACTGTAAATTCCGCCATGTTTGTAGCGAGTGTAACTCCAAGTCTCACGCAGCATATGACTGCAAAGTCAGTAACAAGTCTAACAAATGAAAAGTCCGCAGCGACACGCCAGAAATAGGTTGCGGTTTTGGAAATCGCTACATTGTTTCAACTCCGGAATGCATGGGGTTAACTGGGTACGAGGTCAAAGCCCCGTATGTAGAAACTGGCGTGTCGCAAAGTGAATTGGATTCAACGGTTCCTGCATTTATTTCTCCGGAGTTTGGAGATTTCCTACCTGATAATTTCGGTGGGTGTGAATCTGACTGTTCTTGCGTTCATTATGTGGGTAATGTAAAGAGTCAGTTAAAACCTTGTCAATTTAAAAGATATGTTTTCAGCGGCAACGAAAATTCGATTTTATCAGAGGCTGATAAAACTTATATCTTTGAAGGCGTGGTCAACGGTTTTAAAATAGTTGATGCAGATTGTGATGCTAGTTACGATTGTGAAAATTACTCTAGTATACTTTCTGACCAGTTTAAGTCGGAAATGGATGATAATGTTAAATGTGAATTAAAATCCAGTAAAATAACTAAAGTAAAATGTAAGCCTAGGTGTATCCATGCCCTAGGCGCGGTTAAAAAGAGTGATGGTAGGCTCAGACCTATAACTGATTGTTCAATGCCAAAGGAAAAAAGCATAAACAATTTCATGAAAACTACTTACGAGGAGTTTAAATACAATTCAGTATATACAGCCGCCGATACTCTTGTTGGAGGTGAATACATGTGTATAGTAGACCTAAAAGCAGCCTATAGGTCTGTCAACGTTGCACCCACCGATACTCGTTTTCAAGGATTTAGGTGGGACCTGGGGGGAGGTGACGATTTCTTTATTGACAATCGCTTGTGTTTCGGTCTCCGGTGTGCTCCGAATATTTTTAGTAGAATATCTGACTTTTTGGTTGATTCTGCCCGACAGGAGGGTATTTATGGTATCGTTAACTACTTGGATGACTTTCTGATTATTTCCGATAGCTATGAGAGTTGCCTATCTAAAAGGGATAGGTTTATTGATATAGTAATATCATTGGGTTTTGAAATCTCTATGAATAAGTTGACCCTACCTAGTACAGAGTGTGTTTTTCTGGGAATTACGATAAATAGTGTGGATATGTCTTTGACCCTGCCGGAGAAAAAAGTGAAAAATCTAGAGGAAGCTATAACAAATGCTGTGGAGAAAGGTTGTGTTACGAAGAAAGATCTGGAAAGAATAGGTGGTCTCATGTCTTTCAATAGTCAAATAGTTAGGGGGGGTCGTACCTTCAGTAGAAGACTCTTTAACCTCAGTGCCAGTTTGAATAGATACGAATCCAGAAGAATCGATGATGAAACTCGGAAGGATTTCGATTGGTGGCTAAGGTTTTGCAAGGTTTTTAATTATAGGGCGATAATCATAAAGGATTTGTGTAATATCCCATTGATCTCGGATTCCTCTATGTTGGGTTTTGGTTCATGGGCGGGGAAAGATTTCTTTTATGGTAGTTGGGAGAACAATCTCAATGCCCCGGGTCTCGATGATCACCTGGAGTTAGGCCCCACCGAGGTAATTGATAATCCAAATATCAATGTTTATGAACTTTGGCCAGTCTTTGTTGGTGTCAGGCGTTGGGGACCTTCCCTTAGAAATTCTAGACTGCATATTATCACCGATAATATGCAGGTTCTTGCCATGATTAATTCCGGTCGTAGCTGTAATAGTGTATGTATGGGCTGGTTGAGGGATATTTTTTGGTTTTGCTTTATCAACAACCTCGACCTTCATGCCAGTTATATCAGATCGGAGGATAATACTTTAGCTGATGTTCGTAATTTCATCGTTCCAGTAGACACTGCGAGAGCGTCCGTGGTCGACAGCAGACGACTAAACCCGAAACGCGACCAGAATCCCTTTCGGTCAGCCCCCCCGAGTACACCAAGAGAGACCCGGGGGGGGTCCTCGGACAGGGAACGAAGGCAACCATCCAGCCGAGACAGACGAGATACGAGGCACCACGAACAGCCGAAGCCACAACAAGAGACCAGACCGAAACAGTATCCAACCAAGCCACACAAAAGTCATAACCACCCTAGGACACGCTACACCCAAGAAACAAGACGAGACGACCGGTACCCAAGCAGCGATTGGACTCTACGAGACCGACGCTACTGAGTACAGACGCTCGAGGAATCCAGGGACAGGACAACGCCCATCAACATCGATGACGACCCGGCCCCCAGACAAGGCAACCCCACCACAAGGAACGCCACACCTCAGCCCAAAGCCTCAACGAAAGCCCAGAAGACCCCGACGGAAGGCGATAGAGGAGTGCAGAGCAGAAACTGTATGCAGCAACAGATGGGCGGCCCTACAAACTGACGACAACGACCCAGGGGACAAAGAACCGACTAGAGATCCTGTTACCTGTTCTTCATTTTCTAATAAAGGTTTAAACTGTTTTCCCGATTTTGTGTCTTTCTTGGGTAATGACATAACTCTCCAAACAGCAAATCCTTTATCGAGAAATCCAGAGACCCCCACCCCATCCATCCAACCTCAACCAAAGAGCATTTTGGTAAACCTTTCGGACCGTAAAATTTCAAACCTAGAATGCTCCATCCTAGAAAAGGGCCTCAACTTCTGTCCAACACAAGGGGGGCAAGGGGATGGAGATAGAAAAATAGAGCTGGACAAGTTTCACCGTAAACTGAGAATCAGACAATTTTTCGACAACAACAACTCGAATCAATCTACGACGCGCGAACAACTCGGTTTTTTTCGAACCAAGGTCAAGACATATTCCTGACGAGAAGATCAAGGGCTCCTTACAGCCCTTTGACGACAGGACTCTGAACAGACAACTGCGAGGGGAATCGAAGTGGAAGTCCCCAGTAGGCTCCCAAAACCTGGAGGGCTTTATCGCCCTTAACGAAATACAGCTGAGTAGTGAACGACAGGAAAGGCACCGAAAGTACAACACTACAAAAGAACAGAAGACAGCTCTGAAGAAACTGGCCAAGGATAATTCCATCACCATCAAACCGGCAGACAAAGGAGGAGCTTCAGTCATACAGAATACAACCGACTACGTAAAGGAAGCAGAGAGACAACTGAAGGATAACAAGGTCTACACTGAATTGACTAAGGACACGACCAACGAAATCTCTCAAAAAATAGAAGCCAAAATCGAGAAAATGACGAAGAATGGGGAACTGAGCCATAACATGGCTGGTGCCCTCAAAACCGACAAACCGAGGGCGCCACACATCTACTTCCTGCCAAAAATACACAAGCCGGCAAGACCTCCTCCGGGACGACCAGTGGTATCAGCCAACAACTGCGCCACGGAAAAGATCTCAACTTTCGTGGACAACTTCATCAAGCCACTGGTCCCAACTATCGACTCGTATGTAAAGGACACCAACGACTTCATCAACAGAATTGAGAAGCTAGGCACACTAAAAGAAGGAACGATTCTAGCCACGCTCGACGTAGGATCCCTCTACACCAACATCCCCAACGACGAAGGAAGGGATGCAATAAAGGACAAACTGGACCGTTTTCGAAGCAAGCGACTCAACCCGAGCAACGACTCAATCATAGAACTACTGGAACTGGTTCTAAAAAACAACAACATCCAATTCAACGGCACCCACTACAAACAAGTCAGCGGCACAGCGATGGGGACAAGACTGGCCCCATCATACGCCAATCTATTTATGGAGAAGCTAGAAAACCAACTCTTAGCCACAAGCACCCTGCGCCCTAAACTGTGGCTGAGATACATCGACGACATCTTCATAATTTGGGAACATGGAGAGGAAACCTTCAAGACCTGGGTAGAAGACCTGAACAGACAGCATGAGACCATAAAACTCACCTCGGAACACTCGAAAACCAATATCGCCTTCCTGGACACAAAGGTCAGGGTAGACGAAACCACCAGAGAAGTATACACTGACCTGTATACGAAACCAACAGACGCCAACACTTACCTGGACTACGAATCGTCACACCCGCCAGCAACCAAGCGAAGCCTCCCGTACTCACAGTTTCTATGACTACGAAGAATCTGCAAAAGGGATGAAGACTATGAGAACCACTGCAAAAGGAAAACTACGGAATTCAGGGACAAGGGCTACCCCCTGGAACTAATAATGGAATGCAAGGAAAGAGTAGACACCCAAGATCGCGAAAAGATCCTGGAAGAAAAAGAAAAGAAGACCACCAAGAAGAACACCGACGACAAGGTGGTTCTGGTAACCACCTACAACCCCAACAACAAAGCCGTCAACGACATCGTGCGAAAAAATTGGAACATTTTGGCACGATCCACAACGACGAAAGACCTACACAAGAAGGAAATCACAAAGGGATACAAGAGACCCAAGAACATCAAAGACTATTAAGTCAGAGCCAGAACGAACTACAAGCCGATGGAAACCAGCAACGAACAGGAAGAAGAGAAAAAACCCAACAACGAGACAACAGGAAACGACGAACGCAACAAATGCACAAAACCAGACTGCAAGTACTGTGACTTAATATGCATGAACGGCAACATTAAGTCAAAAACCACCGGCAGAGTACACCAGACCAAGTGGAATGTCACGTGTAACAGTTCCAATGTGATATATTGCATCGAGTGCAAAACATGCGACATGCAATATGTAGGACAGACGAAGAGGAAAATAAAGGAAAGAATAAGAGAACATCTAAACTGTATCAAGAAGAACTCAACGAAAAACGAAGTACCGCATCAGTACAACCAACGCACACATCACGGCACGAACGATGTGCAGGTGTATATACTAGACTACATATACAGACATCCGGAATCCAAAGAGGCAGCAAGACTACGAAACAAGATCGAATTCAATTGGATTCACCGACTCAAGACAAACGCCCCCAACGGACTCAACACGATGGACAACAGGTACGGCTAGTTGTCACAAGCTCCCCACCCACAACCTCCCCCATGAAATGCCACGTCAAAATTTTTTTTCCAACCACGGACGCTGTCGCAGTGTCTACTGGAACGATGAAATTACGAACACAAGTTCCTATACATGTGGGGAGGTATAGGGTGGGAAGGTGACAGCTAGGGCTACAAATATAGAGAGAACCACAAAGACCTCGGATGATCACGAAAGTCTCCGAGTGGGACTGACATATCCTCTTCCCGCACTGGCTGCGGGAGGGAAGACCACAGAAGAGTACCTACCGCACCTATGCCTGATGAGACTGTTGATCAGTCGAAACCACGATAGCGATGTGAGGGTATAAATTCCCTCAACCACCAACAGACATCTGACGTTGTGACACAGCGTCAGTATGCAACACGGGCTGACTGGTTCAGAAAGTGTTAGCAACATCCACGAGACTACGAGCAGTTGCGGGGAAACCTGGTCATCTCCCCATGACTGTTTTTTTGACGTTAACGTCAAAACAATAAACGCTGCCCTGACAAGGTACTACCATGATCAGGACAGACAGTATCTGACAGCTACACTGTCACACACACCCACCGGGCTGAGGTCCCACTCAGCAAGGTTTAAAAACAATACTTACAGTGGTTTTCCTCCTTGCTCACACAGGGCAGGGCGACTGGGGCAGCTAAACGACCCCGGTACACAAGTTTATAAGGTTTAAACTCCATAGGAACTGTGTGGAATGACACATAGACACCACTCGACATCGCCGACGGGCGACACGGCCGTGTCGAACACTTTTGGTCGTACAAAACAACAAAGCGGTCACATGATATACACGTGACGGCTGGACCAATCAGAAGCGCGGAACGGGTATGACAGCTGAGGCCGCGGGAACTTCCGCGGCCCGCTTCCCCTTTCTCTCTATCAGTGGTCGCATAGCGGTGGGAGAGGACTCATTCAGTTACGCCACGTCAAATCGAATCTAATATTTTAGCTGATTGTTTATCTCATATTGGTTATCCCGGATACTCAAAAAAGTGTTTGAATCTACTTGAAGACATGGATATGTGTTGCTCTTCTACTTCCAGACCCCCCAATGTCTGAGTTAATTAGGATAAAGGAAAGTCTTATTAATTCCGGGGTGTCATCTAATACTAGGAAGGTTAGGGATTTTCAGCTTCGTATTTATCGTCAGTTTTGTGTTAAGTATTCGTTGGTTTCTTTCCCTTGTTCTGCTTCCCAAGCTGGTCTATATGCCTCATATTTATCGGGTTTTTTATCTGCGAGTTCGATAAGGAATTATCTCTCTGGTCTTTGGTACCATCAAAAAGTCTTGGGTTTTAAGGATTTCTCAGACGATTTCACTTTGAAGTTGTTGATTAAAGGTTTGCTCAGGGTAGCTCCTAAATCGGATCCTAAGTTTCCTATAACTGTGGAGATTTTGAAGTCAATTTTTTCAAACCTGGACTTGTCTGTTCCTAACGATTTATCTTTTTGGTCGGCATGTGTTTTGGGATTCCGGAGCCTTTTAAGGAAATCACACTATACTAGTTCTCCACACACGCTTTTGGTCTCGGATTTGGTCTTTAAGTCAGATCATTTGGTGATTAGCGTTCGTAGTTCGAAAACAGATCAATTTTCTACTCAGAATTTTTCAGTGTTTTTAGGTGTTATCCCAGGTTCAGATTTTTGTCTCGTTGGTTTGTTATCTAGACTTATCAGGGTTTTTTCCCTGGGCCCATCAGACCCCTTGTTTAATGTTGAATCGGTGGGAGGTAAATGTTGTATGCCTTATAATTATTTTTATTATAAGCTCCAGAGAGAAATTAAAGCCTTAGGCTTGAGTGATAAAAATATCACTCCTCATTCTCTTCGTCATGGGGGAGCTACCCTAATGGAATCTCTTGGAGTCTCTATCGACTCCATAAAACGTAAAGGTAACTGGAGGTCTTCGATTGTTAATCGATATTTACACCCCGATTCCTCTGTTCTGCTACGTTCAGATGGAATCGTCAATGAAATTTTGAAGTAGTTCCTCCTTGTAGTTGGCGGGTGGTTGGCCTGTATTTGTTAATTACTATGTAATTAATTCCACCAACTACTGCCTTGTCTCACTTATTTATGTAATGAAGGTCAATATTATATTAATATATATGATTAATATATATATATAAATACCGAATGAAATGGTCATTATTATTCACTCCGGAGTTACTCCGTTTCCGTTGTCTAGGTAGTTGCTGTGGATAATGCGATATCCACGGTGATAATTCGTTACGCGTGGTGGTGAGCAGCTCATAACGGTAATTTCCTCATTCCTCTTCTGCTTACCGACCACCACACTTGTGTTTCTCACTTGTTGAGAAAAATTTTAAATCTTATTCATTTTTATGTACTCTATTGTGGCAGGTTTATGAGTTTTATACTCGTTGTATATGTACTTGAATAAAGCCTGTATTTGTTAATTACTATGTAATTAATTCCACCAACTACTGCCTTGTCTCACTTATTTATGTAATGAAGGTCAATATTATATATATATATATATATATATATATATATATATATATATACACACACATATGTAACAGTAAAATGTATTTATAGTATAAATCTATATTGGGTAAATGATCATGTGCATGATCAAGCATTGACATGAGCTCAGACTGTGTTCTGGGTATGACTACACTCCCACTACCAGTTCCTGTTTCCGGTCCGCTTCTCATTTCAAAGTTCACTGGTTATCGACAGGCTTGGCTGCCATCTTGGCTTCCCACAGAAGCGCCATGAGCTTCCTCTGTGTCCATATCTGGTGACTCTATTTTAGAGGTGGAGTGTATGGTAACGGGGTTCAATGTGGTATGAGTTGTGGATGTCCATATCTAACCCCCGGTCCACCACCTCACCCCGCCTTCTCTGTTCCTCTCAACACCCCGCTCGACCTCCTCCACCCCCTGGTCATTGATACACCACGCCACGCAGCCTCCAGTCAATGCCCCCGCAATCTCCACGTACCCAGCGGCCGCTAGGGGGCAGCTACGTCAATAAACGTCGTCCGGAGGTTGCCCAGACATGCGCACCGAGCATTTCCGGTGGGGAGACTTGGTTAGACGACATTGACTTTGTCTGAATACGGCTTTGGAACTGCAGCTGTAACGGGGCAGTGAAGACGCGTAGGGACTACCCAGGGAATGGTGGTAAGAGTGTGGGACTATGGTCGTAGTTCCTCCTAGAATAGCAGCATTTCCAGCCTCTACGTACAATGCTGTTAACATGGCTAGATGCAGTTACAAACAGGAACCAACTTGAAGTTTCCGCTGTTACTCTATCATTCTCTGAAGAGTTATTTCTCAAATCTTCTAACTGTATCGCAACATATCATATGTGTAATCTCTACATCGTACATGTTTCGGTTGAACTGTATGCCAGACTATTTCTAAGCGCATGTCTCCTGCGTTTAGATATGTCGTTTTGGGAGTCTTAAAGTGGAAATTATGTGTCTAGTAGATGGAGTAAACAGAGTTTAATAGATGGGTATAAGGAATTATATGTAAAGTATAGGGTCGGGCGGGAAGAACACCTCAAAAGTGGTAGTGAAATTCAGGAGGGGAGGAGGCTGTCAGACGCATTGGAGGCTACTTGATATCATATGGGAGTGCATAAGATTGAGTGTTGACAGGTATGTCACATGTGACATTGCAAAATGAAAAATTGGGAGTAACTTCAACTTACGAAACTAAATGCCTTCTTTGGGGAATCTAGTACATGCGGCAAAAGTAGAGACCAAAACACAATTTGCAAACTAAGGCCCGGCGTCCACCTACTACGATATGGCTCCGATATGGTCTACGATGCACCTCCCGATATAAAGTCAAAATCGCGTTGGAGGGTCACCTAATATCGGGGCAGTTGACCACGTTTCTGCGATTAGACACCGATAAAAACTCCATGCAATGCGTGGTGGATTGGCATGTCTAGACATATGTCTACGATTTTGCACCTTCCCGATATGTCTCCGATATTTGCTTTTTGTATCGGTGCCATATCGGGAGGTCTAAATTTCTATCGTAGTAGGTGGACGCCAGGCCTTAAGGATATAATATAAGAGATTATAAAAATGATAGATCTTGCAAATTGAAGATATGCAAATAATTTACTGGCTCCCAGTTTAAACGTCATGATAATTCATTACCATATTCTTCCTGATCAGAGTATTCCGGATCTAGATGTTGGCTATTCAAAAACACTGAGAGTAGAATTGGATGATTTGCGTTTTGGGCTTTATTACGATTCCCACAGAAACTGGGAATGAAAAATTCAGAAAGCATTTCTATTGAATAAGGCCGTCTGTCATTACATTAGTGAAATTGAACTTTGTGGCGACTTAACGGGGGTTTCATTGCATTGTCTGCTGGTGATTTATTGTTGTAGTTTAATATCCACAAAATCCCGGAAATGCGCTGTCAGAATAAAGAGCCCCGGCAGGATCTTTTGTTCAATTGCTTCCAAACTTTTCATTTCCCGTGAGTGCAGGCAACACAATAATATTCCAACACAATCCATGCATGTATAAAACTTCATCAAGTAAATGGAAATGCTTTACCATTTCTTTACTGCTCTGTAACCGGGAATATTTTTCCTACATTATTGTTCCACGAATACTGTGTTACAGTTTGTTTTAGGGTCCTGGATTAACACAGGGACTCGTGTGCGGCATCACGTTTATATTTCAAACATGTCTCCCTCATATCATAGATCCGTTTATGCCGTTATGGTCAAAATCCATTCGGGAGATGATTGGTGAACTACAATACCAAAACTCAAAATATGCATATGATAATTACTCCCAAGTAGTGGTATGTTAAAAAAAGCTCATGAATAGGAGTTCCATGCAGGTAGCTGATGAAATATCAAAATATAATGAACTTTATATAAGGGTGTTTACTGAACCAGTTCATGGCATAGTAGATGTTTTCCGATTGGTATATGCAGATCTGCTATACGTAAGGCTCATGGTAAGATAGGCTCATTGATCCATAGGCAAATATTTGCCAGGAATTTCCTATAGGGAAAGAGCTTGAGTTGCGTGCATATTTCTGTTACTCATCTTCGTTAATGTCGAATATTTAAAGCAATCTCAAAACACCAAATATTTATGTGCTATTGGAAATGTCTGTTATTAGCATTACCTATGTGGATCACCATAGGGAAAGCTTCTGACAACACATGTAAGCCTACATACATAAAGGCAGCTTCCTCTACATCATGTATACACTCTTCTGAAATTTGACAATTTATGCAGCACTTTCTGGAAATGTTTGAAACTTACTAAACGACACATGGATTTCTTGCCATTCAAAGGCAAATACGTCACAAATATTGAATCCCTGCAATATAACGATAGCAATAATGTATGGGGTGAGAGCATAATCAATTGGGTATGAAATATGTGTAGGCATTAAACTGAGAATCGGCATTTTCCCCATTATATAGTCTCTATGAAGATCTACCAAATCTATTGCTTCTTTTATATACTTTATGTTTTTCTATGCAGAAGTATGGTTCTATCACAACACAGCAGGTCATGTACTGCAGTTGATTTTATAACAATATACAGTGCTTCAGTCAATATACTTCAATGATAAATTACAACGAGCTTGACGGTCAAACTTGGTACGGAACAGAAGATTGTCAATAGCTGACGGAAATATAACAAACGAGTTGATAGTTTTCACGTCGAACTAGACACTGCAGGTAACTTTACAATACATGTATATACTAATTCAAAGCAGTCTCACAAAAGGCACCGTGTCAGATGGGTGCCCAAGGCCACAGCATTAGACCGGAGTCAGAAATCGATGCACTTTCAGGAAATGTCAATGCCACCATTTTCGTTCCCCATCCTGCGATGCTTCAGTCCAATGCCATGGAGTGCACCGATATGAACTGCCTGCAGCGTTTCTCAAAATAGGAATGTGTGCAGGCCTCGACTTAATCGGAAAATTCTTTTAGATGCCCTTTGTAATCCCCGACTGAAGCAATGTATTCAAAAGGATGGTAGCGGAAAATGTTGCAGTATCCTAAAAAGAAGTATCATAATACCGACATCCACTAGAACAAGACGAGCTCAGACAAAGACACAGAAGTTCTCTGTTGGTAACTATGCTCTATTAGATTTTTCTTTCTTTTATTTTCGAAAAGGCTCTGAATTGATATCCTTCAGTATCAATGCCTTTTATTCTACTTGTGAAATTAATAGTTATAGGGAATACAATAACATTTCTTATTTTTGTATCTCCTTACGTGACGCACGTGGCGTGATGCTGATTGGGTGGTTCCTTATTGCATGCATCAATACATATTCAATTCGTTCATTCAATAATGTTTTCATGATGAATAGCTAGAATAAAACCATTAATGATGTTTCCAGCACTCGCTTGCGGAATATCTTGAATCTACTCAGTTCTGCTTAGAGGAGTAACAATGTAATGCACATGTCGTGACACCCCGCGTTTCCTCAGAACTAGACTTCCTCGTTCTCGCTCAGAGAATATAATTTGTGCAGAGTTGTTGCTGGTCGGCCTGTTATTGAAGGAGAAACTACGCAGGTTACATGTTTCTCAAATGGCTGACTTCTAGCCCTATAATCATCAGGCCTCCTACAAATAAGAATTGCCAAATTGGAAGCACATATCAATAATGTCAGAGTTCGACTCAAGTCAGAATATGACGGTTTCACCGCAGTTCATCAGCTATTATCATCCTTGATAATATTGAATCTGGTTCGATTTGTCAGAGGGAAATCAATGGGAGCAAGTGGGAATATAAAGAATAGCGTGCAACTTAGACCTATCATAGCTCCTAATCAATTAAGTCAATGCTCTCAGAGCATTAACTCTTTGCTTAACAGAGGTTGATATACGTAAAATGCATATTGTACCATTGAGGAATAGTAATCATACAATCTTGGCCTCAACAAATCTATGGGACACACAACTAGTTTTTTGTTTTTTTAGTACGTTTATTTATACTGATAATACTCAGCGGTGAATCCACTGGTTTCCATGTATTACCAGTCTTGCTGGTTACAGAGAGTTTTTCAGTCGTCCCATTTGGGTATGTAGACATAAACAACACATACATATATATACACAAAAAGAATACAAAATAATTATGTAATATGCTATATCAAAGGCTCACTGTCAACATCCAAAGAAAAAGTTCAGTCCTTGTCCATTGTTTGCCAAGCAGAAAAGATCCACATACATACTTCTCTATCATATTTTTATATGTCGCTGCTGGACAGTGGTTACTATCAGATTAGTTGATTTACAATTTCTCCAGTAGGAGAGTGAGAAACATAAGACTCAGCAAAACATAAATACCAATGTCGTTTTGATCATGTGAATGGAAATTCTTATATATGTGTAGTGGCTTAAGGGACTATGGTAATTAGAACTATATTGTTATTTAGTCAGTTTATATTGCATGATACTCTTATGTATAGTGGTTATATGAGTCAAGATAGTAAAGTGGAATCATCATCAAAGTTCCGCGAAATCATTATCAAAAGGGCAGCAGTCGGCAGCGTCAATTTCAAAATAATCAAAATCTTAAATAATCTGTTTTAGGAATTCCAATTATATACTAAATCTTTAACCCAGTCGTGGTGAGCACCTGCAGCAGTCATACATAGATGGCCGGGTGTTGGTGTCAGTAGATACCGCTGGGAGTCGGATTTCCATAGAACTTTTAGATACGATGTTATAGATCTCCATTTCCTGGAAGATTCATGTATATTGGTCGATTATTTCCTATATTGTTACAATTTTTTTAATCTTTTTTACAAGTATCTGTGTTCCTTTGTGCCTGTCAGTATATCATTTTATAATGCTAAGTGCCAACCTTTGATATATAATGCAACTTTCATATTTGGAGCAGGTAACTTGCTACCATGTATTAATTTATAAATGGAGTGGTTGTTATAAACACCGGAGCGTATCCTCTTCATTCTGGCTGGGAGTTATGGTCTCTGTCTTAAAGCAGTCTAAAGCCGATGATTTTTTGCACCCTCTCTGTGGCACCAGCTATGTGACAGGATAACATGTAAATATTCATGAGAGAAAAATCTCCGGTAACGTACAGTTTAGACCCTGGTGGTTGGTCACCTTAAAACACAAGTCAATTTACCCATTAGTGGAGACTAGTAGGAGTGTGGACCACTTCCGACCAATAATACCTGCCTCGGGCATGAAGGACTCGTTCTACTTAGTTAGGATGGGCGCCATTATTTATTAATTTCTTCTGGCACTGCTCCACCCCATGAAATTGGTGTGATAAGAAAAGTCTTTAACCCTTCACACGTCCATATAAAATGAAAAGTATAAGGACTATTCATAGAAGCATTGTATGTCTTTAGTGACAAGTTGTCGTGCACGTCGAAGTGAGGATCTAAAAATGTTTTAAAAAACAGTTACTAAATTCTCAATCTTAAAGAAAATGATAAAAGTGTCTAGGTGGTCTAAGTTATAAGTTTCCTTCTATAAGAACCCTTTAAATAATCATTCAACCAATTTACTTTTATAGCATTCTAGTATAGCCAGCGTAGCAATAGATCCCAAAACATAGAGTCTATCCATCATGCTCTTTTCCAATCGTTTTCCACACTCACTACTAGTGGTTCTATCTAGAACATCTCGATCGCGAAAGCCGGACCCAAAGTCCCCTGTAAGCTCCAGGCAGGTTTCCGGTAGAGAGTTGCTACTCTCGCTGATGCATTATGGGATGGCCGCAGCGACATTGACCGCGAATGCCCAGACGACGCCACTGGTTCAATTCTGAGGTTTTCGGCCAAATCCGTCGCCATTTAATTATCGCGCGGTACTGGCCGAATGGAATACGAAGCGAACAACTCGATAGTCAAAGTGGAGCGACTCAAATTGAAATCGTGTCCTTCACTTCCGGGCTATGGAGCCGCCAGACGTGCCGAGCCTTTTCTTTATTCGGTTCTGTGAAAAGCCCACCTCCGAATTGCCTTCACTGGCAGCGCTTCACTTGGCGGATAATCATTCGGAGATTTCAATTCCAGCTGAGGAGATTGAAATGTATGTAATGTCGCAGGAGGATATTGTATCACAAGGAAGCGAATGTTCATGCGCCTATATTTATTACGGCTTCAACTTTCTACGTGATTGATATCGAAATAATTAATTTGACAGGGACTGATGGATAAAAATGCCTTTGGTTATATTGATTTACATTAGTATGATTTTCATTGTATTGAATGTATTTTTGTTTCTTTGGATGAGAAAACCTATTGGATATGCTCAGCGATTGAAGTATTCCTCATTCTCAGTTGGGCATAATGGCTTCTTACAAAAATCGTTTCTCAGAATTTTTCAAACGTCATTCCAAATTCAGAGTGTTCCCCCTTTTTCCTCTTTAAATGAGATAAAAATGTTTTCCGGCCGGAAGTTAATAATGGATGATGGAGGAGGAAGGCGATGGGAAATTCACCAAGGAGTGGAGTCCGCCATTTTAACTTTACGACCCGGTCACTAATTAGGTTGTAATTCGGTCAAAGTGGAACTGATTCTTGGATGGTTACCCTCTCACACATTTTGGCATATTGCATACTGAGAGAAAATGTAGATATCTAGTCCATAGGGATGGCCGTTGGAGGTCTTTTGTAAAATAGAATATGCTCCGACGCCGGAGTCGGAGGAACGTTTTTCATGGGACAAGAGGCTGAGAATGGCTTTCTTACGGGTTCACTCACTGCGTTTCCCTATTATCAAATACATATACCTAAATAACAGTTTAAAAAAGGGATGTTATGCATTTACGAAGTCGTTCATGATGGGCTCATTCATCACAGTGAGCCCAAACATTATTCTTACTGCACCACTAGCAGCGGGTAGTATTCCATTGCCTTTCTGCCATTGGTGTATAATGATGTTGCATACCATCTCATCACTGGGCAAGAAACCTTATCCATACTTATCCATATGGTTCATAGAAAGTAGAGATAATTGATGAGATGTACCCGCAGATCTTTACATTGCCTGTTAATTTGATGTAATAAACCTTATGATACTTATATGCCAGTCAAGCGCCAAAATTAGGTCCACTCCATCGTTTCAAATAAAATACGGAATAGAAGGTTTAAAGGTAGACTACTGCTGTGTATCCCATAAACCTCTTTATAACCAGCGGTCTTATTACCTCAAAAGCCTCCAAGAATATAATTGATTTTGTTACCACCATGTGCGTTACATGTTCCCCACTGACTTGTACATGGGGGAACTCCTTATACTAAAGGCGAATATACTTTTGTCATAACCTTTCTACTGAATAAAAAAAGATGAAAGATTATAATTTAGGTTTTAGTATGTAAAACAAACTATAACAAAAATGTGAGGTTTACAAACCTAGGCTACATAGACATAGTAAGTCGTGTATTCAATATCTAGCTCATTGTTGTCATAATCATGTGGTTTTACATTTGGAGGAAATGTGGAAAAAGATGTTATTATTGTTTTATGTATCACTTCAATATAAGTGTGTTGACTGAGAATCAATAAAGAGACATCACACCACATCAAGACTCAGAGAGACATGATGGCATTGTCTTGTCTATTACTATACACTTATGGTCGAACATTTATGGAATACTACCCGCTGCAGGGTGTAGTATAGATCATGTTCGCGCCTGCCGTGACAGCGATCCGTAGTGAATGGCAGTGTTTTTTGTGGAACAGAAAAGTTAATAAAAAGACATTTTTAAACGATTAAAAGGTGTACAGTATTAAGAAAACGTAGTACCTGAGCCCATACAGATGGCCATACATTTGTAGTGGGGCGGGAATCCAGCAGTGTTTGTACGTTCTATGGAAGGTGGCGCGGATATCCGATCCCTACTATGTAGTGGTTCCGGGCAACGCCGCACACGAGAGTGGCGCGGCGGAGACCGGGATTACGTAACGCTGGGTATATATACTCAGCATTCACAGTAGGTCGATAGGTTAGTCCTCGCGCGTCTCTTCTACGGAACAGACCCTTGTGCCCTCACTTTGCAGGCAGATTCTCGTAACCTTCCTGGTGGTTAGGCGAGTCTTTCAGATTAGCCTCTCAAGCATTACCTGGCACTCTGTGCTAGGGTACTGCACTTGTGGGAAAGATCTGGAAGTAATATTGTTAATAAACATTCCTGTTTATTAAACATGTGTGTTGTGTTACAAGTGTGTGACTAGGTCCGTGTAAACTCACTGAAAGCCGAACCAACCTATGTAGAGAGCGTAGGGTGGGATCCTGCCTGGAACTAGCATTCCGGATCGGGGTCATCCAACCTGCTAGACAGGCGGCGACCACCACACATTAAACGTCCTTCCTTGTGAGATCCAAAGGAATGATTATTAAGAACACAGTTTACTGAAGTATGAAGTTGAACAGAGAGAGAAATTTCACGTAAAGCAGTGTATGCTTTGTGTTAATAGAAAGGTGATAATCATTTTAAAAACACGTTATAAATAGATAAATAAAACTGTATTCATTGGTCCATTCTCTTTATAATTATGAAATGCATAGTTTCATTTGAGAACTACTGCTATGGACATTGTGCCAACCATATACAAATATGCCACCATGAATATGCATTCATTTACATGTTAGCTCCTCAGAACCAATACTTTTTAATCTATGACTGTCTCAACTACAGACCTACTGTCAATTAGTCAATTTTCCAACACGTGAAACACCTCCCCATCTATGGGAATGGAGTCTGACTTCTAGGAAAAAATATGATGCTGCATATTCCGGAAATAATCTCACGCCCAGACACAGCCCAATTATAAGCAAAGGACAAATCCCAGCTTAGACTGTTAGATTTTCCTCTGGAGCTGCTCAAACACCCCCCTGTAGGCTGACAGTAACCAAAGAGCTGCCGTCTGAGTTGCTCTAGGCCCTGCAATGAGAGGCGAGAGGCGATAGGAAGAATCCTCTTTAGAAATGTCTTGGTGCAGCATCACCAGCGGATGAGAGCGGAGCTTTCCACGGTTCCACGTTCATGCACAGTTCATACTACTGGAGGGCAATGCCGAATCTAGTAGCAGAACAAAAGTTGGCTGCAAGCAGACTACTGCGTGTGTGTAAGTAGCGGGCAATTCAGTGAATGGTACTTCCCTACAGCGATACATGAGAACAGGGAAGTAGCCGACCTAGGGTGTATTATATGAATCACTAAGGTAGCTTTTATTATTTATGGCTGAAAATTATTTGGGGGGGCACAGTTTTTGCAACATGTACCAGTCAAAAAAAGAGTCCCCCCCCCCCCCCCCACACACACACACACACTAATACCAAAATAGAAGAAATATATGAGGTGGAGAAATATAAGCTTGGGAACATAGTATTTATTTACCGAGTCATTATATTATATATTACAAATTCAGAAAAAGATTGAAATATTTTGGAAAATCAGAATGTAATTATAGGTTGAGATTAAACTCTCGGACCCGATACTTATTCATGTTATAAAGTTATGTGTATGAGCATATACCAATGCATAATGAAGAGTAATAGCATGAACTGCAATTCTGACTGATTGAAGTTGGCTGAACTCCTATAAGTTACTATAATGACAGTGTGAGTTGATGCTCAAAGTCTCTAGTTTTAAGATTCTGCTAATGTCCTAACCCTAAATGCTAATTGTTATATCAATGGAAGAAGCCTATAGATATCATCATCATTCATATTTAGAGAAGAAAACTGATGATAGCAACCTGTTGAAGCACCAATTCTGAATGAAGCATTATGCCCATCTTGGTGAATGTTGTTGACTGTAAGTTACTGGTGACCTCACACACGGAATCATCTTACCAGAGTTCCCACCCCTTACAGACATTCAACAATGCTTTGTCTGCTTCCTTTAAGGAATATTTATTCAATATGGTGTATCGGGTATATAGTTTATCAGTGTATACAACTAAAATAGCTGGTATAAATGCACTATAGGATTTAACAAAGGATAACTATAACAACAATCTTTTTAACTGGGAGACTGTAACCATTTTTTTTTTTGCACTTGGAATCTGTTCATTAACACTGTGAATAAACCATAGATTGTTCGCCCTAAAATATCCAGCAGCAACTGCTTTCTTGATGTATGCCCTCAGTTGGAAGTAATCAGGCTCCTTTGCATGACGTTCACTGTTTCCGGTAGGGGTATCATTGACATGCAAATGATGATATTCTGGTAATTTGTTGTAGTCTGGCATGGGGTGTGGAAGCCTTGGCATGAGTGGACCAACCCATGGTGGCGCACTACAGGTGGAACACAGATACCTTCTTTTTTTTTTCTTTTTTTTTGTACATAGAACCCCTTTCAGGTACTCAATGTAGAGTTTTCCTTGCTCATAGCGCTCTTCGAAAATTATGGTAATCTTATTGAAATAAGCAGCACTAGATAATTGATTACATTCTGTAGCACCTGATGTTGTAGTAAATGCTCCTAGTTCTTTGTTGTTAGAGAAAAACAAATGATCTTATGATAGTGTGTTGATTCTGGGATGAAACCTCCCTAAACCCCATCTAAGACGTGGAGAGCTACAAAGAGGTCAAAGACCAAACCTCCAGCCATTGTTTGAAGATTGGAGGACTAGGATTGTTTTGTCACCTATGTCGTAATCCACAGTCATTGCTGTGGAAAGAAAATCGTTTTACATCCAATGTTCTCCTATGGCACAAAGTTGTGATTTAATGGAGCCCTGGCAATATATTGCAGGCACGCAGATCTATACTGATCTGATAAGGCGGGAAGGTATTCTCTTCTTCCTAAACCCTCATGGGTTTACATCATTAACGGTATATTCTTATTTTTATTGACTTCATATATGTTCCGCTTCCTGTTGACCTCATGCTAATCTTTAATTCCAGACTTCTCCTTTAACTCTTCACACATATATATATATATATATTCTAGCACAACTTATGGACGATGCACATTCGGATCGATGGTTGGCCATGAAGTAAAGCTTCAGTACTGCTGATTCATTGTAGATTAGCTAACCAATAACTCAAGCAATGAATAGGAATCTGGCAGGCCATCACTCGACAGGGACCCTGGGGCTGCTCGGCCGTCCATTTTCTTACGTTTGAATGGGTTTTCATCTGCCGAAGAAAAAACGTGCTTTTGCTCTTGTTTTTTGATAATCCGTCTCAAGTTTGGGGACTTTCAAGGACGTGTTCCAAAACATGGTCAATCATTTCTTGATATCGAAAAACGAAAGATTTTTATGGAACTTAATTGTGAAATTAAATTTCAATCTTCGGACTATAAACAGATCAATCAAGGTGTTCTCCTCTGAGGCGGTTTTGCTTACGCCAGGTTATGTAACTCCCCCTACATCCTGTCTTAAATCTACAGAATGTCTTTATCTCTGAGTTTTAATTCAAATCCTGGGTGTTTTATACCCTACGTGATACCGTCCCAGTATAAATAGATGTGTATACCCCATGCATACCTCTTCCCTCATTGCAACACACACTGCTATCAAGAACATAACCCGTGATTGGAAAGCGGGGGCAAAGCAATAGGAAAATAACGCAAACATGGGCGGAGGGCCACCTTACTGCCTGACCTTACTCCCTGAGGTCAAACATTCCTTATTTTCATTGTACAAGAAAGAACAGAAAAGTATCTGTACCAATGTATATATTTATCAATGATGAAATGCTTAAAAAGATATGAAAACCCGTTATGGGGTTAGTTGGGTTTATCTATAACTACTAAGAGGATACATCTGGTCAATAAACGCTGAAGAGTAGCACACACTGAAGAATATTCAGAGTAGACTGAATGGGAACTTCGCTGTAGCAATACAATATCCCGCGACACCCCCAGCGAATGCCAGAAGAAACGAGTAATACCAACATGGCTCTGAGCAATTCCGTGTAACCCCAATACCTCAACGAGTGGTTCGGAGCAATTGGGAGACACTCAGTACTTTTTGGTCCCAGACGCATCAATCAGTGCGTGCCTCTTCTATCCCCAGGCTACTTCGCAGAAAGCACACACGGGGGCGCTGCGACACGCTACTTAGGGCCTGCTGGTCACGTGATTGACGGCGGAAGCGACATCTCGCAGCCAATCTCGTTGAGGCGTGACGTTGGAGCCCTGTCTGGTGGTGGTAACCAGAAGCAGAGTAGTTGACGTTGGAGTAGATTTTAGCAGTGACAGTGCTGGAAAGGTGTTGGGAAAAGTATGATCATAAGCAGTTATGGATGCATATCATGTTAAGGCTGCATACACAAATTCACTGAAATAGTCAAACACCAACGGAAAAAGGCAGCCAAATAGGAGAATGTCCACATCAAAGAAAGTCAGTACATGTATATGCTACAATTGGTTAAGTGTAACAGCAGAGAGTGCTGTCACACTTGGAAGAGTTCCCTCTTTCTGATCAATGAGGACAGGTTTCTTCCAGGGATGCAAGACACCTATTGCCACATATTCACCTGATGATCTTGGCTGATTATGACATATATCACCACCCGCTGACTAGTTGACACTTTTAGGTAGATAATCATCAGATGTAAAATGCAATGATCATTTTTTTCTCACCAACGTTAAGCAATTTTGCATTACCTGATGATATTTTAGCTCAATTAAATGTATCTGGACACATTTAATCAATGGCAAGCTGCAAGTTCACAATTTTGATTCTTCAGTGGTTACCTCCCATGAAAAATAAGGTCTTTCCCTCAGCAATGATACCTTAACCCTATTCACACATATAGGAACCCCACCAGTTTGTTTATTGGAAATATATACTCAGCTGTAGCTAAGGAAGGGATTATCTTCAGGTTTCTCCGTGAGATAGAAATTGTGCTGCCCCAACCAGCAGTCAGATGGAAATGGTCAGTTATGGGGTCAATTATTATGCACAAGGATAAATCCCCAAATGTCACCACCCAACCAACTTTTGTACAGTGCCTATTTTGTGTGCAGGTTGAACTGATAAATGTGTTTTATCATATATACATGTAGGAGGAAGGTATGGAGTACCACAATGAAGAAGATATTGAGTTTTGTAGTAACTTACTAGAGCAGACTAGAGCAGACCAGAATTATGCTTGATCAAAAGTTCAGCACTGCATATGATTGGGTAGTCTAAACTGACAATTATTACAATAAAGTATGATTAACCTTTTAAGGGCGGATGATGCTTTCAGGCATCAACAGACCAGGGGCGGATGATGCCTTAAGGGATCATTTCCTGGATATCTATATAATTGTTTTTCAAAAGGAAATATTATCTAGGAATTTTCACAGAATGTAGGTGTAACATCAGTTTTTTGAATTCCAAATAATAGAAATAAAAGTATCAATAATAGCATATTATATCACGTGATAAACCTTCGAATTTAGAGTTCAGAGGAGAATACCCCCGTCCCCTAGAACTATAGTCACTACGAGCCGTCCCAAAGTGTGTAGTTCAGCCACAGGCAGCAATCCTTAAAGAGTTAAGTATCAATAGCTTTTCAGTGATCTCTGAAATCTTTGTCTCATGTAATATCTCCCTCTAAATTAATGGTGTATTACAGTAGCTTTGTCAACGATGTAATAACTGTTGTTATGCTATCTTACATGAGAAGGGAAATGGGGGGGGGCTGTTTTGGAAAGTGTGACATAGTATTTTAGGGAGGGGGTACGAAATATGTGACAACGTGTGACAGGAGGGGGGGGGGGGGGTCCTAAAAATGCCCTAAAAAAGTGTGACATCATTTATGGACGGCCCCTAACTGTCCACCGCTTTGTGTTTGGCATTATCCCCTCCTTGCAGAACACTGACCAATTACCCAATACCCGCTGACAGCAGCGATGGCGTGCCTCTTCATGCATATGGTAGTGAGTGATGAATGCATGAAGATTCTGGGGATGTTTTGCATCCCAAAGCATTCCGCTATCCAGTGTTCACCCTCCGAACCGATGTATGGTTTACGTAAGTTTTCTTAATACGGGAGGGTTGAACAGAATGTGATTGGAGAGCAATTCAATGCTTGGTTTGCTGGTTGCAGAATCTAATTGCAAACATTCATGTGTGGGGCGGGGGAGGGGGGGGGGGGCTCGGAATAAGTGAGTGGCGGAGAACCAAATTAGGAAATCATTTCCTAGGTTTTAACATTAAATAAATGAATAGGGTTTAATTAGATTTCTGTGCTTTTCCATCTCTGACAAACATATATCTGCTACTTGTAAGCTGTTCCAGTTCCTCAGGTGCATAAGTGATTACAGTAGAACCCCGCGCAAGCGGACACCCTCCCTTCCGGGCCGAAGTGTACGCTTATGCGGGGTGTCCGCTTATGCGGGGTGACCGCTTAAACATTTAATAGAGGAATCCGTTCCGAGTAAATGTGTCCGTTAACGCGGTGTCCGCTTACGCGTGGTGTCCTTTAGGCGGGGTTCTACTGATAATAACATGGAACTCTTCACAACTCCAGCATTTGGCAGATATGTGTATCGGGCCATCCATGTGAGAAGATTCATTTTCTGGTTTTAATTTTTAGTTAACCTACACTGGAATGGATGTAGAGAGACAAGAAAACCATGGTAAAATTTTAAAAGCCCGTTGAATTTTGTAAGAACACAGAGCCAGAAGAGGTTCTGTCCCCCGAGTGGGTGTGCCATCTCATAGATACTACTTCCGCCATCTGGTGGCTCCTTTATGAACTAAGAATGGCTTCCCCTTTAGTCAACTGACACTTGCAATAAGTGAGTCACCCCCAAGATGGCTGTGCTTTAAAAGAAACTGACAACCGTATTGGGACCAATTCCTTCCTTGTTGTTTATGGAACGCCGTCTTATTCAGCGTTTTGTGTCATTTCGAGGTGAGGTCAGTAAGATTCTCTTGAAACGATGAGAAGTTTTGAACTTGATATCCCCCTCCTTCCCTTTCTGTGCTGATGGATGTACCTCTAGCATAGGTGATGTTTGAAAAGAAAGTCATTGGCGATATTGATTCACAAGAGTGGTAATATCCAGTTAAAATCTCTGATATGATACATAGAAACAAGAACAGGTGATATACAGAAACAAAAAGGAGAATAACTTGCTTGGTTTAACCTGACCATATCTACCATATTGTCACCATTACCATGTCTCCGATTTATCGTCCATTTACTGCTGTTGTTAATGATCTCCAGCTAGGGAGTTGCTACAGTCAACCTTAAAGACAAATGCTGGTAGTTGGGTTATTTCTAAATTCTATTGATTTTTGCAAATAACTCTGGATAATATAAGTTTCATATATCAACAAATAGAAAATGCAAAATAAAAGGCATGTCACCATGCTTACTTCTATGGGAAGGCCATCTGAAAAGTGTTTAACTATTGGTGTCTATTGGAAACTGAAATATTTTCACTTTGTGGCTAGATGACACTGATGTTCTATTACTATACTGTAAAACATCAATAATGAATATATTGTTCTTATACCATCGAATAACCTAAGCTAAGTAAGTAGAGGTCATTCAGGATAGCAAAAGATGTGTCCCAGTTCCACATAAATGACCAGTGAGTATATTATGAGAAAACGTGGTTACTGAGCCTGTACAGGTGGCCGTTCGAGATCATTTGATGAAAATTATACGGCCCGACGCCGTAGGCGGGAGGGCCGTATTTTTTCATCAAATGACCAAGAACGGACACTGTACGGGCTCAGTCACCACGTTTTCTTATTACTATATAACCCCTACTTGTTTAAAACGCCGTTTTATTAACTATATAAAGCCTATGCCATTCACTACGGCCCGCTGTCACGGCGGGCGCGAACATTATTTATACTACACCCCTAGCAGCGGGTAGTATTTCATAGACGTTCACTCACAGGTATATAGTAATAGAATGTACTACCAAGTACATCAAATAATTCTGGATTCTGATAGTTGGGAAGATATACAAATAAGAAATGCTAAAAAATACTATGTCACCATGGTAACTTCTAAGGGAAGGCCATCTGGAGAAGCTAAGTGCTTAGGTATTGGTGTCTATGGGAAACTGCAATATTTTCATGAAATCAGATGGCAGCACCTATTTAAAATTTGGTTCTGGGTATAGATATAGAGGGCACTGCGATACCTACCCGCATTTGTCTTTCAAACCAACTACATGTACCGGATATGAAGTTTAAGTTCATGAATGAGATTACAGAAAAAACAATAATATTACATGATTTTTCTTTTATTTATCTTACATACATGCCATATTAATATCTACAATACATAACAGGGCCATTGAAACCACCCTTATAAAAAGGCTAAGGCCCCAGCCTCTTTGTTGAGAGAAACACTACGCACACATGTATGACGATGGAGTATGTAATTCTTTTGTCTCAGTAAAGAAATTGTACCAAAAAAAGAAAAAATACTGTAGGCTAGCTTAACAGCACCATGTTACATTTAGAACATAATTAGGTACATGGTTTAGGTATATAAAGATGGGCCATGTCAAAATGTCATGAACAATGGATGAATTCATAATATAGGTAGCTCTTACATCGAGACGTTTCTCGAATTGGGAAAAACTGATTTGTAGACAGTTTGGTTATAAATACTAGAGCCATCAAAATAACCAGATCTAACAACGCACAGGTAGTCTGAGTGGAATGTTTGCATAAAGCCTTATGGTCAGAAAAAAACGTTGAAACTTTTTATATTGCAATACAGGGTTTACACATTACATTATAGTGGGGAATCAAGGAAAAGCAAGCTTTCACATGGGTCTGTGGGTTAGTTCAGTGGGGGATCATCCATGGGTTGTGGTTGAACTGGGTAATTTAGCAATTGGTATATCAATATCACACGAGGAATTTTTATTCTGAAAAATGGAAACATAAATGTCGGAGTACATCAGGTTGGGAGAGGATGGGTTTTATCAACGTGGTAGATTCATCTGAATATATACGCAGAAATAACGATACATCCGCGAATAGGGGCAGCCACAAGTATTCAAGTACAAAACAAATTATTCTTTTTGATAACAAGAGATGGCTAGCACATTACTGATAATTCATGTACATCAAAACAACTGCCAGTTACATGTGACCTGGTCACCAAGGTTCAGCCAACACGCATTTCAATTTCTTTAAATTCCTTGTGGTCAATTTGTACTCGGCGAGATACCAACTGATTTTTGTTAATTTTAAAATTCATTTCAGGTTATGTACCAAAAACTGCCAGAATCACGCGCTTCGATTGCCAAATAATGGTTCACGTCTTACCCAAATATCTAGTACAACAGAAAAAATATGGAAAAAAACTGGATATCTTAATATACACAACAGTACCTGTACTTGTATATAAGAACGTTTCCATAATGTGTAATGATGATAGATAGATTAAATTGTAACGAGCAATGTCATTTGTAAGATCGAATCTGTGAGATGGGGGTGAATCAACAAGGAAGGAACACTGATTTGCAGTGTCACTCCCTTACCACTTCGCCACGGCTCCCCTGCAATATTCAACAGGAACAGCATCGAACTAAACGTTCTGTTTTGTTTTGAAGCGTCTTAATCAAACAAGTACCAGTATCTGTTGATTGACTTGGGGCAAAAGTGTTCAACATTAAAAGTATTCCGAGGACATTCTACCCTCACTGTGTCCAGTTATGACGGAGCTTTGGTGACCAGGACTTATTTAAAAGGGAAAGAAGTATATGAAAATATCAGATGATGATGATGATGATGATGACTAAGTCTCCAGGGTGAGGGCGGGGATCTGTGTGTCTCTGTGACTGTGGTCTTCAGGCTGCCACATGGGAAACTACTTTTGGTCGACCCACGGAACTGGGGTTTCATTCGTGAGGCAGGCCATGAGAATCTCTACTTTGTTGATGAAGTTTCGGCCGTCGATCTTGTCCAGATGCACCTCCTTGAAAGGACCACCAAGCTGGGACCACTTGGGGTCCTTGACAATGGTGCCGCTTGTGTTCTCCTTGGGTTGCCATGGACACTGCTGTACGCGCACTTGCAGCCCGCTGACGGGCCCGCTCCGGATGGACAGCACTCTGTAAGATCACATCATGTGTCAGAGCAGTGTATAGGGTAGTAGCAGTCACCAGTATTAAAATATTCAAAATAATTTTCCATGGTTAGTTCCCCTTCCCCTCCTAAATATTCACTGGATTTGGCGTATCTGTTCCGATATGATTTATTGAAGGTTCTGCAGAGCAGGCTTTTATCTGTTAAGCAGGCTTTCATCTGCTAAATGTACACAGCGAGAACAATTGTACTATGTTCTGAATTGTATGATAATAAAAATGCTGTGTTATGGGCAAGTGGTAGACCGTGACAATGTATATATACATATGTATGCAAACTCCCTGTAATAATATATCTTTTTTAAATCGGTGGCCTTCAATACAGTGAATACAATTAAAGGTACAGATGGCAAATGTCCGAATGTCTTCTCCACTGTTATTGCCAGACTGATGAGTAATAACTTTTACTATTTATCCTACCCCTAATATAAAATCCCATAGGCTTAACATTGAGTTTCCGTATGCCACGCTGACCGGCATACAGAGTTTTATATGCCACTAGTGGCATACAGAATTATTATCACGTAATATTCCAAAATCGAGGACAGGGGTAGGATAAAATCAAAACCTGATGAGTTTTAATCTTGGCCACCGCATGCCACTCCTGAAGTTTTGGCTCCGGACTTCACTCGGCTTTGCCTCTACAGTCACTATGCCAAACTCCAGTCATGGCATACGGTGGCCAAGATTAAAACTCATCCAGTTTTACCATAATACCCATGCCGTATATATACTGTAAATATACACCGGTTCGCCATATAACGTAAAAATACTATACGGACCACTGGTCCGTACAGGAAAATACAGACTACCTTCCCATACACATTTATTAAAATATTGGTTGTTAACCCAAATGAAATTAATGATTTGTTATAAATTTCAGGTATATAGTAAATATATAACGTCCAACCATGCTCTTACAAGTTACAGAACTCGATGATGATTTACAGTTTGTACGAACCGTAAATTACCATCTCATTCTGTGACTTGTACAGCATGGTCAGGACGTTCTATATAACTACCTTCAAATTCGGTGTTTTCAAATTGACTGGTAAAAGGACATTATCGTCTGCTTATGACTCGATGATGATTTACAGTTTGTACAAACCGTAAATTGCCATCTCGGTCTGTGACTTGTACAGCATGGTCAAGACGTTCTATATAACTACCTTCAAATTCGGTGTTTTCAAATTGACTGGTAAAAGGGCATTATCTTCTGTTTTGACAACAATGACGCCATTGCCGAATGTCGTCTGATCGTTGAGCACGTACCTATTCCCTTGTGGCGATACCATCAGAATGCTGAGCGGGTTTCCAACTGGTTCCATGTCCGATACCCCCATATGGGTGTTGATGGAGAGCACAGTCCAGCCCATGATTTTGGTCAGATTGTGCACAGTGCTGATATGGTGCTGGGCAATCTAAAAGAACATGAAATCATATGCTATTAAATATTTAACGAAGAGTGTTTTGCTGCTTAAAACTATAACTTGTAACATCTAAGTCACACAGAAGGCTAGTGAATTGAGTTTGGCTTTCATGAACCAGAGTCTAGATGGAAACATTACCTAGCGTTCTTAAGACAATTATTTCAGAGTGCATTTTGTCATATCTGTTGTGTGTTTTTTTAATATCATACCCTAATATTTTGGAGAAACATTTTCAGTAGAATTTAAGTATGAGGAGCCAATGCATACAAGCGTTGGATACAGCGAAACGGTTTCCGATCATCTGGATTATCCAAATGTATTTAAAATCATGCTCCATATAGAATCATGAAATATAAAATTAGATGGAAAATAATTACCTGGCAGGTAAAGAAGTCTTTTAACTCTTGGACTTCGTACGAGAGGCGAACAACGCGGCCATCCTTACAGACTGCTTTGATATCGTTAACCCCGATGTGAAGAGCCACCGTCGCCCTGGTTTGATGGGAAACAAATATGATGCTGTTATGAATATCAAGTCTCCCATTGAAGATAGCCTCTCGGTTACAGGAGGCTCTCTCTTTCATCCTTTTACTATTACCTGCGTTACTATTACGTTACTCTCTTCCACTAATCACGGTCTAAAGGTCCTCCCTGGTGATAATCATGACTATGCCCCTCTTTTCTCTACAAGTCAGCTCAAAACATATTTACTCACGCTCACCACTACCTAATCTGCTTTAAGAACAGTCCCCTCCTTAATGGCTGCCATGAAATAATTTACTGGATTAAATTGTGCTCTAATCAAAGCATAATCTTCCCTGCTATGGTCAGTGTCAGTCACCTCCAAAAGCTGTTACTACACCCAAATATTTGTTAGACTATAGGAAGCTCAGTGAGAGATGTGATGGTCGCATGACTGAGATCCATTAGGGTTACAGGTTGGTCCTTGATGTGTACCAGGAAAATTAATACAGTGAAACCCCTATTATGAAGTGGGTTCTGAAGGGATGGTATGAAGGGCGATTCATGGAGGTTTGACGCCGTCTTGTGGTGACGTCTCAGGTAGGGTGTTGGGCCTACGATGAGTGAGTCACGTCCACATGTGCTGACATCAGCTTCTGGGAGGCTCGATGGGGGAATAAAAGGCGACACCGGAGGGATGCGAGTGGTCACACCTTGCAGGGTGGTGATCGCTGCACGAGCGGGCATGAGGGCAGCGATGCAGAACGGAGTTGAGTCCGGGACAAACTCTAGTGGGTGTGGTTCAGGGAATATGCAGCTCACCTGCATCATGAGTGGCGGGAATCGATCAGGGATTGGATCAGAGTGGTGAGCGTTACAAGGAGCAGCTGATTCTCATCTAAAGGTAACAAGCTATATCTAGTCGATAGAGGACGGGGTCTTCTGAAGGTGTGAGCATCAGGATGGGGAACTGGGCTCAGGTAACTGCTACCATGGTAGAGACAGAGGAATGACTGACATTGAGTATCCATAGAGCAGCATTGGTACAGACGGGCTGTGGGTATTGGCAAATTGAACACTGGTAATGACAGACAGATTCCCAGGGGGACATTTAGTATTGTGTGAAATACTGTACCTTGGACCTTTTTGTGCTTGTGACATGACATCAAAGATTGGATCCTGCAGAGTTTGACATTTGTGTTCTCCATTACTAGCCAAAAAGGTTTAATTTAGGACGAGGCTAAGTGTTTTCTCTATGGCAGGTTTAATGCTAACATATTGCTTCCAGTACCTTCCAATCTTTAGTAATAACAAATAATTCCCCAATTCAGAATGAAAGAGATGTTTCGTTTCGTCTTCTTCCAAAAATTTCACTTGTTGCATAAGATACAAGGATGCAATTCATTGTTAGAAGGTAATATTTTTTTTCAAAAAAATATTTGGTTCAATTGGAATAATTTCTGGGAAGTGGGGGTTGTTAGTTTTTTTCAGAAAAAAAACCCCCGGAAATTAAAATCACTAGACCCACTCGCGTCTACCCAAAAAAAAGGCGGGGGGGGGGCATCTTTTGGCTCTTTATCAGCACCCTTTGGTGGCCTCTTGGTGGCCAGTGTGCCAGCCGGTGCCACTGGGTTACAGCCTGGATGTGACCGCATGCCACAAGGGTTCGACCGGGGTCTGCTCTGGACTGGTTTGGCCGGGTGTAGCAGAATTGCAGAAATTTGGTCATTATTATGCCTATTATCTGCTTCAACACTGGCGTACCTTATGTTTTCGTAGTATTGTGAGGTTATGTTGACCTTGATGAGCGACTCAGTAGCAGAGCTAATGTTGGAGGCGTGCACTGTAATCTGTGGGTCGGACGAGGTCTGAGCCATCTTGTCGATTGTTTCCAGAGCTCTATCAAAATAAAACAAAATGAGATGGTTATATTTGAGCAGTTACGTATGCATTTTCAATAAACGAGGAGAGTCAGAACAAGAACTTTTGAAACAGTGCATCTTCAGTGAACACCACTGCTATTAACGGACAATCTTAGAACCACTCGCCCAATGCATCAGAGCCGCCACCTTGTGTGTTGTTGTCAAACTAACTGTCCACTTACAAAGCAATCCTTTGTATTTTACTATATCTATTTTTTTTATATGTATAAAAAAAATAAAAAATAGGGCCAAAGCTCAGAGAGTGTGGTAAGTCTCAAATACGTTTTATTATTGCTACTCTACTAAATTGTTCATCACACTATTCAGCTATTATGTACAGATTCTATTACTCCTGGTAATAAATTTTAGAAGGATAACAAACCATAGAGATGGAACGGGAATTTCATAAACTCACCTCTTCCTTAGAACGATATGTTTGGCCTGTTTGATTATTTGTTCCAGAAGGGTTTCACTGGAATGATAAAAAATCATTTCATTTTAATCTGTGGCTGTTATGGCAATCTTAAAGTACGGTGTATACGATGAATAACAATAAAAGGACATTCGATTCTTGTTATCATATACAGGCATGGGACTGGGAAATTGAAAAAAATCAGAAAATTGGCAGGGGTTTAAGGGCCGCCTAGGCCACAACAGGGTTCAAGGACAGTGCCTCGAAGGGGACTCAATCAGGTCAACAATAGCTTTAAATGTAACCTAATGTGGAGATAGTACAGAAACATTTACACTAAGATTATTTAACAACTTTAATTGGCTGTAATCTATCAGTATACGAACATGATTCTAATGATATGTGAATATTTTTTCTCACCCGCGATTTTACTCCCAGGTCGAAAAAAAACCGCGGAGTTCTTTTGTTGTAGCGTTATCGGTAACGCAAACACTAGGAAACACCATCATTCTAATGATAACTAACGTATAGCCAAACTAAGGTGTGTGTGACTGACCTCTGTGAGATGTTGATGAGGTCGGCCCGGCTGTAGGAGTGCGGCCCCGCCAGACGGCGCCGCTTGCTCATACCCATCAGGGCGGTGACAGGGTGCGGTAGAGGCACGTACATGTTCTTACAGTGCACCTCACGCAGCAGATGGTGCAGCGAGTGCTCCAACACGTAATTGTGGTTGGGTTTCTGCTGCTGCTGCTGTTGTTGCTGCTGTTGTTGACTGCTTGATGGCTGACACACACGGAAGGAATGAAATATGAAGCTTTAGTATTGGAGCACAGGCCACTTATGCCATGCCTCCACTGTGCGATTCTAGGTACCTTCAGGATCGCAACGTGGCAAAACGCACAGTAGAGACTGCAAGTTTCCCGCTAGTCTGAGATTGGGATTACCCAGTACGCGCAGTCTCAGACTGGATGTACTGCATGTACCCCAGATCGCACGCGTTTTTAGATATCAAACATGTTTGATATTTTGAACGCCCAGTCTGAGACTGGATGTACCACTGTAACCAGAATCGCAAGCACTCCAGTTGCAAGGGGGTAGTCCACACACAGAATCGATGTTAACTTGCAATCCAAGGTACATGAGACTGGAGGTACCAAGCCCCCCCCCCCCCCCCCCCCAGTCGCACAGTGTAGACTGACCTTTACATACCGTAGACAAGAAGTATACTATTCGATGAGAAAATTCCACTGAAATAGCTCTTTCTACCAGCTATTAAATAACTAAGATTTTGCGCATATGACCTTTTCTCCATCTTGTTGGTACATGTACTTAATGTTGTTTATTGCCAAAATAGTAGAACATAAATGAGTGGGATATAAACTATGTATATAATGGAGGTAACTAGAAATTATATCTCAATTCATGGGAGACGTGGCATGTAGTTTCGGATGCAGCTACCGCTTGAATGCGCTGTCAGGCAAAATTATATCTCAGTTTGAAAACATATGGGGACACTAACCTTTCTATCCTTGTCTGTATAATGGCAAAGACCCATCATTAACTGATAACCGGGGAATAGCTGAAAATAAACCAATACAGATCAGCAACATTTTAAAATCATTTACTTGAATAATTCTCGATTAAGCCCGTGTAATCACCAATAGTGAAAAAAATACTTGTAAATTTCTTGGTTGTTGAAATCGACTACCCTCATGTTGACTCAATGAAAAAGATGATTCCAGGAGCTTCGTTGACAAAAACTGTAATCCCGGATATATGTATATTTCTTGTAATAATTGTGAAATCCCCGGAAACTTGGCTAATAGACAATTTTTTTAATGTCCCAATAAGAATAATATATAATTCAGTTTACTTACATGACAAAACACTTTGTTTCCCACGACCATGTGGGGCACCACAGCCCTGACCTGTACCGCCTCCCGCGCCAACTAGGAAATGATAATACAATGTTAATTAGTACTATTTATTATGCGGGTTTCATACATCCGAATGACTAGGAAACGTTAGTGTAAACTCATAATCTACCCTGAGAATAACCCAGGCGCCATTGTGCAGTAATTGTAAATTACATATAATTTACTGCCGGCCTGTACTTCTCATTTAACATAATCGAATATATTGTGGTGGTTAGTCGAACATTCTACTAATGTATGCATCTGGTCACATGATCACGTGACCACCTTACTAGCGTTATTCCTGTCTTTGCATTCGCCGTCGATGCACGGGAATTTTTTCATTACCCACCCACCCACACCTTTATCTCTCTTACTCTACTGCCGTAGGGCTCATAATGTATAATCTTTTATTTCTCTTAAAAGTTATCGTTTTACCTGAAATGTATTTATCCGCTTTTACCATGCAATGTTTTATCGAATTTCATGTGCAATAAATACATTTTACTTGCAGCCCGGTTTTTGTCAATTACTAGTTAATCAACTGAATACTTCCCTCAATTCCCCGGAATTGTGGTAAATTCTAACTAAATATAACGTTGCGACAGTGTCTGGTGGCTGGTCTCACCTGCTGGAAGACCTCCTTACAGAAGATGACGTGTTGAGCGGCCTCGAGTTTCCTCTGCCAGTGCACGTCTGAGGGCACGGAGCCGTCTGAGGGCAGCTTCATGTCCACAGAGGCCAGGTCCGTGTTGCTGTGCACGTGTTTGATCGTAACCTGCAAGGAGATAAATCTACGCTACACACCATTCCCGCGCCATTGTAATTGTTCCTGTCACCTCATTCATTATCCATCGTCTGCAAGGTCCCAATTGAAAATGTATGTTGACTTAGTAAACCAATATTCATTGTTTAAAAACTGTCAGATACCTGTCAGTATACGGATACAAATCTATTGTTTACGGTCTCAAAGCCAATCTATACGGCTTGAGCAAAGAAACAGTCCTTACTGAAATACCCCATTCAATGATAAATACGACAAACGATGGTCTCCTGGACATCATTGTCTATATATATAATATCCATTTCATGTCTTGTGCCGTGTTAAAAAGAAGAAGGGGTTTACAACGTATTCCCATATTTTTGCTTCAAATCTTGATTCACTTCTGTTGGGGTACAATGATTTTTTCATCATCAATGAGTTCCAGCATAGAACCCCTACAGTAGGTCTGAAAAACATAGGACAAACAATCCTGCCTGCCCTAGCATAGAATCATTGAAGTTACACAGGAGAGTTGTGGCATTTAACTTGATCCATTTAGGACACAGGTGAATTACCTGGATGTAGGAGACGCCCTCTAGTTCGCTGGGCACAGACACCTGTAGCGGACTGCGCTGGTATGTGGGAGTACTCTCTGCCACGTCCAGATTCTCCGCCTCGTTTTTCGTCACCTCAAAGGTGCCACCCTGCCAGAATCGCGATCCCGCTGTTCAAATCAAACGGTCAGAATGAAGTTCTACCAAATGTGGTTATTTCCAAAAACCAAAAGGGCACAATGTTTTTGTATTATTTGTTGTTGATTTTTTTCAAAAATGTATTTATCCTGGAAAACACTCAGCCGTTACAGCTGGTTTGTATGTGTTTCCAGATTGTTTAGTTCATTTTCATTATTTCATTTCTTTTAGAATTCATCCGTGACCAGACATAATTTATATACAACAGTGAAAGTGAAAGTGTTAGTGAAACGGGAGTTTCCACACAGCAAACTGAATTAGCTCTATTTTGATATGTTTGATGAACATTAAGGGTAGAAATCCTTTAAAATAATTGAGCGTCACTACATTATTTTACTTTAGGCAGTGTATCCTCGTGTAGTTGATGGGGTTCTAGATGACATTTACATGGGGTCACGCTAAATATACCGTGAAGAAAAATTGAATACTCATTCGCAGGTTTCCAGACAAACCTTGAAGTTAATTTTACTACTAACTATAGCAGTTTCGGAAAAAGGGCGTATTAAGCTTCATTTGGATACCACCAGGCACCTTAGAAAACTTTTAACATATACTCCACAACAAACACAGAATTCATCTTAAATTTGGAAACTGCTCCGTTGGGCACATGTGTCGTAACTATATATTTTTCACAATTATCAGGTATATTTGGATAACCCTCAAAAACGTGTGGCTCTATTTACCTGACTTGTAGCTTAAATCGCCGAGGATCACATTGCCAACTTTTTTCAGTCTCCAGTTTTGACGCAGTCGCAAGAGTTCAATGTGGAAGTCAGGCACCGAGCGTTTCAGGTTGATTTCCATGTGGGATTTCCTCAGGCGTTCGGCGCCGCTCGTTAATATGGCGGCAGCGCTCTGTAAGCACTGTTGAATGAAAGTACCGAGAGGAAATATTTAGAATAGCTCGAACTTCTTCACTCACCTACAATTTAACATTCTGCCTCTGCAGGTCTTGTTACTAACGATGAATGTGGAATATCTAGAATATCAATACAATATAGAGGAAACCAATGAAAGTTTGGGGTCAGAGCTCGTATCCCATCGAGCTTGAATCCCACAGTAATTCACAAGGCGAAACAGTCTGAATTACGTAGCGATTCAAACGAAATTGGATCGAGCTCTGACCCTAAATTTGATTAGGTTTCTGAATTGATCTTATCCTTCACATTGACTAATGATTTTTTCCGATTTATAATAACATGCTTCCGATTTATAATAGTGTGCTTCTTTATGAACTTCCTAAAATAAAAATAATTTTGAATGTGGTCAATAGGGAACTTTGTATCTACTTAGATTTGATGAATTTGTGATTCGGGGAATGATTTGAGCAACATTACCTTTTTCTTGGCCAGTAAATGATAGCTCTGATACATTTTGGTGTCTTGTGAGTCTTGTTGTACTGGATCTAGGACCATGTACCTCTTCTCTTTTGAGATGTTTAGCACATCCAAAAATACATTCATTTCTGTCAACGAACGCCTAGAATGAGAGTTAACCATCAATTCGACAAAGCTTAACTCAAAGGAACTTATATGGGCATAAACTGGTCAGGATCACTACTATACAACCCCCCCAGAATATAGATATCTCCCCAAAATTAAAACAACAGTGTCGGTATCCACCTGATGAATGCCCTTGAAGTTGAGGATTTCAAAATGAAATTATCGGAGCAGTCGATCTGGATAGTGTATTAAGGCGAGGAGTAAATAGCTATAAATTTAGAACTGTTTAATACGATCGTGTAAAACAAAAGAGAAATTTGTTTAATACGATCGTAGAATGAAATGGGCCAATAGTCGCTGACGGTGGATACCTATGTTTTTTTTATGAGACTCACTGTACGGATCCCTACAAACGAAATATTGTGTGACCTGTTGTTAACCACAAAATAATACATGGAAAGAAATGAGCCAGTAGTATCTATCAATCACTTACTTGAGTTTTGTTCTGACTGAATCCCACGGCCATAATGAAGGCTGGAATGCTGCCACTTGTTTTTCGTCTTCCTCCTCCTTCTCACCTTCCGATGTTGGTTTCCCTTTCTCCACCCTTTCATCTTTAGAGAAATCTATTTTCTGAGCTAGCTTTGTCAGATTCTCTGACATAGACAGAGGCCTGAAATCCAAATTAGTAGTCACTACAATAACTGAAAAACAGAATAATCGTAAACGCTATCTCCCCAAAACGAAATGTGGCCTCCAATAGAGCTTTTTCAACAATTAGGGTGCCTTATCTGCTCGGTTGCGCAGCGCATGAGACAAATCAACTACATGTACATGGTAATGTATTCTTTAGCATTTGAGATTTGAGTATATGAGCGTAATATGTCAATAATACGAATTTACATTATTTTCAGAGAAAGTGCGGTCATTGCATCATAGACTAGATTAGACTAGACTAGACTAGTTGTTACGATACCCTACATTGTCTAAGCAGTTATATCTTGTGAAAAATAACAACCTTGAGCTCACACCCACCGATCACACTGTAAGTGTGAATGCATTGAAATGACATAGGGATGAGGCCATTTTAAAAAAAATTATTTGTTTATCTATCCTGGAAATATTTAGGCTCTATGGCCTGTCTTACAACATATCTAGGCCATATGAGTCAGTGTTTGTCCGAGCGACAGCCTAAATAAGCTACACACCACTAGGCTATACTGAACAGTAAAAAATGTTTTCAATGCCAAGGGTACCCACCCAGGTTGATAGCCGAGAGCCTAGTATGGGCGTACCGCAAACCCAGACCAGACCCATTCATCTAGCTACCTCCAGCCAAAGAAGGGGACAAGGAAATCTCCCCCCCCCCCTCTTTGTTTTTGGCAACCACATACCATCCCACTTTCAATGCAGTATGGACAATTATGATGGGGAAATATCCTACTCTGCCAAAACTGTACCCCTCCACAAACAACGAGTTGTAGTAGGACTCAAAAGGCCAACATTAGTGACCTATTGATACAGGCAAAACCTTGAGAAATGGCAAGGGAAAACCATCCATGCTGTATCGGGTGAACAGTCGAAAACTACCAAAGAGTGCATTAACAACAATTCCAGATACTGTTTGGCTTTGGGCACCAGTGAGAGGATTGCATCCTCCACAACTGACAGAGAAATACTCTGTGAAACTCCATGTTTGTTGTCAGAACCCAAATCTCATCAACTGCATAACATGCAAGAAGTGTAAAAAGCAATATTTGGGGCAAACAAAGTATCGCCTCATGGACAGATTCCAACAACAAATTTACTGAATCCAATACAACATGGTGGAAACAGATAGGGGATTCCACTTTAATATTGATGGCCAGACTTTGTACACTGCTCTCCACATTTTGAGGCAACAAACACTCTACAAAACCACATTGAATGGAATTGGATGTTCAGATTAAAAACCCAAATTCCATTTGGTTCAAATCTAATAGATGCACCCAACTATTGGTATCCATTAGATTATGTCCAACATTTTCATGGGTTGCAGCCCTATTGCCTCATCTAAAATTTGTTAATTGATTACTGAACTGTGGATCTAATAATCAGATCACCCCCTTGCCCTATAACTGATACGGAGTAGGTTGATTTAGATTAAGGTGGGAAATGGCAAATTCACAAATGTCCATGGATAACAGTGGTGATGTTGCTCAATCTCTAGAATACCTTTTCATTTTTTACGGATTGGGGTGGGCCGGGGTGAACCACCTCGTCCCCTAAAAGTTATAACATTACATGCCTTGACATAGCCAAATTATCTGAGATGACTGATGAGTCTGAACCAGATGAAACCTTGACCTATTCCCTACTGGAGCTGTTGTATTTAACAAATATGCTTGGTGAACAATACTCCAATAATTTACTGAGCTTGGGAGTGAGAAAATGGCGATGCCCAGTTACCATGGTAGCGGCACTCATTGTTACACACAATCAAATGGTTTCCATTTGCACACGTATCTATGAAACCACTCTCACCTTAAGCCTAGCGGGGAAAAAAATCTATTTTAGTATTTACAAAGCGTAGTCTTCGAAGTGTGCTGCTTATGAAGCGCAGTGTCTTGAATTAACATAGCAACTCAAAATAAAAAAGGTAATAGGAGGATAAGACATGGTAAAGACGGTATCGTAAAGACGATGGTTAAGATCTCTTTTCCATAAGGTGCAAAGAAAGGAAAGTGCTATCTACTCAGACGTACCAGACCTTCGATTCTCGTTTTATACGTGAAACCAATGTGGCTCATTACTAGAAGCTATCACACAAAAACGTGCTATCTATGAAGCGTAGTGTCTTGATTCGTGCGAATCGTCTGTGTACGGTACCGGTTGGAGCAGTGTTTGGTACCGGTATTGGCAACTATTGGTCCTTCTATGTTAGTCTTAGATCTAGTTCTTGTTATGTTAGTTGGACCAGGGTCCATGCGAAGTTGTCGTTCTTTTCTGGCGCTGTCATGAATCCAAAATTGGGGTTCCTACGGATGCTGATGTGTTCTTATATCACTTAGACCTTGTGCATAGAGATCCTTTTAAAGTCTCAATTGACAGATTCAACTGGTCAAATATTTGAGCGATAATAGGGGGTATACAATAACATGATATATAAACTTTGAGTTAACTTTGCGCTGACACCATCTAAGAGAACAGAAATTCGACCATTACATATTCACACACTTACTGTACATATATTTCTTGTCCATCAAGAGTCACTTCTTGTATTGCACTCTCGTTTACGGTTTCAATGCTCACTTCCACCGCCGTCGACGGCATTTTGCTTTTGTTTTTCGCAAAATCTATCTATGCGAACTTGTTCCCGGAATCATGATGCTTTTACCTCTCCATATGGGTACCTGCTACTCTAAACATACTGCTGCAGCTTAACTGTAGTCTATGTGTGCTGCTGTTGAGCGTCGCAGTGTCATATTACTTCTCGTTCATCACGAGACGTCATGGAACCACTTCCGAGTGGTGACGGGGCATGCGTACGGTGGGGGCTGATTACCCGTGGTGCAAGATGTTGACAAACTATCTAACTCTTTAGGGGCCTGGGAATTTCACAACTAATTTCTCTCTACGAAGAAGACATTGCATCAGTGTAATACATATATACCGCTTTTTCAGATTGCACTGTCAAAGCTGGATTTAAACATCTACACGGACAAACGAGGTATGATTCTGAGGACTCTTTCCCAAACTTTGACACTGCCAGTCAAATATCTACAAACAAATATAGATCTAGCTCTAGTATCCACTCGAAACAAAATGTTATTACGATTACCAATACGATAATTTACTATCTGTATTGTACATTACAAAAAGATATAACGAAGTGGGGATTTACACTCTTGGATAACACGCTGGATTTCCTGGATATCACATCACGAAGTTCAGAACCCAAACAAAAAGCCAAGGACGACAAACAATAGTGCATTTAAGCCTACCCACTGCTGCGGCTCTCTTTAAACAATCCACATCACCACGTCTTGGATTCTTTTCGTCAGTGTTGCGAGACTCTGCTTTCCTCTCTTTGAATATTGTATTACAGAAGAGGAAAAAAAGCTAAAAATTTTGTATAAATTCCAAAGGAATAGGGAATACTGTTACGAATTGCATTTGAAGCGCTTACACACTGAAAAAAACTTACCATATTGCACGATTGGAAGGTGTGAGGTACCGAATTGAAGTTCACATTATCGAGCAATAACCACCACAATCATGGACTCACCACGCGGTGTCCCTGATGGGGCAGATAGGGGGGCATCAGCTTCTCAAAATGAAGTTGAAGAACCAGGCAATTTATTTGCACCTGATGATATAGAAGGATGTAATGGCGATATTGAAATGCACAACATCTCTGGCAAGGTGAGTCGAAATTTTTCGTCACAGAGCTACAGCATGAAATATTCCAAGTATTTCATTTTTCCAAAAGTCTATCAACATTCTCTTAACTCATATGTCACTGGTAAATGAGTATGTGTAGCCATTTGTATTAATATCATAATCACTGTTTTTATCTATCTTTCTATCAATTTTTATTCATCTACATAATGAATTTAATATTTTGTACTCCTAACTCATATTTCCTTACTTTTACAGGCGGCGTTAGTCAGTCCATCGCACGAAGAATATGATATGTTAATAGATCGGTTAAAAGAACGGATAATGGAAAACCAAGGCGAGACCATATACGAAATTGGCACAGGTGGTGAGTATTATTTCGTTATGACTTGCAAATTTCTATACCTGGAAAGAATATTTATTAAGGCAGTAGACTTTTTTTGTTGTATTTCCTGGATAATTTGTAGACGTGTCGCTCATAGGAAGATTACCTATTTGTTTGCATCTTCATTATAATTCAATATGAAATTCAGTGCTTATAGAATAATAGTAAAATATAAAGCCTTTTTCAGTAAAATATAACTTTGTGGCAAATAACAGAATATATACCAGTGTTATTTTTTTTTATTCCAGAGGGAGATGCCCCCGGCTTAAAGGAAGCCGATATGGAAGCGTCAGTAGCAACACTGATGTCCATGTCAGAGACACTAGATGCTGAATGTGTCATGTTACGAGAGCGCACTGTAGACGGCGGACAGATTCGCGAATACTTAGTAAGAAAGCGAACCGACGCTCAAGATTTTATGGAAGTTAGGTATGTCGAGTCTACAATAGCATATTGCGTTTGTTATGTCGCATCCCAAGCGGTTCAGCACCTCCTTCCCTCGTTGGGGGGTGGGTTACTGATTGAACCATCTTTAAACTTCATTTGATAGAAAACGCATTTTCATACAACCTATTGAATGTGTTAATAAATAAACAACTAAAGACATTATAATAAGTAAAAAAAAACGAAAACAAGTTTCCTACTTTTAAGACAACAAAAGAACCAATCCCTGGTAGTACTACTTTCACATGAGCATTCCAGAAAGCTATATGAGATAACTAAGAACAACAGAAACGGAAGAGCACTTTAGAATTACATGTATATTGTTGTTGTGGCTGCCCGTGTCAGTTTTTATAGTGTTTTAATCAGTCATACTTTCTCTTTAAGGGTGGCTGTGGTAGGAAACGTAGACGCTGGCAAGTCGACGTTACTCGGAGTGCTCACTCACGGCGACCTAGATAACGGCCGCGGTATGGCCCGCCAGAAGCTGTTCAGACACAAACACGAGGTGGAGAGTGGCAGGACTAGCTCCGTCGGCAATGACATCCTCGGCTTCGACTGCACGGGGAAAGTGGTGAACCAGCCTGACCACGGGCATCTGGACTGGACCAAGATCTGTGAACAAGCCACCAAAGTGATCACCTTCATCGACCTGGCCGGACACGAGAAGTACCTGAAAACGACGGTGTTTGGGATGACGGGTCACGCCCCGGACTTCACCATGCTTATGGTAAAATTTAGTACTACTTATTCATGGTTTTTTTTCTAACATAAATTCTCACAGAGAAGATAAAGCGAACAAAGATATTTGAATTATTTATGTTAAATCGTGAAATAAGTTATTTTCCTTATAGCTCAGAAACAATCGTCTGGAGATTCTTTTTAAAATTGATTCCTATCAAAATCCTAAAATAGAAAATGATAAGATAACAAGAAATTCATTCGTAACATTATGAATGCATTGTGTACGAGGCTCTCCCTGTGAAAGCTACCACGATTCTGGGACCCTCGGATATTTTTTCTTATCGATGTGAAATAAAACACATTGTCGAAAATTTTGGAAATACCATATTTTATGAAAGTACGTTTTGGACATACCATAAATCAATTGAAATGGATGAAGAATGAATACTCCCTCTAAACAATAAGATTTTTCAAAGATTTAATTTATCGTTAATTTTTTTTTTGTCCGTAGGTGGGAGCAAACGCCGGCGTAGTAGGAATGGCCAAGGAACATCTGGGGTTGGCGCTGGCCTTAAACGTACCTGTGTTTGTCGTCGTCACGAAGATCGACATGTGTCCACCCAACGTTCTGCAAGAGACACTCAAGATGCTGCAGCGGATACTGAGGTCACCAGGCTGTAGAAAAATCCCAGTCTTAGTTCAAAGCACCGACGACGTAGTGGTGTCCGCTACAAACTTCACATCAGAAAGGTAATATCAATAATTATGTAGTTACCTGGCCTTTGATATCGTTTTTCTCTTGTCTTAGTCTATTGATCTTTAAACGTAGAATATTAAAGATAATCTTTTACAGTTGTATTGGCCGATACTAGACCATACATTAAAATACTGAATAGTCATGGATGATATCGAAAAATTGTTGAAAGTTAGTGCTTGCCTTAACTAATAATAAATTGTATCAAGAAGTAATACTTTTTTAAAGCTAGTCATACTCATCTGACACAACTTGAAAACAAATTATTGATTTTTCTATGTTATGAGAGGAACTTTTACAAACTTGGAAATGCTTTGTGGTATCCTATTTTTAATCTTGAACGTCCCAATTTGTGTAAAAACAAGATTTCCTTTTATGATTTTTCAGGATGTGTCCAATCTTCCAAGTGTCGAACGTGAGTGGTGAGAACCTGGACCTTCTGAAGATGTTCCTTAACCTATTGTCTACTCGGTTAGTCTTTAAGGAAGATGAACCACCCGAGTTCCAGATCGACGACACCTTCTCGGTTCCCGTAAGGCAATTTACTATTCATATTCAGGAAATAACAGAGGCAAAGATCTTACTTCTATTCAGTTCTTAGTAGAAAAACACTCAGTATATTGTGTGGTCTATAATTGTCAATATGTATACATCATATATAACCTCATAGCTAATTGAATACACATTAACTAGACCTATGTTACTTTAACGATAAAAATTAACCAGCAGTGTCCAATGCGTATACCAATTTAGAATATATGTATGGTTATAGCCAATCACTAGCTTGAGGGAAATGGAACTACGAGCAAGAGATTGTTCATATTTTTAGTTTTAAAATTTCGATATGCATTTCTGATGGTATGGAGCTAAAGTTATCAATATACATATCGCGTCGGACTTTTGTAGAAAATTACACCAATCTTGATATAATTTTTACCAAGTACTAATCGTTCTCTCCATATCTATTGTTAAACTTACGTTTGATCCGTTGTGTTGTGCAGGGAGTTGGAACAGTGGTGTCGGGGACGACCCTTAAAGGCGTCATCAAGCTCAACGATACCATGTTACTAGGGCCCGACCCTCTAGGGCAGTTCATGAGTCTGGCTATCAAGAGTATACACCGTAAGAGAATGCCAGTCCGAGAGGTTCGTGGGGGACAGACGGCGTCGTTCGCCTTGAAAAAGGTAAGAATAGAAATATATGAATGTAGAAACACATTATTGCAGCGGTAGGCCTAAAAAATCCTTGTTCCTGTTTGTGGATGTCGTTTTGGCCTTATTACCTTTTGATCACAATGGCACCTTCCCTTTTTCCATGCAAATCCACTTTTACATTTTCAGTATATCTTCTTTGTGTGAAGCATAGACTATATTAAGTGAGCCTCATTCACGCCGATATAATAGTGGTTTGAACCTTCCACAGTCACCCTCAGCCCCATGCCATGACCACCCCCAACATGTTTTCCCATTTTCCTCATTTCCCCAGTCTCTCTGATGCAGCAAATTCCACATGTTGAGCATGTTTCAACTAAGATGTATTTGCTGTTGCCTCTCCATAATTACTTGCCTAACAGAAATATATATCAAATCCTCATGATGTGATACACTTCTTTATTACATGCATCATACACAAGAACGAACCAAGTGAAGGCGCTTTGAAGATAGCATTTGTATTATGATTGATTAGTTTTCCCATGTAAAAGCAATATCACTCCCGAGTTCTTTTCTCATGGCTAGACCTTTTCACCTGAATGGGGGTGGGAAAGGGATTAAAATTCCGTTTAAATCAGTTGTTTTGTTCGACCTAGAATACCCACCCGAGCCCCAAATCCTCTCCCCATGACTTTAAATTCAATCTTCCTTTTAATTCAACATTATACATTTCCTGTTACATTTCATGGTTTGCAGCAAATCAAACGGTCACAGATCAGAAAGGGGATGGTCCTGGTAGCGCCTCGACTAGAGCCCAAGGCCTGCTGGGAGTTTGAAGGAGAGATCCTAGTCTTACATCACCCTACGACAATCAGTGCGAAATACCAGGCCATGGGTGAGTCCTCTAAACATAAATCTGATAATCATGCCCCTTATAGTAAGAGATGGACATACACCAGAGTGGACTTAACTCACTATCAAGTCTGATGAGTGCCTATGTGAACCACTTTGGATAAATAGCAAACCTTAGTCACAGTGGCGTAAAGTCCGACGTAGCAATATCCTCGCATTCGCTCGAGTATTACAGTGCGCCTACAATGTGGAGAATACGACCACGCAGATCAAAATCCATGGTTATTGTAAATGTGTTCCGGAATGGTTCTTCAGGTGATAATTGCTTTATTAATTGTTGTTGGACAGTGCACGTGGGCAGCGTACGGCAGACAGCCTCCATCCTCACCATGTCCGAGGAACACCTGCGGACAGGCGACAAGGCCCAGGTGCGGTTCCGCTTCATCAAGAACCCGGAGTACCTGCGGCGGGACATGCGCATGGTGTTCCGCGAGGGGCGCACCAAGGCAGTGGGCAGCGTCACCAAGCTCTTCCCGCACGTGAGCGCGTCTGCCCAGAACACGCGCCAGCAACGGGCAGCCAAGAAGGCGGCAGAGACGCACCACCAGCTCAAGCCGCAGAATGAGCCTCAGAAGCCGAGCAAGAAGAACCGCCGCGGCCACAGTTGCGGCGGCGCCGGCGGAGGCGCCAGCACCTCGGGGAAGGCCTGCAACGGGACCGACTCAGGGGCGGCAGCGTCAACGGGAGCCGGGCCAGGTAGTCCCATGGCCGGCCCCAGCGGGAAGGAGAACAAAGCAGCGTCGAGGCCAGGGGGGTTAGGTGTGAGCAGCTCGTGAATTGGAGCTTTTTCATCTCTTGAAGCGTACACGAGTAACTCGTAGTGGTCTACTCGAGTGGCTCCTGGAACGTTTTCTGAGTTGCTTGATGCATGAGGGGACTTTAAATGAAAGAGTTCGTCAACTATCTTATGAAGCGGTGGTGAGTGGTATGTAACACCTTCTCCGAGAAGTTCATGGAACATGTTCGAATAGCTTGTCAGCTCCTCACAAATCCCAGCAGATGTCTTTGCGAAGCATTCTCGTGCAGCTCACTTTCCTGCGAACAGCTCGTGTGGTAACCAGCAATACACAAAGCGTTCTGGAGCATCTCCTGATGCTTTACATAGCAGCTCATAATGTTCCCTGAGCAGCTCCTCAAAGTGCACCTTGTGTGAGCAGCATGAACACAGGTCGGACAGTCTCATTGTTTTTACCAGAATTAGACAGAAATACAGTTCACCCGTCGCCACAGTGTTGATAAATTAAGTACTAGCTAGTGCATCAGCATAAGATCTGTGCGCTTGCTTGTGTATATATGCGTGAATGAAATGAAAGGCAAAGACAGAATGTGTAGTTTCTTTCCAGATTTTAGTTTTTTCTGGGGTAAGAGGTTTGATAGCTTAAGTGTAGAAAAGAACACAGAAGGAATGACAAGCTTGGACAATGAGAGTATTTATTTTTCACTTAATTTTCTAAGTGTGGTTTTAACATACGGTGATACATTGCATGTGACATGTTGGAGCGAACTAAATCTTGATGAAGATTCCTCTATCTAAGGATGATGTACGTGCGGCTGCTGCACGCATGAAGATTCTCACGCAACACAGCCTCGTTGGAATATGTTCATGATGATAGTCTAGCAGTGGCTCTGATGCTGTAAGAGTTTTGCTTTTTGTATCAGTGATACAGTAGTCTGCTCTTGATCTCTTTTGATTGCCAATTACAAAACTCAATAGTGAACGTTGCGATTTTTTTCCCTCTCCAAATCCCTCAGATCATTGATCTGTGACGATATTTAGACTGCCAATTTATTGATGTATTTCACCAGTGATGTCAATATTTTTGTTGCTGTTTAGAAGAATTGATTTCCCATAATTGGTTCACATAACTGAAACCTTTGAATTGAGCAAGGTGCCACTCAATTTTGCACCTAAACATTTTATATTGGTGAAGATAGCTATCGTTCATCATTAAATGCCAAGGGATACTAGCATGTGTTATGTCGCTGTACCAGTTGTTCCCATTTGAGAATAAAACCTTTTATTTAAAAGTTGACTTAAAGCTTTCATTGAAAACACAAAGACCCGAATTTCTTTATTATTTTAATAACTTTCACCTAAAATTGATAATGATGTTGACAAATAGAAGTTCCTCAACACAAGATTGTATTTACAATGATAGAGTACGACTCGGGTTTCCCTTTATTGTCAGAAGTTGTTTGTAAAATATAATCAATAGAAATTAATACCAACAATTTTCCTTTTGCCATATTAATCTACGGTGAGGAAACTAACACATTTTTTCTCCAGTCCCCAAACTAGTACAATTGATTATATCTATATTTCGTTTTGGGCTCAAATTTCTGAGAAAATATTAACCTCTTGTATTCCTTTTTATTGACAATTGCGTTAGTTTTCTAGAAACAAAACAAAAAAACCGGACCGGAACACATCCTTCGTATTTCTGTTTAATGCACCACGATAATTGGGTCAACAGAAGTTAACAGGATCAAATTAAAGTTCATTCGGTCTCGTGCGGCTTATCGCAAAGACTAAGTTCTCCCGACCCGGATTCCTTAAACATCCCCCAACATCAAAGTTCCTGTACAGAAGTGCTCTAAGACGTTTAAAGATATACATAGTACATGAAAATTGTACTTTTGATGCTTGAGTTTCTTTATAAATCCTTTACTAGTCAATCTAAATGCCAGACGAGCAAATTCAGTTCGGCATTCGTCACACAGGACATGGACAGTCTTAGATAATACTTTCTTACAACACTGGGCAGGCTCAAAGATATCTAGAGCCAAGACCCTCCTCTTACCAACTATGTGGAATCCCCTTCGTCAGCTTCTTAACATAGGTCAACGACTTTTTTGTCGCTTCGCAAATGCGAATTGGTATAATGTTAATATTAAAACCAAATTTGTTTTCATGTCCAGGTCCTAGCTAAATATTCATTGACAGTTTCTAATGGAATAATTTCAGTTTCGTGTTCAAGCCGTTTGTTGACTCCTGCATTACTCCATGAATATTACCTCTCTCTTAGCACACAGTTAAATTGAGTTGGATCACAGTTTAGACCATTATAACTATAAATTTCAATAAAGCTAATCAAAGATTTTGCGATTACATAAGTTTACGAACTACGTGTATCAGATTTTCTTTTTTAGTTTCTTCTACCTTGTTCCCCAGGCCCGGCTCTACAGAAAACCCAACCACAATGTGTATGTGTGTATAAAAGGAGCAAATTTATGAGACGCTTATCTAACCTCGTACTTGCGTGTATAGGGTAAAATCACTATTGCTTCAAAGTCGATGTAGTATTTATGAAGTGCAAATAAGATTAAAGAGGACATGACCTTCAGAAACAAATATTTAGAACGGATTGTCTTTAAGGGTTTAAATATTGTATTGACTATTGAAAAGCAAAACAGCATCCTATTGTCCAGACACTGAGAATAGTCTGACATAATATACCCTGATTCAAAGGTAAAAATGCTTCCATGTGTATATTACGTTTTATTCCTGAGGAAAGGGGGAGACTTTTAATCTGTTTCAGAATTTAGTTCTTAAACATATTGAAGATGTCATGTTCCCCAATGAACAAATCTAGCTTTTTTAATGATACCTCAATCAAATCATACTAACAGATCATAGTAACAATTAACAAGACCATGGTCATAAACTATAGTTCGACGCAGCAATTTGTGTGTTGAAAGGCCAATATTTCAACGAGAAATAAACAAAACATTATTTTTTTAGAGGAACAGATCTGTGTCTAGTAACCTTGCCTGATGTAAACCTAACGTCACACACAAAGCATGGACATTTAACTGGTCCCATTTCCGTGTCATCACTAAATATGTAAACGTAAGCCGGAATGCTATTTACATACAAAGCAATATCAACAAATGGCTGACACATATTCAGTCAACCCTACAATACCTGATAATGATCTATATTTTCTCTTAAAGTACATGTTCGCCCAGGCCTGAGGGACGGTTAATTTGTGCCTCATTCACGTACCTCATCGCGGCCCAACCCAGATTCTAATATATACAGATTATAAACAGTTATCGTTCTCATAACACCTTATGCGGAGGTCTTATTTCTATGTCTAAGTTGAGATACAATCTCTGGCTATACGTTACAGCGCAAAGACATTGCTATGTATAACCGAAAAGAACATTTCGTGGTTGTGTGACAGACGCTCCATAGTGATATGCCCTTCCCATTTTCATATCGCAATGGAGCTGGTATGTAGCTAGGAACTACAATGTCTGATATTATTGCGAGGGTACCACAAGAGTTCACTCTTGTAAGTGGCTTATACGAAGAAACACATTCCATTCAGCTGCCCTTAAATATTGCCTATTCACTATTTGAATTTAGTGTCAGTACCTTTAATTTTTGTACCTCTATTTTCAGTGTTCCATGTTTTATGAGACATGGTCATAGTTATGTTCAAAGTCATATCAACTGTCACATACTTTCGTCGTTCATACATCAAATTTCATCCTTAATTGGTATTCTTTACAAAAGAATAGAATCTAGAGAGAGCTTTACAGGCAATGGAGAGATTAAATGAGCTGCAGATTCATATACTGGGATGCTTCATATATAATATTAAATCAATGCATTTAAAGTGGATAAACACGTCAGGGGCAAGAATGATTAAGTAGATAGGTCAGACCAACCTACCAACATTGAACTGATTTGGATAGTTTGAATGAATAAAATAACATAGACAATTCTAGATACCTTCCTCATAACGAAAGTATCCACAAATATAACCTCGAACATAGGTACAACTAATGACTTAGTTGTAATAACAAGCCATACTATCTCCGAGTGGATGACTAGTATATCGCTGACCAAATCTAATTAGGCAAATTAAGACACCAACGGACCAATCTAGCAGCAAAACATGTATATATATAAATTCCAATAAATGTCTTTCAAATACAGATCAAATACACATGGGGAAAGATGCAAAGATATACCGTAGATCCAACTGAAGTGAAAAAGAGATATCAGGGAATTAGTCAGTAAGGGATAATCCAATGTAGATTCAGTATAGGTGGAAAATAGATTAGTTTTTACGGTGGGAGCGCATATCATGTTAGAGACATACTCTAAATGATCGTGGAACTTTCAAAGCTTCTGTTGCATGAATGTTGCGTGGTGGGGATATACGGCTTCAGAGTGTTACGTAACGCAAACCTGAGTGATATATAGATGTAAATTATTTTCTCTTCATACCTTTTCCCCATCACTACACCTCCACATGAACTATATTTGACCTAAGCTGGCCGAAGCCTATAAGCACGACGTTAGCGCCATAAGGGGACGGCTTCTGTTACGAATGGGATTGTGTAGAAACAAAGGAGAGTGAGAAAGGGCTAGAAATGACAACATCAACTTGTGGAAGACATTGGTGCGTGTATATCCAGCAGAACAGTTATTACTTATTTAACCAACACACTTCATATTTATCACATGAAAAGCAAGCAATTTCTTTCCAAATTCTTATGTAGTATGTGCGTGTCCATTCCGCACAACTATAGTTCACAAAACTGCATTTGAAATAAACAGAATTAATCTCAACAAGGTTAAGCTGCACTGTCCATAGTTCTGTGTATTTCATCATGTTATCAAATTGTGGTTACCAATAAGTGGAAATTTGTATACACTTCACAAAATTCAGACGTTTAAAACCAGTATCATCCTCTTTAAAAAAAATCATTACAAAAGTATTTTTCAACTTGAAATATGGAAATATGTAATATCTTCGGCTACACTTCTCTTTTTGAACGCGTTGATTGGAATAACTATGGAGCAGTCGAATGAATTGATCTCGACACTCATCCGATGTAGTAGATAAAACATGTTCTGCTACCGTCGGCAACTTGCTCAGATACATATAATTACAGTATATATATATATATATACCTATATGTACTAATACATAGTGTGGTTATATACATACTGCGATTGCACTTTTCGAATTGTCAGTTCAGCATACATTCAAGATAAATTTGAGTCTTACAGGCAGACCAGAAAATAGCGTTCCGGCTGTTATGCTATACAAAATATCCAACGGCCTCAAAACGCATTTTCCACTTTATATATTTTACATATATATCTGACCACTGAAGAGACCTTAAAATCAAACATTGTAAATCTTGAAAACACATCTTATTTAAGCCATGTAATTTTCATTTTTATCTTCAAAATGTGTCGGTCATTCCCACTCGGGAAAATGTCCTTCAGCTACATTCAGAGCGACTTTATCACAATTAACCCCCCACTATGTCCCCTAAGCTGGTAGGGGTCACTGGACTCCCCTCCGTACTGTCTACGTTAAACGCATGCTGATCTCGGAGCACGACAAATCAAGATAACTGTGAATTTGAACACATTTTAACAACATCAGAATTTGGCATGTGAATAAACATAACCGCCTGCCACAAAGTCCTACGTAGCGTGACTCATTAACAATGATACCCGATTCCATTTGAGACTGGATTAACAACATGCAAAATAATCATAAACTTCTGAGGGTAAAAAGTAAATTCACTCATAAGTTTTGCCCCCCTCTTACTAAATTGTGATTTTGTTATTAACGCACAAAGATCTAACGTAGCAAACAAGTTGCTTCCCTACTTGAATACTTCCTTCCATAACATGGGAGAAAATACACTAACTGTTCACCACTACTAGTAGTCTCATCCCACGACAAAGCCCTGTATCAGAAGTGTGGAAACAGACGATCGATGGAGCACGGTCATGACATATACACAAACAGGTCAAACTGAGGTAACTGTTAGCTAGCCAGCATGTTTTGGTAAAAATATGATGTTCATTATAGTCTATTTGAGAAAATGTTGACATGCCATCTCCTGCCATTATGTATTGTAGAAAAGGTAAGCAGTGAGCTACATGCACAATGGCTGTAATGGATCCGTCGGCCAGCCAACCGGAGTCCCGTCCTACACTGACCTCATACGGGCCCATAGTATGATTATCCAAAAGCTTGAATTTCAGTCTCCGTAGGACATACGATGACCTTATAGGCTGGTCTATTTGAAGCATATTTTGACGTCACAAATCAGCCGATGGGAGAACCGACCTGACGTCACTGGGCAGTCAATAAGAGAACTGTGCTGACATCATTGAGTGTTGAATTGGAGGACCATGCTGACGTCACTGGGTGTCGACATGGAGGACTGAGCTGACGTCACTGGCCGGTCAATAGGAGGACCCTCCTGACGTCATTGGCTGGTCAATAGGAGGACCGTGCTGACGTCACTTAGCAAGCAATAGGAGAACCGTGCTGACATCACTGGGTATTCAATAGGAGGACCGTGCTGACGTCACAGGCCGTCAATAGGTGGACCGTGCTGACGTCACTGGGCAGTCAATAGGAGGACAGTACTGACGTCACAGACAGTCAATAGGAGGATCGTGCTGCCGTCACTTAGCAGGCAACAGGAGAACCGTGCTGACGTCACTAAGTTGTCAATAAATGAACCCCGTTGACGTCACCCTGCCGACGTTACAGGGGATACCCGGGCTGGCATGACCGTGTATGTGGCAGTAGAAACGGCTATACAGAAATCCCGTGGCCGACTTCAACTGTCGGGGAGCCCAGCGGTGACGACAGCCGATTTGACGTGGGTGACGTAGATCCGTTGAGGTTACTCGGGAGGATTTGCTCAATGATCGGTTTCATCTGGTCCCAAACTGTGCCCAGCTGCAGTCAGATGAAACATCATATCAATATGTGGTCCATAACCTGACCCAATTACACACACCTACGGTGAAACACTCTCCAGGAGAGTATGCGATATAAGGTTAATCAAATAATAATTGCAGCATGTAGGAACTATGTAGGTACTGTTTTAGGTTGTGGGTTTTCTCTAAAATAGGTGGGAATTATGATGTTAAATGCTCCCCAGCCACCTAATTGGAAACAATTCGTATTTTATCAAACCTAATTTCATCAAAACCTAGGCTGTTCGATCTACAAACTGGGCGATTTTTTTTGGCAAGAAGACACAATCGCGACTCGAACCCCAGCCCTGCTGCTCTTATTCTGATAAGATATGCTGATAACACATACCTCCAGGTGGGCTTTGGCCTCCTCCGTGGCCATGGAGACTATGGCGCGGTGGAGACTCTCGAGGTTGGCGTGAACTAGCTGAGTCTCCATCTGGATGCAGTAGAGCGAAAAGTAGTTCCGGTTCTCCATATTGGAGATCTCGCTTTCTTGCTGCAAAGGTAAGTATGCGCATCAGGGCATGTGACAATCTAATCTTGAATTGAGGCGACTATAACATGCCCTACATGACTTTTATTAACTTATTAATAATTACTGAACTCTATTAAAAACCTTTTACCATCATGTAAGCTGTGTAGCCACCCTCCCAATCCAAACCTCACACACTGTCATCATCATTTACTGAACATACTTCAAGTTCGCCCGCTGCCAAAAAAACCCACAGCTATCCATACGGCTAGCTGTCAAAACACATACAAAATAACACATTTTCTATGTGGCCTGGACCACCTGGCTAGGACTGTGTGCTTTTGAGCACCTTTTGACTTAACGCCAGAAACCCTATAAGTTACCCCATTTTGTTGACGCCCTGCTCAGCTGCTTAGTAACTTAGCCCCCCAACATTGCTACCATAGCTTTGTTGACAGAGTGACATCACGTCACTAGGCGAAGATTCAATGATGACAGCGCAGCCGACTTTACCTGAAAATCAGCATTCACACAGTAGTGTCGAAGGAGCACAGACAGGCCTTGCCTTGTTCTGCCAGTCTATTAGAATATTGCTATAGGTTTAACACCACATATACAAATGCTTGTAAATTGATGTGCATGTATTATTGACTCTAATTTCAGAATTCCATCAGCTACAAGTATTATTGAACCTTTCTTGGGTCAGCTCAAACGTGATGTCTTCCTACATCATGTTTATAACTGTATGCTAAAGAATATACATGTGCAAGTTTGAGGGTGGTGGCATAGTCCAGAGCACCACACTCAGGAATTGTGGGGAACAAATTGTTCACACTCTGGGGCTTTAAGCTTAGGAGGAGAGCTTCCAAACCACGGATGACAGGGGATCCCAGTGCAACCCATCAGATGGCGCCACCAGTCGAGGCCAACCACGCTGGCTCCCCTCGCTACCTTCCTGCCTACGATTAGCAAAGGTACAGTGCTCTGACAGTTTTGAGGGACTTCTAGGAGCATCACAATGCCAGAGTGTTAGACTAGTACTTCTTATAATTTCCATGGCTCTCAATATCCAAAGGGCAAAGGGTTGTTAATTGGCTAGTGTCCACTAGCCCAGCCCATTAGTGGATAACTTGGAAACCGGCGTACGGGACCTCGACCCTAGAGCGTACCTGTGCTAACCATGGGCACGAAGATCAATCTACACTATATTCCACTCAATGATAATTCACAGCCATACCACAGGGGGCGCTTCTTGTCCAATGGCAGCGCCCGTATTAGGATGGTTATGTTCTGTATCATGGACAGTGTATCTCTAACTGGAGACAGTGGCTGAAATAACGACGCTGCCCTAGGGTCGGGAATTATACACTGCTGTACCGCTTTTCATTATGAGTTTACAGATAATTACCCGGAGAATCCGCCTCTCGAGCTGGTCGACGGCGTTCGACTCGCTGCCCACAGAGGCCGTCATGTGCTTCCGCTTATAGAGCCCCATCTTGTGAAGAGCTCTCTGGTGGTCGCTGAGGACACCCTTCTCGTGCCGGTCACACAAGTCCTGAAACACGCGACCACGGGCAAGTTCATATACATTAGACTGAGTTCATTTATCAGTATAACCCTACACGGCCTCTATAAAGCCCTACTACTCCAACGGGCAACATTGACCTTTGTTATTTATTGTCAAAGTGAAATGATACAAAATATGACAACATTTGATATTTTAACCTGTTATTCCTCCCATCTTCCCATATTAGTAAATATGCAGGGGAATCATTTACACAACTATTGTCCTGGAGTGACTTTCATTTTCATATTTTGTGTTTTTACAGAGGCTGTACTATAGTAACATCGACAGATTTTAAATACTGATTTAAACGCTCAACAAGGTCAAGGAGTTATTCTGTTTACAAACAGGTACTTGTAGTACGTCTGAAGTTATGAGCAGCCTCTGGACTCTAAAAGCGCATTGCTAAGCCAGAGATTATGATGTATTCTCATGGGACAAGATGTTATTACTGTGTACTACATCAGACTGGATATGTTCAAGGTGAAGAGAAGAGGCTGCCCACCCTGTAGGAGTAAAGCAGGTCTAAGAAGAAGTTGAGCTCCTCGACCAGCCCGCAGTCTTCGCGCGCCGCCTGGCGGCTGGCCTTATCGGCGAGCGAGGTGTGCTCCACGGAGAGGTGTTTGAAGCCTCGTTTTAGATGTGTCCACGTGTCATTGGACCCTGTCGCCCACGTGGACACGCTAGTCGAGTCCGAGCCCATCATGCTGAAAATCAAGGCAGACGACATTTTACAGATGACTAGCAATCTTTCAATGTGACTTGTCTAATGAGATTACGTATTGAGTGGATATGAGGAAAAGGTAAAAGAGACGAGACCATAACAGACGAAAGTAAATAGCTGAGTAGAAATCTTACAATGGGACACGTCTAATTCCATTATGTAAGTGGGTATGGGTTCATCTGTTTCGGACGTGACAGGTGTTATCGGGTTGCAACTACTGCATGAATGAATTGTTATGTGTGTATTACGTCATTGCACACCAAACTCGAACAGGTCTCTTTGTTGATCAATACGTTTGTAGTTGATTCGCATGGTCATCTGTTTGACAGTCATAATAGACTTGATGTAACAACCAGGTAATGAATGTGTTTTTTTGGAAAAGTGCAAATATATCATGTTTAGTGATTTTATCTTTGAGTATTTTCAGACCATTTTGGGGTATTTTTCCGCATGGGGCGGGTATCACTCACGCCGGAGAAAATTATCAAAATATGTTGTGTGTTGGGGATGACTCCACCTAATCTTGTGTCAGAATACTTCCAAAATACTGTACATCAACCTACTGGAAAGGTTTTAGGTGGGCCTAAAATATGAAAGAAAGCTGAGAGATATTCATTGTTTAGATTTGAAGTATGTGGAGATTTGTTTGCTGTTTGATGTATGGCCAAAGAGGAAAGACAATTACACATTGGTTCATAACAGAAATAAATGCCAGTAAACTATCATTATATACCTGTGCAAAAACTCACTACGAAAAAGGGCTGGTGCTATGGGTCTAGTATTTTTATCATACGACAAAGGTATTCCATAATTTCTTGTACTTTGGATAGGCCATATGGAGTGCTTTGAACGTAAAATAGCGCAATCTGATTGGATGTGAGTCTGACAGAAAAGGGGTGGTGGCATATTTTATAATGGCGGACGTCATATTCAGTTTGCATGTTCCGTGACGTTTCCAAAACGCCCCGTAACATGCCAATGTGCATAGTAACCACGGTTACATAGTGAGGCATTCACGTGATACAGTTTAAATAGCTTAGATATATACGAAATAAATGTCTATGGCGGTTGAACCCTGTGTAAGGGTTCACCAACGTAAGGGGAGACAAGGTGTAAAGGGTTACCACTTGATATTTGCATGGCACATTTTGGAATATGAAGGGAGTTTCTCATTTTTGTGGTCTAGCATCCCATGGGACCCTGAGATTATATAGGGACCATAAAAGATTTAAGCTTTTCATTCTTCCAGACTTATTTAAGTATCTTTTTAAGTAATCAAAGAGACGCTTCTATTTAAAAAAAGCTGATCATATGTTTCTTTGGAATAGTCTCAACCAAAAATTTCATATTATTTTCTTGTTGTCTTCTTCTACATTCTAGTACATTTTAACAAGGGAGTTTTTTTTACCTTAGCTGTTTACCCAGTAGAAGCATGTCAGCTGCGTAAACGGTCTGTCTCTCTACCATACGCTCGGCGACGTCTTTAATCGTGCCAACACTTGACAGCAGTAACTTGATGTGCGTCCGGCTGTTGGCAAACTGCTGCTGCGTGTCTGTGGGCACCAGTTCCTGCAAGTGGCACCAATCAAGGTTTAGTACAGTAAACCCGACATGTGCGTATCGTATCCGGTTTGTGATTATAACATATAATTGCAAATGGTTCTGTGTGTCGATTATGTATATAACCCATTATAATAAGAGTTAAACGGTATTTTTTTTATTAGTCTGGAGACCTCTGCTCAATTTTATTTCAAATAATTACTTACTCTGGCTTTTATAGCGATCTCATTCGTCATGAACTCATCGGGAACCCCTCGGAAATGCTCCTTGATTTTATGTTGCATATCCTGAAATAAATAAAAGGAATATTATATATTTGGTACTGAACAAACATTAATTCTATGTTAGTAATGACAAACAAATGACTTATTCAGTCACGTAATTTTGTTTAGTCATGTAATCTACACGGTACACTACCTCGAGGAGGTATGAATCAGTTGTCGTTGCTTTATGTCCCATAAATGTATTTGTATATATTGTCATCTTTTCATATCCCATACTGTAGTTGTTCCACCTTCTGGTTATCTATATCTTCTATTGTATTTATCTATAAATCTGAAAGTACTGTACTGAAGTGCAAGAGAGGATAGATTGTTGCCTGTTTGCTTGTTTGCATACCGTCCCTGTGGATCCTGAGAGTAAAGATTAAGATCTCATATGATCATTTTAAAAAGAAATATCTACACATTCAGTGGAATAATATCTAAAATTTTGAAATATCAGATCTCAAATGAGATTATTTCTGCCACATTATGCTTGTTGATAAAACCTTTCAATGGATTATGCTTAAGAACAGAGCAAAGCGTAGAACTCACAGAGCCACTGAAAGTGAGGAAATACTTGACGATGGTGTCTTCACTCAGCACAGGATGTCTCACCACCAGGTTTATAAAGCGGCGCAGCGCTCGTCGTCGCAGCTCGATGAATTCGCGATCAGCTGTGAATAGAGGAAAAAATGAACATATAGACATGATTTATACCCAGGGATGAAAGTTGGGACTGAGGAAAAAATCGGAAATTAAAAAAAAACTTATAACAAAGAACCATTTATAACATTAGTTTGGAACAAAATGGATATGAATCTATACATATTTTAGTGTAGCCAGTGTATGTGAAATGTCGGAATTCCGTCATTTGCCGGAAAACTTGCATCCCTGTATACCGATATTATGTACATCTAAGGCAGTCTGTTATAATGCGGTTTTTTTAAATAGCCGTCTGAGGGTTCACCAGATAAAAAGGCTTTTACTAATGTAGTTACATGTATATCTACATCCAGTCACAGTTTTATACGTTGTTGGCAACCTTTAAAACAAAATTCCAAACACAGAGACATGGTAATAATTACTAATACTGATTGTAAACCATCCATAACTCTATTTAGGTCACATGACATGCACTCTAAAAGGGGGCTGCGCAACAGGTCTCTAGCCTCGTCATGTGGAACATGATAGTGTGTCAATGATTCATTTTGAACGGAACCCCCCCCCCCCCCTCGCAGAAATGTAAGACATACAGGGATGGCCGATGTTGCCTGGAGATAGAATGTAGATTGTGGCATCTAAGTGTCTCTGTAATGTTGCCTTTATCTAAAGATATCTGTAGATCCCATGGTGGTTCGCCATTGTCAAAGTCGTGACTATTTAATATATATGAAGAATTGCATGATTACGACCATGGTTGAGGATAAAACAGTTCCTCTGTCAATGGACCACATAACAGTGCGCTAGGAAACAGGGCACACATACCTCCCATGAGTTTTTTCGGAGGTAGTCTTGGTATCATTCTGTAAGGGTACCTTGCCAACAAGGTATCTTGAAAGGCTTGAAAATCGTTATATCGTCGTAGAACTGTGGTACTGAACCGCTGAAAGAAAAGGAATCCGAATGGCAATTATTGACTTTATAGGGCTGCAAGTCATAGACATAAAACATTGAGAATATATTCTAAAGAGAAAAATGCTTGGAGAGTGTTGGGACTGGTACTAAACCATGCTATGAGCTGCTGGATGTGTGTATACAGTGCAGCTAAAAAGAATGATGTTACTTTTATTTGATGATATCTCAAAAATCTTAAAATTTAGTATCTCCGTCATTCATCAGAATTTATGCATCCCTGATGATTATTCTGGTTTAGAATACGAGGCGTGAGCACTTCTGACCACAGCCGATACTACCTTGAGAATGACAACTACATGTCAGAACCAAACCGTTGCTATGCAATCTCCTGGGAGACATTGTTGAAAGAACAATGCGGCATAACAACCACCCTACACGGCAGTGACATCACACTGGCGTGGTCATTCTCACAGCAGATTTTCTGAGTGAATGCATATAGAACCAAGCAGGTTTTTGGTTTGGAACACTGTCAATTGACAGGGTATGGGGTGGGGCTCTAAGGTTTCATCCGAATCAGACTCTTCAGGCATCTTTAAGTGAGGCTGTTACAAGGCATATGACATTGTCACATTTAGAGGGAGATACACTTAGTGTAGGCCCTGACCACTTTAATAAATTGTTAAAATGGAAAAAATGGGGGAAATGGGGGAAATGGGAGATGTGATCTCTGGTCAAAGCAAAAAAGTTTGCTTTTAAACAGGGAGAGGGGGTCTGGGATCCCGGTTCACCTATTTGACGAGTCAAGTGTTTAATAAAGTTGTCACTGATGATTATTCTGGGAGAAATGCTGCTTAAAATAAGATATGATTTCCCAGAAGCGGTTTCATTAATTCAAACATTTCAAGATGGATTTCCTCATGACCTACCTGGCTTGTGACCTCATACTCCACATGTTTGAGAATGAGCCCTTTCTTCTCGGGGACCAGCTCCACCTTGACGCTGTCCAAGTTGTACAGCTCCTGGAAGCGGAAGCCAAGCATGGTGGGAGTCTTCTCACGCCTTACTTTGATGCTCAGGTGTTTCAGGTCAGACAAGTCACCCAGAGTCGGCCTCGGCAGCTCTGTAACAAATACCTTCTGTTAAAAATACCATCTACCTAATGAGAGACCTTTTTGTGCGCCTTATCTCCTTGGTTCCGCAACGCCTTCGGCCAAACAAATACCTGGCAACGTATTGTCTAACCTTAGAGGACTGAGAGTCTGAGCGTTATACGTTTATGATACCCCCAGTGAAAGACCAGCGGTTGCACCTTCTTCTATGGTATTCCAGCTCCAAATTGGTGGGTTATACATGTATATCGCCTTCGTATTACTACACACATGGTTTATAATAACCCTTTCCTTACCGGACCCGGTCGCAGGTGCACGTCTTTAAATGCAGCATGCATGACACAGGACCACCTCTGTAGGGCAAGCCTATGTTACAATTTGTTGAGAAAATTTATCTTTCCACCATATCTAAAGTCGTTTGTCAATATTTCTATTGTGATAACTATAAAACTATTTATTAATTATCACTATAAAGGCATTTTGCACAATCTTGGAAAAAATATATAGAGATCCATGTGAATCATCTGAGATAAATGAGATTTAACTAAAATACCTTGAGGCATCATTTGCACTAGCCATAGGAGTACCTTGAGGCATCATTGGTAAGGAAAGGGTTAATGATCACTGCACTTGGCTGCATAATAATACACTGGCAGAGCTGCTTGTCAGATACTTATCTTTATCTATGCTAAAACCAAGAGAATTATCAACTAGACAGCCAATAATCGATCTTACACCAGATTACTTTGTTCCAGCAGTCATAACTTCAATCACCTACTGCCCTATCTTGTTTACTGTGTATTTGTACATGTCTTTGTAATATGTTTAATTCATATGACGTAGATAGTTAACATGTGGCTAAATATGATTAGCATATTCATTTAACACTACTCTGGAAAAATACACTATGAGAAGGACGTCAAGACATACAGTCATATGACCTGTGAACTTAACTTCGCTATTATTATGACACTGAAAAGAACACGGAAGTAGCAAAAATAAACATCAACATCTGCATTTCTTCGAACAATGTTGATACGAAAATATTACAACCCTATCTTTTAGGCTGGTACCTAGAAGTATGCCTACATGGTGAATAGCTAGGATGGGGATTCCGCATACTGTATGTGGAATCCCCATCCTAGCTGTAAGACGGATGGAACAATTACTGCTGCTAATGTACAAGTTGTCTGAAAGGGAAAGACTATTGAATAAATAGGTCGAGGGTACTAGAAGTGATGGTAAAGTCAAATTCTTCAAGAGACATTTTAAGGGTATGCTTTACAAGAAGTCCCCTCTATGTAGAGGGATAGCACCGCATCATCTTTATTGTATTATAAACTATATGTTATGTTATTCATAATTCTTTTTTCTTTTTTTTCATTTATTACTATCAGAGGAGATTATTCAAAACTGCGTACCACGATGTGTTATATTTTGACGTTCATTGGAAGAATGGAATTATGTAGAGATATGAATAAAAAGTCTAAATTTAAAAAAAGAACTATGTCACTTATCTTGAATAAATAGAATTAAAAAGAATGTGGAAACGGATCTACATTTATCTGTGTCATGGCGTTGTAGTGCCAATCAATGCAAAGTGACACAGTTTGCTGGTTAATCAGCAGCACTAAATTAGTCATAGCGGCTTCAATTAGTACGTCAAATCATGCAACACGGTTCATGTCATGATAAGTTTTCAAAACGATATAACTACAGATGCTACAGTACATCGGGTTGACCAACTGGTGTTTTAAAGTAACCTATCTGAATGATTGTCTACTCACCAGCATCCGAAAACTTCTCTAGTATTTTCTCGTTGATAGATTTTCCTTGCTGCGCCAATGCCGTGAGAGCGAGTGCCTTGTAAAGACCGTTTCGGGATAGGAAACCTTGTCTGTTATCTACTGATTCCCAGATCTGAAAAGGTAATTAATCGAAAAATCAAAACGATAAAATATCGGCAAGATATAGATATTTCTACAACAATGTGGGATGGGGGTCGTATTGAGAGCTAATGATAGAACATCAACATCAACAACAATAGATCAGACCACATCCATGTTGAAGTGGATTCAATTCAACATCAATTTTGTCATTTACTTTTATCCCTAAGGTACTTGACAACCACAAGAATGTGTACCTTAACCATAGCTGGTTCGGTGAGTAACTTTTTGGGGACAGTGAGTTTCTGAGCTCCTTGGCTTTCGTCCAAGTCCGACTGGCCTCCCGGATCAGACATATTCTATCCTCGTCGACAACAAATTCCTGGTATAGTTCACCACGTTCATTTAAAAAATACTAATCTTACATTGTGGGCTTTTAAGATGTTTACCAGTCCATTTCCCTAACCTATAAGCGCATATTGTGAACACATTCTCCGCGTGTGCTGTTTCTTCAGAATTCGATCTGACGGTAACAAATCCAAATAAATCGAATTCCTTCTGGCTCAGGTATTCACTATCACGTACACGCGGTACTTGTGATCCTTGTGACTGGGAACACGCCCCCTGTTCCCGACGCCCGTCCATCGACAACTATTGACAGTACTCAGAACAAGTCGAAACGGCACTACCGATTGAGATGGCACATTTTAGTAGCTATGGATGCTCTCCTCATAGAAAGACCGGAGGTCAAGTGATGCCAATAAAAGGTATGGTGGTTATACTGGTTGTATAATCTTCTATAGCGCTATATATGACTTAATCTCACCCCTGGTATTTTTTCTCCATAGACTTAACATTAGAAACTCGTATCCAATGCCCATGAGATATTTAGGAAAAATCTCCAATAGGGAATTATGTCACAAATGTTAGCCCTTTAGTCAAAGTGAAGGGTGAGGTAAATTCAGTATAGTACTAGTTTAAAGAGGAATATCATGACAATATCTGTTTGCCTTCTGGTCTTTTTTTAAACCATGCACTACGAAGTATTTAAATAAAATATCAACTCACGATCGATACATATAATCATTACCCCTTACCCGCAACACAAAAGTGGAAGACAGATATGGGCGAATAAAATTTATTTGAATTTTATAAGGTCCATATAAAGTAAGATATTAAATATGATACAATATCTTATGGAAGAGGATATACATATGTAGATATGATATATGAAGAAGACATATTTGTAAATATGATGGATACATATTTTGAAGATATGTATAAGATATACATAAGGCAGATGTGATGCCTGTATAAAAGGTATTACATATGTGGTATGTATTACAGGAGTACATGTGTATAATGTATAATAGTATTATGTAATACGTATATATGGTTAAACAATGTGTATAAAACGCCCTACGGGAGTAGGACGAAAGGTGAGGGTGGGTGGGAGAAAAAAGGTTGTAGGTGTGAGCGGAGTGAAGCGCAGGAACAGAATGAGAGAGAGCGTGGGGGCGTGCTTCGCCACGTGACCTATTAGTTCACGTGACTCGCACGCGGGGGCGCGCAGGGTGCGCTAGTAGGGAGGGAGTGCGCTAGGTGGTGCAATGACACCTCCTGACCCTACGGGCCATGAGCTACCCATTACCCCTTACCCGCAACACAAAAGTGGAAGACAGATATGGGCGAATAAAATTTATTTGAATTTTATAAGGTCCATATAAAGTAAGATATTAAATATGATACAATATCTTATGGAAGAGGATATACATATGTAGATATGATATATGAAGAAGACATATTTGTAAATATGATGGATACATATTTTGAAGATATGTATAAGATATACATAAGGCAGATGTGATGCCTGTATAAAAGGTATTACATATGTGGTATGTATTACAGGAGTACATGTGTATAATGTATAATTTTTTTTTTTGGTAATATTTTCTTTTATTGAACTGAATAAAAATTTTACATATCACTTCTGTTGTCGTATGACACTCATGGTCATTTGGTTTCTGTAATGTACTCGACGTTGCAGTCGTAGAGCTTATAAAATTGCAAGCATAAGGATGTTCAATAAAAGAGGCACCAGACATCAATCCTATATGGATTGGTTTTCATGTCTGGGCCCTTGAAAATAACAGTGTTTTCTTCTTTTTTGTGCTCACTCAACTACACCAGATCCATTTTGAGGCCATAATATTATGCAGTAAGAATTTTCAGATGTGAAAGTATTCAAGCCATAGACAAACAATCAGATTTGTATACGTGAATCTCAGAGTAGCTTCATTAGAAGTATAATATTTAATTTTGGATAGCTATCTTATCCATCATACATTTCTTGCTGATACTTTTAAACTCTTTAAATGAGGGTGTGTTGCGAACAATGGGTGGAAGTGTGTTCCACATTGATGCACCTAGGTGATTCACAGATCTTGCATAAGCATAACAGTTGGGTGTAAGCATTCTTATCAAAGGGGCAGTGCCAGCTCTTGTGTTTCGGTCTAAGATATCAATATAATTAATGTTTCTTGACCTTTTATACATATAGTTATACATATGACTTGTCCTTCTGTCTTCCAAGAAGGGTACTTTCGCGTTGACATGTAACTCAATAATTGGGGTTCTTATATTACTCTGTAAACATACACGAAGACATTTATTTTGCAGCCTCTGCAGTTTTTGTAGAATCCCTTTGTTACTACCAGCATACAAAATATCAGCATAATCATAATACGGCACAATACTCATCTTATACATTTTGATAGCTGCAGATCTCGTTATATACGGCCTAAGTTTAACCAGTTGGTACAGTCTGTAAGAGATAGTTTTAATCATCCGTTCAGTGTGTAAGTGATAATCGAGCCGTCTGTCAAGGGTAACTCCTAGGTATTTATAGGTTGGAACAGTTTGTAGTTTCTGATCATTTAGAAAAATATGAGGAAGATTACCCAGGTTGTTTCTTTTTGTTGAGAAGTACATAATTTTTGTTTTTAATGTATTAATACTTAGCTTATTTTGTAAGCACCATGTTTCTAATTTATACAGGTCTAGTTGTAAGCTATTAAATTGTTCATCTATTTCATATCCGTCTCTAAATATTACAGTATCGTCTGCATAAAGGCTAATACATGAATCACTTAATGCTATTGAGAGGTCATTTATGTAAACGAGAAAGAGCAGGGGCCCTAGAGTTGAGCCCTGCGGGACACCACATTGAACAATACCTGGTTTTGATACATTGTCATTGATTTTAACACACTGAGTACGATTTTGTAAATAGTTAGTCATCCATTGAAGGTTTTTTTCGCCAATACCATAGTCTCGTAATTTACTATTTAGTATCACATGATCAACTGTATCGAATGCTTTTTGGAAGTCGACGAAGGCGGCAACCGTTGATTTCGCTATGTTACGACTTTTAAGTATTTCATCAGTAAATTTAGCTATCGAATCTGTTGTTGAAAACCCTTTTCTAAAACCCGATTGATGTTTGGTTAGAATTTGATTAGTATCTAAAAAAGAAGTAATTTTTTGATGGACAATTTTTTCAATGATTTTACTTGGATATGGTAGTAGTGATATTGGTCTTAAGTTAGTTATCTTAAATGGGTCCCCTCCTTTCGGTATCGGTACCACCCTCGACGACTTCCAAGATTTCGGCAACACACCCTCACCAAAGGATAAATTAATCAAGTCAACAATAATATCAGGTATAATAAGAAAGGCATCTCTCAGCACCCGTGTATTTATACCTTCCACCATCGATTGTTTGTTAACACATATGTCTTTGATGATTTCGATTAGACCATCTTTATCAATACAAAAGTCAGTCATATTTTCAAATTGTCTCTTATCATAGTTAATCCAGGGAAGATACATGTTCTTTGACAATTTACTGCCAATCCCTAGAAAAAAATCATTAATATAATCAGGAGTTTGTGCAGGATCAATAAACTGTCCTTCATCGTTCTTGAGTTGTATGTTTGCTTTTTTCTGTTCATAGGTACCAGGTAGGATTGAATTTATTTCCCTCCAAAATTTTTTCGGATTCCCTTCTGTCTCGTTTAGTTGTTTTTTTAGATATGCAGATCGTGTGTTTTTTATTATTTTATTTAAGTTATTTCTTGTATTCTGGGCTTTGCGTCTATCATCCCCCTTGCCTGTTTTACTAGCCTTTCGATATAATCTATTTTTCTCCACTCTATTTGTTCAAGTATATCATTATTGATCCATGGGGCCTGTTTATCTTTAATAAAAAATGTTTTGTAGGGGCATATTTTATCTAAAGCGACAGTAATTTCTTGAACTATCGTGTTCCATTTATCAGAGATTTCTGTGTAATTCCTCAGGCGGTCCCAGTTCACTTTCTCTAATTCACATCTTAATTTTGCTGGATTATAGCCCTTGTAGGTTCTCCCTTGAAATTCTCTTTTTTTATATTGTTTATATCCTTTTTTCTTTATTATAAAGATTGCTTGATGGTCAGAAAGGGAAATGTCAAGTACCCCGGTAGAAAGCGTATCGTTTCCGTTCGTAAAAATCAGATCTATTGTAGTACTATTTTCCGATAGTCTAGTGTGATCCTGTATAGTCTGTGTAAAACCCAGTTGGTGCATACTATTATTTAATCTAATTATATTCGGATCCCTTGTAGTTCTAATATTTAAATTGAAGTCACCTAAGACCACCATTTCATGGTTTTTTTCTCGTTGTATTTGAGTTATAGTTTCTTCAAGCATATCCAAAAAAATCAAAATACTCCCTTCTCTTGGTCTATATACATTTAATATTGCTAGATCTTTTTGACCTTTTCTCCTTATTACCAATATCTGTATTTCAATATCTTTACAGCTTCTATTCAGGTTGTTAAATATTATTTGATCGTGTAATATACCTTGTTTAACATACATACACAGGCCACCACCAATTTTTGGATTTATATCTGTCACTTTGTTTTTCCAACTTCTGTCCAGTCTGTATAAACTATAATTTTCCATCTGATAGCTATTCATATTATCTAAGTCTTTTAACCATGTTTCTGATATTGTTATTATATCCCAATATGCGTTACCAAGTTCAAGAGTAATGTTTTCGAATTTTGATCTAATACTACGACAGTTTGCATGTACCATTCTGAATCCCTTAGTATCCTTAATATCATTCATAGTCTTATAATCCATGTTTGCTGGCTATATAATTCAAGTCAAATATAAAGGGCAAGTCAAAGTAGGCCTGATACACAATTAAAGGCCAACCTAGGTATCTGATGTAGTTTCTATATGTGAGCATCCTCCCAACAGCGGAGGCAAAGTTAACAAATATCAGAAAAAATTTCATATAAGTATAAACAATAAACAAAACAAAAGAACAAAAAATAAAGAACGAAGAGGAAAAGAAAAGCAATGAGTGAACATTGCACCTATGGCTATCACTCACTGCGACCCTCAACGTTGAGTCCTTCATCAAGTGTGGTATGTGTTGATCCTCCTTGAGAATAATAAGAATCCCAACAACCCTATTTTGTGATGCCTTACCCTTATAATTAAAAAATAATGTAGCCCAGTGAGTGTCACTTTAGTAGGTAGAGATTTTATAATTAACAAAATCACAGTCCAACAGAAGCCAGCTCACAAACACCGAGAAGTACCGGTGAGACAGTTAAAAAAGGTGGGTATTTCTACTCTATAGTGTTACTTATAATTAACAAGTATCACTACTAAGAAAATTATATTTCTCGAGATTTTGATCTAAGTATTCAAAGAATATATTATGTAGTCAAGTCTCTTTTTTGTTCATTCCGTTGAACACCAAAGAACACCACACCATGTAGTATCATATCGTGTATCACCATCTGTTATTTCTTGATGGAATATTTCTTTCGAAGATCTTGACAAAGTCGCCTGCCCATAAATCAAGTAGTTCGGTCTTTGGATGTACACCGTCTTCTCTCATCATGTTGTGGTAGTGCCTGTATCTGTTTCTTCGCCATTTATGTACATGGTTCGCTAACCAGGGTGTTACAAATGGTTGCTGATAGTTCAAGTCGATCAGGAACTTGTTGTAGTCTGTTACTGCAGTGTTGACAAGTTCTTGTTGCTTTTCAGTGAAATCGTTGACACAGTCAGTGAGGGTGGGGGCTGTCAAAGGGCATATTACTAATTGCGCAGTTGGCTGATTACGGCGTATCCATTCCACTCCAACATCCGTGTAAGCAATTAAGTGTGTTGTCAACTCTGCAGCCGTATTCCAGTTCATGGAAATACTCTTGTTTTCAAGGTTCCGCGTTGTGATGTTACAAACACCACCCATCACATAGACTATTGAGTTGTGATTATGACTAAGGTAGGTATTTGCTAACACTAGTAAGTCTTGTATCTTGGCACTACTAAATACAAACGTATTGAATCGGTGAGATTGGTCGTTTTGCAGGGTTATTGCTTCATAGAGTCTCGCCGTGCGAGAGTCTCCAATTATGGCGTGGTGGGGATTTGGTTTCCATAGACGAGTAAGAGTCTTTTCTAGCTTCTGTAGATCATTATCTAGTTTGGTTGGGTAATTGATATTCTTACGGTACGACATGTTTCTTCAGTTTATTACCAGGACTAACCGTTTCTCAGCGATTCTCGTACTTCTTCCAACAGCGCGCCGTGTCGATTTCCGGAAGTGACTTTGTTTGGGGTGAGGTTTCTCGCCTCCCCGAGGTGGAGCCCACATCCCCAAGTTATATCTTTGGTGGCTTCATAGAGCTTTTTGGTGTTTGTTGCGAGTAAGGCAGCGAGTAGGCTTCTGTTTTGTTCAAACTTCGCGTGTAGGATAGATTTCATTACTTCTTCTTTCATGGTTTCCCATTCGGGTGTCTTCGGAAGTGTTCGGGCTAGTGACTTGGCTTTGCCAGGCAGGTTCGTTCGTAAAATTTGGTCAGCTGTCTGTTGTTGATTTACAGAAAGTGCGTGTCTGTGCTGGTAGCACTGCTCTGCCGATACATATTTTACTTCTTCTAGTTCAAATTGACAAGGAAACATGTTTGACAGAGGTGCGTGCTTGCTTTGGTAGGCTACGTATTCATCTGTGATTATTGTTTTTACGTCTTGAATCGTGAGGCCTTCTGGGAGCTTATCGATATCTTTGTATGCGTAGGTTTTATCTTGAATCTTTATCGAGAGTCCGCGGACAACACACTTGATATTTCTGCTTCTGGCTACCGCTTGGATAGCTTTTAAGTCTTTGAGTTTGTCCCTATCTTCAAACCGTACATCATCGGACAATGAGACTCCTTTCCATTTTATATTGCCCTTGAGCCTATTTACATTTCTGAAGATACGAGATTTGACTGAGGAGTTGCCGAAACACACAATTACCGAACGGGCTCTACGCTGCTGGTCGTTGTAGCGACCTCGTCTATATACGTTGTCAATAAATGGGACAGTGCTCTCCAAGCCGATATCCTGGAGAAGTTGTATGAATACCGATCTTATGTCTTCATTTCTTTCTTCTTTGAGCCCATCTATCACTAATAGCTTTCTCAACTGCTCATCCTCAATTTTCTCAAGTTTTTCATTAATCTTTTGTAGTAGTACACTATTTGTTGAACCATCGGAATCTAGTTCATTTTTGTCCCAGCTTTCAATGGCTTCCTCAACTTCATTAACTTTCTGTATGTTCTCTTTTAACTGAGTTGACACTTGTGCAAGAAGTTTAGCTGTTTCATTGAGTGTTTTTTCTTCTTTCTCTAACTTTTTTTGAAGCTTGTTTAGGACACTAATGGCGTTTGTTAATGTGTTTTCTTGGGTACATACTCTGTCTTCTAGTTCATTTATCTTCTGTATCATCTGTATGTTTGATGAATCAATGGTCAACCTTGGCGATATGTATTGTTCACTCACCGAGCCGGCTGTCGAGCGGGTGGGCGATAATGCAGTATCATCGTGAAGTAAACCCTCAGCTTGTTCTTGTGTCGAACCACTGTCTTTTCTCGTTTTTTTGTTTTTTCCACGCATAGTGTTGGTATCAGAACGATATTGTTCACAGTCGTACCAAGTTTGAAGAGTCAGTTAGGATGTGTTCTATGGAAAATCACCGTATTTAGTCGGAGGATCGTACCGCACGTGTGCTTAGTCCGCTGAATAGTATTATGTAATACGTATATATGGTTATACAATGTGTATAAAACGCCAAAAATGTCCATGAAGAGTTTGTGGAGAGGAGGGTGGGAGAAAATGATGCTCACTCGTTAATTGACTTGAGGAGGGAATCATTCACCCGATTGGCATCCGAGGTGCGGATGTAGCTTCTGTGGGCGTTGGAGCGCCACCCCCCATACCTCTGTATATCCAGTTCAGGGACTCCGGCCTGGAAGGCCTGCGTCGCCGCGGCCTTTCGCAGGCTGTGCAGGGTATATGTCCTTAATGGTATCCCTGCCAGCGCGATGAGACGGTCCCACTCTTTAGCGAGACATCGAGTCGTGATGGGGGAGCGATCCTCGTTCATGAGGAAGGGCTCGCGGTCGTTGGTCGTAGGAACGGCCGCGATCATCGCTCTCACTGCCCGCAGCGGGCACGACATCCGGTCCGGGGAGGGCTGCAGAGATACGCGTTTCTCTTCTCCAACACACTGGAGGTTCTTTGCAGCCTTGATCCTCACGTCAACGTGAGTAGAAGTGACCCTCACGTCTCCTCGTGTGAGATGCCGGACCGGATCGAAGCTTTTGACGGTTGGCGGCGCGACTTCGCTCTGCCGCAGGGCCGCGAAGAACATGAGGAGGCACGCCGCTCTGGTCGACCGGTCGAGGGGCGTGGCCGTGAGACCGCCGAGGACGCCTCTGAGGGCCTCCATGGGTATAGGAGGCTTCACGTTTGGCTGGTAGGCCTTGTCCCTCTTCATTGCGTCCAGTGCCCGCTTGACGCGGGCGTCCTCCGTTGCCGCGATGTTCCCTCCCGACAGCCGTAGGTGCGACCGTAGGTGAGACAGATGGTTGGCTACGGTCGCTGGTGAGGGGGCGTGGTCTCGGACGTACTCCAGGTACGCGGTGAGTAGGCTGACGGTCGGCTGCTGGGGGTCACGCCCATCCTCCGGCAGAACGCCAGGTATGTAGTTACTGCGCTTCGCTGGTTGGCGACCGTGCCGGGGGCACGCGCCGCGGCCTGCCGCGCAGATGCCCTCTGTTGGAGACAGCGTAGCGCCGGATCTGCAGTAAAGCCGGAGGATAGGCACAAATGAGGCGTGGTTACATGGAGCGACAGCTCTGAGGTTAAGAGAGGACATGTAAAAAGCAGCTTTAGAATAGTCACTGGAGGTGAGGTGCGACCGGCTGAGGGCATCCGCGACCGAGTTGAGGATCCCCGGGATGTGCGTGTATACCAGCTCGACCTGGAGCCTCGCTTGTACCATCCAGGCTTGGCGGGCACACTCCGCCAGCACCTTGTTCCGTGCCCGCCCCGATGTTATTGCCTGGACGGTTCCCATGTTGTCGCAGAAGACCTCAACCCGCGTCCCCCGGTCCCGGTCGGTCAGGAACGTGTTGAGGGCGTATATCGTGTTGAGGGCTTCCAGTTCCGATATGCAATTCACCGGGTCGGCAACCGGGCACACCTGGGCGGAGTAGGCCAGGCGGCCGTCGGTGCCCCCGACCCCGGTGAGGCATGCGTCAACAGTGATGCATTTCGTCGGGGGGCCCCTGGGAATCAAGGCACGCCCGTTCCAACCCTCCGCAAACCTAGAGAACCAGTCGAGGAGATGTTTAGGTAAAACCCGGACATTCCACGCAGTGCCTCCAGTAGCTTGCTTACGAAGGGTCTTGCCGGGCGGATGCACTTCGCCACGTGGAGGATTTTTCCCAGCACCGACTGGAGTTGTCGCTTGGTTAGCGAGCGTTTCCGTGCGACGGCCGCGACGTGCTGGCGGACGTCCTGGAGTTTGTCCTCGGGCACCGACAGAGTCATGTTTCGTGCGTCGATGTTGATGCCCAGCCAACGGACGACCTGCGACGGTTCTTGTGCTTTCTCCCGGGCCTCGGGCAGCCCTAGCTCGCGGAAGAGCTCCCTAGCGGTCGCGAAGTCGGCGGCGGCTTTCTCCTTTGACGGCGATAGCAGGATCAGGTCGTCGAGGTACATGGCCGCCTCCACCCCCTTTCCGGCGAGGATCTCCACTATCGTATCTGCAACACACTGCATGTGATACGAGGACGCGCGGGCACCGAACGGCATCGCCGTATCGCAGTAGTACCCGCCGTCCCACGCGAAACACAAGAGGGGCCAGTCGAGGGGGTCACACCGGAAATTTTTATATGCCCTCGCGATGTCGATGGAGGCCATGTAGCTCGAGGGACCCGATCGCAGGAGACGGGAGACGAAACCGTCGATGGTGGGGAGAGTGTGCTCCCTCTCCTCCCCGTACACCGAGTTCTTCCTCACGTAGGCGTTGACGCTCCGATCCCGGGGGAAGGTCATATCCGTTATCACCCGCCGGGCCTCGGAGTCCCGTTTCTCCCGCGACATCAACGGAGAGACGTGGCAGATTTGAGAAGGAGAGCTCCTTAGTGATAAACTTGCCTACCTCCGTGGGAAAAGCCGTCGCGCTGGGATGATTTGGGACCCCCTGGGTATCGGTCGCGGGTCCCAGGTATCCGAGGGGGAATCCATAACGTATGAACCCCAGCAGCTCCCGCTTCCCATCCATCGCCGTTAGGTACTTCTCCCACGCCCGTAGCCGTAAGTCCGTGGGTAGAGTTATCTTGCTACACATAGCGTTTGGGAGCCCGGTTGCCCGCACGGCCCGGTATATGTGGCCGTGCGCCGGTGGAGCGTTGTCGTCCATCTCCGGCCACTGCTTGCGGCGATGTAACATAAAGGCCTCCGGGTCCGTACGAGTCCCGGCGGTCACGATGCCCGTGCGGCAGATCTCCTCCAGTGCCTTGAAGTCCAATGTGCTGGGGTCTGCCGTGCCGCTGGGGCCGGCCACGCTGTCGGAGGGTGGACCCGGGTGGCCGACGCCCACCAGGCCGGCCACGTGGGGTACCGTGTTGTTGTTGTTGTTGTTATTGCCGACCACCCCCTCCTCACGTGGTGTGGCGGCCGCAGTCGCTATGGCGTCACGTGTCCCCCGCCCCCCGTCCACCCCACGTGTTGCGGGTGTATCCGGGCAGGAGCGACTGACCACCTCGGCCCACGTGGCCGGCGGCCGTTTCCTGTCCGGTGTTGTTACACGGGTTACCGGTCGTGTGATCTCACGTGTGCCGCATCCGGTGTCCGCAGGGGTCCGGGGCTTGCCTACACGTGAGCATCCTGTGTTGGGGTGCGCTCCGATCACTCGCGGGGCGCACCGTGCCCGTTTTTTGCCGCCGGCTGACCGCCGTGTTGGTACAGGGCATCCGGTCCGGGGTCGGCCGCCCTCAACGTGTATCCGGCCTGTGGGGTGTACGCCACCTGGCCCGCCCGCCGTGCTGCTGGGGGTTGGGGGGCTTGCTGACTGTCGTACCCCATGGTGTAACCCAACTTGCGGTTACAGGCATGGAGCGAATGCCCGCACTGCTTTCCCACCGAATCGCAATACGAGCATATATGGACCCATTTGATAGGCCCGTCCTCGTGCCCGCTCCTGTGGCGACACCCCCGGTCCGAATTGAATTGCCTACACGGCAATTCCCTCGAGCGTGACTTGCTTCCGCTATCCGCTCCCCCGGTCTGAGTCCCGGCCATCATCGCGAGTCGGACCCGCTCTTCCTGTATGAGCGCGTAGTCTGACCAGCTCATCCTCCCGGTCTCGACCTGATCGAAGATGAATTGACTCCATCGTCTCACGCCGGCCCACGGCCGGGACTGCGCATCGATGGAGACCTGATGAAGATGTTTACTCATGTGGTCCCTGTCCTCGGGCTCTACGGCTCTGTGGTCTCCCAGTAGTCCCAGGAACGCGTTCACGTATTCCATGGGTCCCAGGGACCCCCTCACCTCCAGTTTCTGCGCAAGGGTATAGACCCCCTCACGGTCGATAAACATATACGGCTTGCTGGTAAGCCTTGCGATATTTAAATCAGAATGCAGCTTACCCGCCGTCCTATCGTGTTTTATCGCCTCCCGGTCGAGCTCGCGCTGGATGTACGAGTCCGCCCCGTACCTCTCCCGTAGTTGTCTCGGCGCGGGCAAAACACGTGCCGCCTGGTCCTCGGCCCAGTCCTGTGTCCGTCTCTCAGCGGCAGATTGAGCGGTCGGCGGTCGAGACGCTGCCTCCGGTGCCCTCTGCTCGGCTAGGCGGTTGATGGCGGCCAGGACACCGCTGATCTGGGTCTTCACGTCCTCTTTCATAGCCGCGAGGCCGACCTCCACGGCCACGAGACGGGTGGTTTTCACGCTCCCGACCTCCGAGGCCGATTCCACGTGGTCCTCAGAAGGCCGCATGGTCGAATCCGTAGATTCCTCCTGAGCCTGAGACGTGCTCGGTCCAGCTCGCGTTTTCGGCATTTCACGTGAACCTGTCTTCCTGCTAACCCGTACTTTTAAACTCTTGCCCTTACGGCCTCGGACCGATACCCGTGGAGTATGCGGTGCCGCGAACAGCGTAGAGCCAAGGAGAAAAAAGGTTGTAGGTGTGAGCGGAGTGAAGCGCAGGAACAGAATGAGAGAGAGCGTGGGGGCGTGCTTCGCCACGTGACCTATTAGTTCACGTGACTCGCACGCGGGGGCGCGCAGGGTGCGCTAGTAGGGAGGGAGTGCGCTAGGTGGTGCAATGACCGCTCCTGACCCTACGGGCCATGAGCTACCAATTATCATGACCCTAAAGTTAGCAATTACGGTCTAGGTAGCTTTCGTGGTGACCATTCAACTCATAATTCGTTGAACGTCCTGTTCTATTCACTTGTTATGACAGCTATGTATGCAGGATTCCTTCTACGTATATATATATATCGGCCTGACAGATAATGTGTCAAAGAGATAGATATAGAAAAGTGCCTACTATTTCCAGGAATGTGTTCTACGGATCAAAGCCTTGCTAGAATAGCTAAGGGGTGTGGCTACTTTCATTGGTTGAGATGGACAAAGATAACATATGATCAATAGATAGTATTTTTATATCTTCCAATACCTACATAACCTGTCTAGAAAGCAGGGAAAAAATAAGCTATAATGCACCATGTCAGCTTTTCACCGGGAATGTCTGAAGACACACTGCAATACTAGGAGGTTGATTCAGTTACACTCCATCGGCCTGATTCTACAGAAAGGGGTTTAAGATGGGGACCGATAAAGAACTTATATTTTTGTAAAATAAAAAGAGAAGTCGGAAATAAGGCGTGGAACGTTATTATTTCTATTACCACGCACAGGTCTGGGGTCTCTATGAAAGGCTCAGAATGTGGAGTCAGAAGCCTGAGGCCAATCAGCAATTGATGGATAAGTTCATAAGGATATTTGGTTTTATCCCTCCCCTAGTATATTTCTCCATAGACTAAACATAGGAAGCTCGTACCCAACGCTCTTTCGAATAGCATTAAAAAAAACGACCAAACCAGTGCTAGGTGTGATGACGTTCTCTTTTGTTATATATTCCAATAACTTTATTCATTCAAATTCAGGTGCCAGATAAAACCTGGCGACATATTAGTCATCCTTAACCGCTCCCGTTGGTTTGTTCTATATTATATCTATAGTCACTATGGAAAACTGGAGGGTCAGGCTTTAAGGATGCATCCTCTTGTCTCCTAAGTCAATATGGTTGGCTGAATGATCACGCCATCGGGATAACATTTTAACTACGGTAGATTGAACAATCACGCTTTAGCATCCTCGTCTCTAAAGTTGGATTAATGAGACGTGGCAATAACACCTCTATGCAAAGCATCGGCTTGCCATAGAGGTTGCAAAATAAGCCGAAAAAGATCCGTGTCTAAAGTAGCTATGGTTAACCTATTCAGGATAAGTACTGCCCTGAGGAAGATCGTGCTAAGGACGGATAATGCCTTGCGGCAGCCCGTACGTGGGATGGATAACGCATTGAGGCATCATTTATAATATTTAGGATATGTTTGTTTGTATAGATATACAATGGATCAGTAAACATGAAATTTGTACAGAATATAGAAGACACGAGATTAAACATTGCTAGGCTAGACAAATAGCTGTATTCAGAATGATGTTCCAGATCACATTTCAGATGACAATCTGCTCGCCCCGTATACACTGACACTTGCACCCGCACTGACTCTCACGTCACTGCCACAGACCCCCGTCCTTAAAGTATCAACTGAACAACCAGGCTATCGGGGACAGGGGCTCGTGGTACTGTTTTATCTCTATAGTCACCATGATAAACTGGAGGATCAGCTTCATACATCCACTTGTCTCTTAAGTCACTATGGTTTTATAACTGATCGATCACGTCATCAGGGGGTACCTTTTTATCCAAAGTAAACAGAACAATCAGGCTTAAGGATCCTCTTGTCTCTAAATTCACTATGTTTAACTGAACAATCAAGGGCCCATTGAATAATCTAGGATCCTACATGTAGACTCTTTTCTGTATACCATAGACAGCCAGGGACGATATGGGTCAACTTTATTCAGCACTCATGGATGACCTTATGGACGGCTGATACTGTCTTAGAAAATGAACCTTAGTGTTATCACACGATAACTCTTGTACAAGGTACAGAAAAGACTCTTTATGTAAGATCCTAGATTATTCAATGGGCCCCAGGTTACCAGGGGGTATCTATTTAACTAAAGTATACTGAAGGATCAGGCTTTACATTCACATCAAGTGCAAACAATTGCAAAGGTTGAGCTTGCAGAATGTCAAGATTGACACCGATGTTGAAGGTGCTTATCACTCTCCATACACAAGTCTGGCATCAGTTGTACCATGGTGTTACTCTGGGATTTTTACCAATCACAGGCATGGCATGGCTTCCTTCCATGATTTGCTGTTTCTTGGAGACCAGGAAACCCTGGAAAAGTCGGCCATGGTGTGGGGCTGAGGGTCTGTGGGGAGGTTCAGTCACTGGGAAATCAAGGACTGTGGCCCAGGTCCATAGTTGGCTGGTGCTGTGTTTCTGACTTGGTTGCCTTAGCTGTTGTTATGATCAACTTTGCACAAGAAAAATAATTATGTATACCGAAAATGAAAAATGAATTACAACTGAAACATGAAAAACTGACATCTATGAACCATGGTAAACTGAACAATCAGGCTGAAGTATCTCTTTTTGCCTCTTAAGTCACTGTATAAACCTGAAGGATTAGGCTATCGGGACATGGTGGTGCATCTCTAAAGCCACCATGGTATACGAGAGTATCATACTTTGAATACATTCTCTGGTCTCTAAAATCGCTGTGGTAAACTGTATCATCAGACTCCGGACATATCCTCGTATCTACTTATATTGTCACCGCTATGGTCCAAAATGTTACAAACAATCTGGGCTTACCCGAACCATTAACATTGCATAGGTCCCACACAGTCCACTCGGAAACACCACAAAATGTACATGTACATATACTCAGATACATGGTCGGCCACTAGGCCACTAGGTCAGGTACTGGGCAGGGCGAAAGAAAATTTAACTTAGCCACAGTGAATCGAACAGCGACTTTTCCTGCCGGGGGGGGGGGGGGGGGGGGGGTGCAAAATGGTCCACAGAGTTCACTATACATTAATTTTACTGAATGACAACACAGGATACATATCAAGAAGTGAAAAACGCGGCGCAAAATCTTTCTCATACAAACCCCCGACACGACCACTATAGAAAAGGTAGGTAGGGGTTAGGGGCGCCGTTTTAAAGCTCATCCCACCCAGTCCTGTGAGCTCGTCATTTTTTTCCAATAACTGGAGAAAAGACGACGTCTTACTTTTGTCAAACGAAGAATAAACTACCACAGGATACCTATTTATTTTGGGATTTTTTGTTTAACGTCACAGATGACCCTTGGAGTACACATAGACTATAAGAAATTTCAAGTTTTCACTCTAGGAGACTGCTCTGGTCTAATTCTAAAAAAAAAAGGAATGAATCAACCCAAAGACAATACTCTCATAACTATCGTGTAAAACAGATTAGAAGAAAATACAAAGTTGGCAATTTTAGTCTCAGTATATATAAAATTACATATCAAATATTATTCAATAGAAAATATCAATAGAAAAAGGGAGAACATTGACCACATATATTAAAATTTGTTGGAATGAAATCAACATAGCTATTTTCAAAGCATCAAACGACAGGATGAAAATTCGAATGTACACTTTTGATTGAATAAAAATGTTGCTAAGATAAAAAAAATTACAGCAATTCAAGAGATTAATTACATTTTTCTTCGTGATACCTTCAGAAAGGTCTTTCATAGTCAAGAAAAATTGTGTGGTCTATTAGTCAAACGCGCATTGCAAGTTTGAGAGTGAAGGGGACGGGGGTTCTTCTTTCAAAGGGTGTCCATGTGCAAGTCTGGAGTGACCTATGCATGAATCGGTCATCCTGACTTGTTAACAGTGAGTGAGACACTCAAAGTTATTTTTCCATTTATTGTAGGCTGTTTGGTGTGAATCATGCTTCCAACTCCTTTGTTCCAATCAAATTGTCAACATGCACACAATAGAACTATCAAATTAGTATATGTGATTCTTGTTGTACCAGGAGGCATTTCCATTATGACCATAGCTCTTTTTGCATCCGTCTTCCTCTTCATTACCCTTACTTTGGAGTATTTGGTCTAGAGACGATAGGGTGTGTATATTGGTCACGGTTAAAATTGGAAAAATAGCTTATTCTACCTTAAACTGTATTCTCTTTACAATGAACCTGGTATAATGCAGGCATTAACCCACTGTCCGGATAAGAGTCACGCCAACCGCTGGCTATATATGCCGACGGATCCGTCGGGCAAAGGTGTAATCGGGGACATTCGGTGTGTCAGTCTTATAGGCTTTAGACATCGACATTCTTGTTCCCGATTATTATCGCGGGATCAGATCGGCGAGAATCGGTGCTAGATATCGCTGTCTTATGGGCTTTAGTCGCTTGTTGAAAGGTGGGTATTGGTGAGCCCCAGTGATAACACGCAGCCATTACCTAATCCATAATCCTGTCACTCATAAGAGTTGGTCTGTGCGTGCTGATCAAAGTGTAAGACCAATAGGGCCAGACATGAATAATCCACCAGGTGTCACCTCCAATAAAACTATACTTTGATGAGCGATTACCCTTACAGCTATTGGGTATAAATGTATTTAGATTATAGTTCTCTCACAGAATGCGGATACAGCGTAAACCCCATCAACAAACTGTCATACACCATATTGAAATGGGTTCCAGAACAGATTAAAAACAGCTTCTCAATACACTATTAAGGCCAAAGGAGTATATGGCATTATAGAGCCTATACCTTCTTATGCTGCTGTCATAAAAAAAAAAAAAAAATGCGGAATATAACCAATCTATATTTTATACAAATAAGAAGAGCGACGCTCATTGTTAAAAAAAAGATAATGCACACCAGTACACAGTACGAAGTGAGCACATCGGAGATCCAACGGGGTACTCTCTCAAAGAAACAAGTAACAGCATTCTATCAATAGGAGGAGTTTGCCGTGACAATACAACCTTGAACATGTGGTGTTCAGCAAAGAGCAACCTTGAACATGTGGTGTTCAGCAAAGGGCATTCCCTAAAGTTCTCTATACCTGTGCGACGGATCCGCTGCACATCATGAACATTTGAAGATGTGCGATGCGGCGAATTCTTCGCATCTCACCCGCATGCAAGGCCGGCCCCACTGGTGCGTTGAATGCGGTGCAATTAGAGCCACCATTTTCATCTCTCTCGTCCGCCATTTATTATTTTTTATAGACTTGCGAAGATACCATTGAACCAGTGGAGCCGGGACTTTAGTTTTTAGTTTAGAAGACGTGGCACAAACAGCTCTATGGCAAGACGAAAAGAAAACCCTCTTTCGGAAACAGTTTTGATTTTTGTATAGCACACATCTTATGATTAGTCATAGTGTTCAATATGAAGGAATTGATCATATTTTGTCGGGGGAAACATGGCCGGGAGAGCCCGCTCGATACAGATATATACCCATCTACTTGTTACAAGGAATTATCATCAATGAACGTGAGAAACTGCAAGGCCAACATGAAGTACAATGTATAATCACTCTAGATAGCAAGAGCTAAGTGTGCATTTTAAACTAGAAATATTGGCCTTTAAAGACCAAATTAGCAGGTGGACGCATTTAAAACCCAATACAAGGTCTGCCAATAATTGATTGCATTGCCATAGAACTTGTCCAAAAAAGAAATCATATACCTATCTGTATTTAGTTATGGCACCATCTGGTGTTAGTTGGCCATCATACAGGCTCCATGTTCAAAGTGAGACTGAGCTTCAAACAGATATTTAATGTTCTTATAAAGATATAGGTATGAGGCATGTGCCAATGCTTGGAGAGTGATAGGAACAACAGAGTCCTCTGGGGGAACATGGCTAATACCCCCCCCCCCCCCCCCACGCTATGAATACCATGCCAAATATAAGTTTAACCTAAATAATGATACTTTCTAGGATGTAAGCAACTGTCAGTGCCACTTATGGAGATGCTAAATGTTACACCATATGCTCATCACTGTAAATCAACATTGAATAAACATCCGAGTATGCCCATTTCACCCCTAAATACCCCCCCCCCCCCCCCACACACACACACTTTTAAGAAATATTTGAATATCTCTGTAAATATAGAATCTACCTAGAAAATTCCACTTCCTAGCACCTACTGATTTTTATTTTCTTTCAAATGAGGCATATCATATTATGATTCTACCAGTTTAAGGGGTAGAAATGTGTCCATAAAGGAGTTCTTAAAAATGGACCTTTGATTACTAAAGCACCCCCCCCCCCCCCCCAAAAAAAAAACCAAAAAAAACAAACTGAATTCACTTAAAAAAAAAAAAAAAGAGTCTATGCCAAAATACTAAATATCAAAATTGTAAGGCATTGTTCCACCATAAAACCTTTTGTCCAAAACAGAAATCATATTCCTATTAGTATTTAGTTAGCTGTAAAGGTGTACTACAGTAGGCTATAGCCATAACATAAAGACCAACAGTCCACCTGCAAACGTAACTGATGAAACATAGATTCAGAGAGGTCTCTTTTTTCAATTGGACACTATACATCACTCTGTAATAATACGCATAGCTATATACATGTACATAAAAGAGTTTGGTTGTGTTTTTTTTGGCAATATAGAGAAAATAGTGTTTTTATATAATGTCATAGCATCTTTCACTGACAGCAAATCACATAAATGATCGTATCAGATATACAATCTGCAACTGCCACCTTATGTGACTTAATTACTTGGGCAATTTAAGTATTTACAATTAAACTTGGCCTCAATTCCAATGCTGAATGTGCCGTAGATATACATATAATTAAAAGCACTTTATTCAGTTAAAAACATTCATTGCGGCTAGTGTGAAATAATTTCCCGCCACTGGTTGATAACCACTGACGCCTCTACCTTATGATAAAGTGGCCCCCTAATATTTGTCATGGGATGATTATATATTGGTTAGATCATCTTTCATGGGACCTAATTGCGTTAAAAATACATTAACAAAAAAGAGTAGTCAACCTGTGTGTATATCTACTATTTAGTAAGTTACATGAATACTAGCAATTATAAATCTAGTATGTAAAAATTCTACTATTTAAGAAGTATTACAACTCAGAAAAGGTAGAAGCTCTGCTTGTCTAGTAATGAAAATCGCATTCATGCATCTACCATGAGTAAAATATTACTAGATCTAGTGGTAACATGTGAATAAAATTGACTCTACTTGTACAACTGAGGACTGCTGAATTTAACATTAGATAATTAAACCATTTATGCATATGAATGATTGATCACGCCCTCAACTTCAAGCCAATGTCAATGCAATTGTAAGTAACAATTTAACAAATCTATCAGACGTGTGATTCCTGTTGTTACAGACTTGTCAGATCCGTCATTTCATCCCTGCTCGCACACCATTACAACTAGATCTAATTCTAAGCTCACAATGCATATAGCTCAGCTGTCACAGTGTCAGCGGTGTACTGCTGCAACGCCCACTTTTCCAAGTTTTTGTGGATGGGCGTTTTCTTCTCGTTTGTAAAAACTAACATAACCTTAACGTGTCATCCAATCAAATATACATTTGAATAAATAAAACATTCTACCTTGCTACGTGAAATCCAATATGCCCATGAAACAACGAGGACAGACTAAACTTACTTGAGATAACGCCTGCTTCGACAGGTTTGACTTGACAAGAAGCTTCTGAAACATATCATGATCCACATGTTCCTGATTCGGGCACACGATGTCGTACACCTCCCTATAAAAGGGGGGCACTGACCCTGCAAATAACAACCCACAAATTAGCTTAAAATCTCATAGATCAACATGTCACGAGATTACAAGGAGACAATGTCCGTAAATTGGCATTAATCCCAGTTGTTTACTTCAAGTCAACACCTACCAAACGTAAGGTCAGTTGCCATCTTTACGTTGTGATCATGTGACCGCTCAAACTTGAGTACGGCAAACGTAAACTGTCATGTGACCAAACAGCAGCCATCCATGTTTATATATTTAATTCGAGTTTTTTATTTACATACGATGCCTTCTTAATACAAATTTCTTTATTACATTCAGTTAGTTTAGTTTTTATGAGTTAAAATCACTATGATAAGAAAATACGAGCATCTAGAGCTGCAACGTATCCCCGAGAAAATACGATAAATGACGAGAGCAAGTTGATGCTTGTTTGTTTGTAGAGCGAAAACACTTGGATGTGACTACATTTCTGCGCTAGGAGTTTTGTTTATCAGTGGCCTTGCATTTAAAAAGCTGATAATGCGTAGCTTCGGTGGTTTATAGCAAAGGACTTAGTGAAGAAGTTCAAACTAAGACAACAGATCAAGATATCAACAGGAGGTGTGTGGATTCGGGGCGGGCACCTGTCGACAGCCATCCCCGGTCTCGGCTTCGTTGGAGACGGGCTTCTGACACATGTTTGGCAATGCAAAGTGTCACCCGTCAGGTATAAACTTGGATAAAGTTACATGCTCTGAGAAGAGGCCACAATGTGTTCATTGAAAAGGGATTAAATATACTAGTTGTCGTTATCGTTATCTCCGGACGCCGCCATGTCTTCTGGAGGAAAACATCGGGTAAGTCCGTTTCACATATTAGAGTACCGTATACTATAGCCTAGGGACGAACCAGTCTATTACTAGTATTAGTACTAACAGTACTACACCCCATCATATTCAAAATACTTGATAGTGTATGTATTGTAATATGTAGTGTACTATTGAAATCATAGTCTGACCATGACATAGACACACACGTTGCATGTCACATGGGAGACATACACATGTATGTGTATGATCATGTGATAAGCACATACATGTGTTATTATTCATGTACACAGTACAGCTACTTCTAGATCTAAGTGTAACCGTCATAAAGGACATCAACTTTAAATAAAAAAACCAAGTCTTTTATACATTCAGTTTAACAGTGTTTTCTTTGGTCTAAATATACACTTACTCAGAGCAGCAAATGATTTATGACAAGTCAACGTTCCCAATCCCAGGCAGCTACCATTGTACCATGTAATGATGTATTTCTTGATTGGTTTTGATTTCTTTTCCAGGATGACTATTCAGACGAATTTGATGATTCTGAAGAAGAGGTAAATATACCATAATTTCTAAATCAAGTCGACGATCACTATTCAGGAATTTGGGTGATATCAAACAACAAAAGAAAACATATGGGGAATTTCCCTCCACCATGATGGAATGTTGAATGAAATGAGATGATTTTTTTTTTCTAACGTGAAATAAGATGCCAGTATTTGGGTACCGGTATTTAAGATATAAAATGTAAGTTGGGATCACAGTTTGAAGCAATTCACAGCATGATAGTATAATAGTCTGACTTTTAGTTGGGAATTCTTGGTCTTGTGTTGAAAGTAGGTCTACTTGGAGCTCTTTTGATGTTTTCATAATTCCATAATCCCTGTATTTTGGAGAGTTCTAAGTCTGTCCAGTTTGAAAGTTAAACTTACTCTGCGTGCTTGTTTGTATCAGTTCCTCTACAGTATCTTGTATTTGATCAACTTCCCTATGGTGTTTTACAAATTCCTTACACATATATGTTAAGTGCAGTTTATTCGTTTATTCCAGGACTTCAAACCTAAGACGAGGCCTAATCCAGGAAAGAAACCCCAGTACAAGAAACCATCTCAGAAAGTGATAAACCTAGGAACTGCTGGTAAGTATGAACAATTGATCATGTCCTGTATATATATTTTCGTTGAGAGCGTTCCTGCAGGAACTGTTCCACCAACTAGGCCATATAACGGGTCGGGTGACCGGCCAGTTGGGAATGTGCAAATCCTCCGAGCTCTTCCACCAACCACTTTTTTCTAGTCGGCTGACAACCACACTGGTCCCACACAATGCCTGGTGGGCACACAGTAACCACTTCCACTAAGCCATGTAGTCGAATGGTGCTGGCAGAGGTGATGCTACTGTCACGCCGTCTGGTGGACGTTGGGGCATTTTCCGGCTTCGCTCGTCCCCAATTCATTCAATAGGGGGCACCTCGTGCACGGCTGCACAGAACTAGGCCATTTCCACCATGTTAAGATTTGTACGTATCAAAGGGCGCTCATGAATTTTCCGCTGAATAATGTGGTTAATGGAATAATGAAGGTAAATAAAGTTAAGCATTGATGTTATGAATGTTTGTAGCACTCTCTGGCACTAAAATTCTGCCAAAACTACTGAAACTCTCTGCTTGGGGTTTAGCGGGTGTTGCCCGTTTCTGTTGACCACATCCATTGAGATATAGGTTGGGAGCAGTCAACAGGGGAGTTGTACTTGCATCAAACCTACCGGCCAGCCATGTATTCCAGTCAGCAAAATTAATTAATCAGTTTTACCGGCAGTCCTCTGCAGGCGGCCCTGAATGATTTTGTGTGGTTATGATCTCATAAATTTTACTCTACCTGAAATGAGGAGTTCATAAAGGGGTCACCAGATGGGTGCCATCCATTGCTTCTATGGATGGTACCCCCTTTCGGGGGACAGAACCTGTACTGTGGGTCTTTATTCATATGAAATTCAATTAACTTTCAAGGTTTTACCATGGTTCCTTTGGCTCTCTACACCCATCCTGGAGTAGGATGACTTAAAGAGGATACCCAGGACATGATTATATCACATGAAAGGCTCTAAACAACGTATGTGAGAAAGGCTAGAGTTGTATCACTCACTTACTTATACAACTCCAGTTGTAAACAACACCTACTTTTTCACCTACAGCAGTGGAGGATACCTATCTGCCCTATACACTGGAGACATGCATGGAATTGTATGTAAACATTAGTAAAACACAGCCAATATGCGCGTTTCTGAAATGGTAAATTTGTTAATAAACTCAAAATCTTGTCGTGTGCTAGTCCGAGAAACGTCTGCCTGTCTAGTGGTGCGGACAGTCAGAGAGCACCCTCATAGAGCCCTAGCTTAACCAGTCAGACAGATTGGTATGAGTTCAGTCCAGCAGCACTGCAGTTCAGCATATAAATACAGTTGAATCTTTCCAATTTTGTAGTATACAGTTTACTGAAACAAAATGCAATAAAATGACAGTGATTTTCTACCTTTGCATTAGTTCAAAATAATAGAACAGCCAGTGTTTGTAAAATCCATATCGATGGGCACCAAGTATCTGTGTATCAAATATGGGTGACATAAGTTGGGAATGGTGAAATAAGTTGTACAAAAAGGCCCCAAAACGTGACACAAAGAACCAAAATAGGCGTTTTTATCTTCATAAAGTATTTATTATATATTTCTGAAGGTAAGCATGAACATGCACCGGCATTGACTGGATTACCTACAATCAAGAAAGTTTATTTAAACGTGGCTGAAACAACTCTGCTGCAAGCCGATGCTAAAAAAAAATTTAAAAAAAATTAGAATCAAGGAAGTGCTTTCCTGTATTATGGGAATAAGCAAATGTGCACTCTGACTATCCGTCAGACACTCAGAGCCTTTCGGACTAGTCCTGTACATACTATATGGACACCTGAAATATTCAGTCTGTCATTCAGTAAGTTTTTATATGTAGGGAAGATAGTCCCTCCTATCTTATCGCCCACAGATTTATCAAATTGTCTTGACCAATTTTACAGTAGCACCTTAATATTAACGTTTCTAGTTTAGATCATTTAAATGAGACGGGTAGAATTATACTGAAATTAAAGGAACCACTCTGCAGGGGTTTTTAGCAGGTGGACGGTTGGTCTTTAGGTTATGGCTATAGCCTACTGTAGTAAAACTGCTTGTAAAGTCACTAAGTGACCTGACCACATTTTTGCTTTTTATAGCTCACTAAGTAGAGATAGGAATATGTTTTCTGTTTTGGACAGAAGGTTTTATGACCATACAATATATTACAGTTTTAGTATTTAGTATTTTGACATGGATTTTTAGAAATAAGAGATTTAAGTTTGGGGGGGGGGGGACCTTTTGAGTCACAGATCCATTTTTAAGAACTCCTTTATGGACATATTTAGCCGAGTTTAGTGAGTAGCAGACCTGACCAGAGTGGTATAAACATTGACAAGGCTAACTCCAGTTCGGTTTCGTATTTATCCTACCCCATCTCACTGATATACAGAGAATATTTGTAATTATCAATGTTAGTAGTTATCAATGCTGCCGGATCTACTTTCGTTATCTCGTCCCTGATTGGTCCGTTTTTTTATTCACCTCGGTGCATAAATAACACTTTATCCAATTCTATGTCAAATACACTTAGTCAATGTTAAACCTATGACGTTTTTTATTAGGGGTAGGATAAGATATTTTATTCATCATATTTACACACAAACAGAGGTCAAAATGGTTCATAACTTTGTTTTAGGAATCAGTCAAGACCCAGTCAAATGATATCGTTTTGTAAAATCATTTGTAATGTCATTTACCACCAGATATTGGCTTGACCTACTTTATTAGTGTATATAGGAACAAAGTTTTTGTTGGACCACATGGGCAGGCAGCATGCAGACAGGTCTGTGTGCACTCATCCATGAGGCAAAATCGTTTTGTATGTAGGCATTGTAGGGGATTGGCAATTGAATCCCTTACAGGTAGCTAAAGGTAGGTGTGCACTGATCCATGAACTAAGTGTTGACAGAGGAATATGCCTTTGAATAGCCAATCAATGCAGGTCCTTCCCTATTCATGGATTCCCTCCCTCCCTCCCTCCCTCCCTCCCTCCCTCCCTCCCTCCCTCCCTCCCTCCCTCCCTCCCTCCCTCCCTCCCTCCCTCCCTCCCTCCCTCCCTCCCTCCCTCCCTCCCTCCCTCCCTCCCTCCCTCCCTCCCTCCCTCCCTCCCTCCCTCCCTCCAGGGGGGCTTCCTTGTTATCATAGTTATTAATTACTGGCAGACCTTTGCACTTTTTTTAAGTTTAAAGGCGTCCACCTGCTAATTTGGTCTTTAAAGGCCAATATTTCTATTTGATCATGCACATTTAGCTCTTGTTTCTGGGCCAAGGTTGGGTGTACATTCGGACCCTCCCTCCCCTTGGCTAATCAACAGTGGTTCACCGGCTTTATGAAGAAGGTCAATTAGGGTTTATTTTGATTTTAAAAGTCGAGAGGATACTATGGAAACCTTTCTCGAATTCAAACAGGTTTCCTTTACTGATATTGAACCGGTTAGCCAGCTAATGTGATGTACGGATTGCATGGTATGCATATGTAATCAGATAGGCGCCCATATCATTTATGTGTGTTGATCAGTTTGACATGTTCCCACCGGTTGAACTTCACTGTTACCTCCATTGTTAAACTGAATTAAGATGTAGTAACCCCCAAACTTGGAATGAAGACTGAAGAGTGAATAAACTGTTTGGTACGTCCATGCAGACTTCTGTATTAAATAACTGGCCAACGTTTCGGAACTAACAACGTTCCTTCATCAGGGCAAAAAATACAAAAAGTGAAGAATCAACAATTTACACAGCTATTTATACTCCGTATTGTAGTGTTCATAGATGACTTCAACGAAGTGTTCAATGTCAATCTGGCCCAAGGCTTCACAGAAGCTGGAAGGGCATCTGAAATAACCTATTGGTTTTGATATAAAGATAATCATATATTAACACATATTCAGGTCAATTATCCTTGTATTTCATAGAGTATTCATATTATAATATGGCTATTTTAAAAACCAAGTATTAAAAATACATTTCTATCATTGCCCATTTACACCTGGAGATATTCTTCAAGGAATGTCCTGGTCTTTTTTAATTGAGAAAGCTCCATTGTTAAAGACTCGAATTAAAACTTATCGTACTTACAAGTGTTTATGTGTTAATCATATACCGTACTTACTTGTACTGAGCCCACCACCAGCCCCCCCCCCCCCCCCCCCCCCACCTCACAACCCATAGGTTTTACAGACTCACTTAGCGAGGAACATTAGGTGGCTCGAATGTGGGTTCCTCCGCTTAGGTTCTTTCTTTTATTGGAAATAACCAAGAGGTAGGAGAGGGAGGGGGGGGGGGGGGGTTATCCCTTTAGAAAAGAAATTATTCTCCAGGTAGGCTTGTAAATTTGATGAGGTTGCCAGCTCTTGGATTGCAATTGAACGTCCAATCATTAAAATGTCGATGCATCTATTTATTGATTAATCAAGTTTTAAGATTTCAATTTAAAAAAAATATATTGAAGCGCCCACTCTGCGGTTATGTCAGTATCACAGATACTAGGAGCAAAAGAAAGAAATGCACTTCAAAAAATGAAATTTTTGATATTGTAATAATTGTCCTGAAAGACAGATACGTGAGTCAAATGACATCTGACCCAGATGTTATACACATTACAAGGATTCTTCAGAATTAAAATTTCTACTGGCAGATATCCCAATAGAAATTCAAACGATGAATTAGGATTCTTCCCAGTGGCTAGATAACATTTCATATAGTCCATGCATATTGAATTTCTGGATAGGAATTAATTTGAAACAGAAACATCTTCAGAGCTAACATGACCTATTTTTTCTCCTTTCCAGGTGGTGCACCCAAAAAGAAAACAACAAAACGCCCCGGTAAGCGTAAGATAAATGTGTATCTTTTAGAACAGCATCAATGTAATAAAAATGTAATATAATGAAACTATACAGCGCGGAAAGGATCAACAACATATATATGAAGTGTGAACAAATGCTGAGCTAATACGCTTTTGTGCATGGTGTTAAATCAAAGTTGTCTATTTTTAAAACTTGACCGGTGTAGCTGAATTTCACGCACATAAGGTTGTTTTACACCGTTTATTTTTAAATGCTCAGGATCAAACAACCCTACTTGTCATTATAAGGATTTTTAGATTTCTAGAAAAAGAATTATTTCGCTAAACTTAGCCTTGTATGTTCCCTCCAGTGTGAATCTCTATGTGTACCATGCTTTTTAAGAGCTAAATCTACATATCGTTGTAATACCAATAGGTTCCTCAAAGACCCGGCCTAGTAGTGCCCCTTCCAGCATCGCCATTCAGCTATGGCAAAACGCTCTTAGTTCGGGAGAAGGTAGTTTAAGTTCCTAAACAGATATGCTTCATGCATTTCTCTGCTTTAGCTTAGTTAGTCGTTCTAAAGTGATAGCTTTGTTCTCTTACATAGATCGCTTTCGCACGCATTGTATGTTCATTATGTTTTGTATGTATTTGTTTGCTATATCATTATACATTTGTTGTTATTTTGCTTCTTGTGGCAACCCCTTTTCCTAGTTGTGTTGAATAGTCTAGTTATCTCGATCTAGGGTATTTTAATCTCTTTTTTTCTACCTGTATTGATATGTAATTTGTTTTCATTATGGGGTAGGAAAATACTATTTCTTTCAAAAACTATCTGAATGATATTCGACTAAGTCAGAGATACCATTCCATGTATCTAGATTGCAGATACATCTGTTCTGATCGCAAGGATGTCTGCATGATAAATTTTGCATCGCCCAAAAAATGAAAATGTAGATTCATTTGGTGTCAGGGAAATTCAGGTCTCCGAAAAAAAAACTATTAGAGCCTAAATATAGTAAATATTAAATAAAAATCACCTGATAATGGATCATCAGCATCAATTTTAGGACAATAGGTGACGTAATAGTAGGGGATTAGAAATTTGAATTGAACACTGTGGTTACAGGTTCCAGTCGCTATGGCGGCAATGATAATATGTAAGTCTTATATGTAAATTTAAGGTAGATTCCACGTCAACTATTTGGCGTTCATCCTTTGAAGGGTGTGCGAACCACAAAAAGTATCAGTTATTACTAAGTAGCCACAAGAGCAACTTTTTTCAAGAACAATGCCAAGAGGTCCAATCTGTGTCATAATATTCACTTTCTTTCCAAATACACACATAAATCTGGGGTAGATCTAGAGGCGATTAATTGAATGTGCGACCAGACAACTTCTGCAATACTGTTTCAAATTCCGTTAATCTTGAATATATGGGTCATCAAGGCCTTGTCAGCATCTCTTTGAAACTTCTATCACAGGGGTTAAAACTTAATAATCATAAAAAGCTATTATTCAATACAATACATTATTCTAGTCTGGAATAGGAATAGGTTCTAAAGTTTAGCTTCTGTGGGGACCCTGTTTTAAGTTTTTAACAGTTAATTGCCATACACAATAATGCCGTCATGTGCATCTGCTTGTCGTATGTGATGCACTTTGGAGGTTCAGTGATTGTGATGTAGGCTGTATTTGGTATGGTAACACACCTCCTCTGTGTGATTGAGAAACTAACACTAACTTTGCTGCTCAGTGTCTGCGGGCGGCGTGAAGACGGCAACGACGAAGCGGCCGGCTGTTGAGTACTGGAACGAGTCGCTGCGGCGGACCGGGATGGGGCTGAGCACGGAGAGCTCACCCGGCACTATGAGCGGGCTCAGTAAGAAGAAGACCAAAGAAATGGCCTACTCGTCCACTTCTCACTACCTGCGACAGCTGGTGGGCACTGAGAAGCCCAAACGCTCTGTGCTGGACTCGCCTGGTTAGTAGTTCAGAATAATAACATATTACTATCGTAAAACTGGATGAGGTTTAATCTTGTCCACCGTATTCCACGACTGGAGTTTGACAAAGTGACTTCATGAGGCGAAGCCGAGTGAAGTCTGAAGCCAAAACTTCAGGAGTGGAATGCGGTGGCCAAGATTAAAACGAATCAGGTTTTGATTTTATCCTACCCTATCTCCTAGATTTTGGAATATTACGTGATGACAATGCTGTATGCCACTACTGGCATATAAAACTCTGTATGCCAGTCAGCGTGGCATACGGAAACCCAATGTTAAGCCTATGGGATTTTATATTAGGGGTAGGATAATTAGTTTATATGCAACAGTGTATAATGATCTTCACATGTATCTATGTGTGTGTGTGTGTGTGTACTTATCTAGCCTTGCAAGATTTCGGGTAAAGAATACTCAGAAAAATACTTTTTTTCTTCAACCCAGAACAATGGTTAACCTGGAGAGATTATAGTAACTTAGTTTAAACTGCATCGGCTTATCCCAGAGGTGTTTCTAGCCACGTCTTCAATATTTCATGGAAAAATGCAAATATTTCTTGAGGTTCATACTACAGCTAGAATGTAGCACTGTTTCTGGTACTTCTTTAACTTGGAAGTAAATACTCATGAAGCTATTGCAGATATTAAATGGTATATGCACATACACAATAATGATTGCCATTACAAAAGTCTCCATTAGGTTAGAAATAGATTGAAACCAGCACCGGTTGATCTTTAATCATTAGATTTTTTATGAACATAATAGTGTATGAGCTGAAAAACTGATCTCAACTTAGTCAATCATTTATAAATGTAAATTGAACAAAACAGCCCACGAAACATGAATGGCGTTTCGGTTGGACGGCGCTTCATTGTGTTTGCCGGCTCTGGTGAGGTCCATGTTAACATACAATTACAACTGACGCGATGATAAAGGTGATATTAATCATGGTTCGAATAAGACATTTATTCATTGATATGATAAAAAAAAATCTGAAGTGAACAAGTGAGAAAAAGTCTAACTCCATGGTTGTCGATATATTTCATGATCAAATATTCCTGGAATTTCTAATTAAAACACATTGCCATTCTGTATCCATACTGGATCCAGAAATTGATTTAGACATTTCAAATAGCTTAAGAGATATTGAACTGTGCTATTTACAAAGGTCCTTCAATTCTCAGTCCTTCGCCTGCGTCCCAACCCATATGAAAAAATTAACAAAACAGATAATGTTCAGTTGGGAGACAGTAGATTGATATAATGTTCATAACTTAGTTATGACAGGTTCAAATAGCAGGGAATCGGAGTTAGAAAATTGGATGGAAACCGATATAATTACGTACCAGAGATATAAACTATTGAGAATTTTTGGCCCAACTCTTGTAAATCTCCCATTGAAATTTGTTTACAGCAACGGCTGTATGCAGAAGTATGTCTTTAACCACGTCATAAACGTTAAATCGCTCATTGAGAAAACCCTGACATTCGTTGATAGGCCGTACCACGCCAGGGCGTCCAGCTTACAAGTCGCCCGAGGAATACTACGACGAGATCCTAGACCTCAAAAAACAGATCACCGTCTACCAGAGTGACAACTCCAACATGAAGTCCAAGGTCCGCAGGCTGGAGGAGGACAACCTGAAAAAGGTCGGCATTTCATTTCTTCTGTAAATCATGGAAATTTTGTCATCTTCCCAAAGACCACTTATAAAAGCACCGACCTTGTCTTGACTATCAAATGTTTATATCTGGTAGTATTAAAATATGTATATGGACAATATTATGAATAATATACATATAATGTATAATGTCTTCACATTAGTTCTAAATGCGCCCACATGGTGGCATGGTGATCGGCAGGTTCATTGGAGTGGAACGTGGCGGTAGGCAGTAATTGGTCAGTTTTACTGTTTGTACCGCCACCTCTTATCCTTATATTAGTTGAGGATTTATGTGTGAATACATAATCTGTTCCAGACCTCTTAACTAGACTGAAAGCGTTCTAGTTTACTTCTAAGGTTCTGAACCAGGCTATTATAGCTCCAGAACTTTACACACTGTTTACAGAAACTCCTCCAAATATTAGATTTTTGGGATTAGTTTCCTAGTATTTTACTATCATCTTTGTTGAACAATAAAGAGTTTTCGCTCCAACCTGGAGTAGATACTGTCTCAATGTGTGTTTGAAGAGTGATCTCACGACTCATGGAATAAGACTTGGCCTAGCCTGGCCGAGAGCAGTAGATAGATTTTAGCGACGTTAAACTGGCACCAGGCCCAAAATGTACTGCTGCTCGTCATATCTCATACATGTTTGGGCTTAATTACAAATGAGTTAGTTAAGCCAGACCAACAGTTCTCCCAGAATATTTAAAAATAGTAGGAGTCCCTTGTAGCCAGTTGGCACATTGAATACGACTATTTATATACATAACAAAGACTTCCCTGTGGAACTGTTTAGGAAATGTGGGTAAATAATATCATGTATTGGATAAACAATTTAAGTCCTTCTTTAAATCGATTAATGATTAATTTCAAACGTGTAAAGGAGACATGTATTAGCAGGTGGACGGTTGGTCTTTAGGTTATGGCTATAGCCTACTGTAGTACACTGCTTGTAGAGTCACTAAGCAACCTGACCACATTTTTGCTTTTCATAGCTCACTAAGTACAGATAGGAATATGATTTCTGTTTTGGAAAGAAGGTTTTATGGTGATACAAGGCCTTACAGTTTTGATATTTAGTATTTTGGCATGGATTTGAAAAAAGGTCACAGGTCCATTTTTAAGAGCTCATTTATGGACATATTTCTACCCCTTAAACTGGTTGAATCATAATATGATATGTCTCATTTGAAAGAGAATAAAAGACAGTAGGTGCTAGGAGGTGGAATTTTCTAAGTAGATTTTATATTTACAGAGATATTCAAGTATTTGTTAAAAGTGGGGGGTGGGGGGCATTTGGGGGTGAAATGGGCATACTCAAACAAATGTTTCCTCAATATTGATTAACATTCAATTAGTGTAGCATCTCCATAAGTGGCACTAACGGTTGCTTACACCCTAGGAAGTGTAACTATTTAGGCGAAATGTATATTTGATGTGTTATTCATGTATTTTTGCCAAATCTCAAAATGGGAGGCGGGGGAGAGGCAGAAGGTGTATGAGTGTATGGTTTATTCAGCATATTTACACACAAATAGAAGTCAAAATGGTTCATAACTTTGTTCTCCGAATTAGTCAAGACCCATTCAAATGATATTGGATTATAAAAATATTTGCAATATCATTTACCACCAGATATTGGTTTGACCTACTTTATTGGTGTACATAGGGACAGAGTTTTCCCCCTAGTTAGAGGCACATGATCAGAGGGAAGGTCTGTGTGCACTCATCCTGAAAATTGTTTATTGCCATTTGAAATTGCCCTCAGGTCACTAAATATATGTGTGCACTGATCCATGAACTGCTGAGTTCACAGAGGAGTAGGGCTTTAAATATCCAATCAATGCAGGCACTTCCCTATTCATGGATGTGCATATATTTTACATTGCAAGGGTGGGAAGGGAGGGAGGGGGGAGTGGGAGGGGAGGGGGAAGGGAGAGGGGCTGTTGTAAGACTGTTACAAAACTGTTGTAAGACTGTTGCCATACTGATGCAGGACTTGCAAGACTGTTGTAAGACTGTTACCAGACTGATACAAGACTATTGTATGACTAACAAGACTGTTGTAAGACTGATACAAGACTGTTGTAAGACTGTTACAAAACTGTTGTAAGACTGTTGCAATACTGATGCAGGACTTGCAAGACTGTTGTAGGACTGTTACAAGACTGATACAAGACTATTGTATGACTAACAAGACTGTTGTAAGACTGATACAAGATTGTTGTAAGACTCTTGTAAGACTCTTGTAAAACTGTTACAAGACTGTTGTAAGACTGATACAAGACTGTTACAAACTTTGTAAAACTATTATAAGACTGATGTAAGACTGTTACACAACTGTTGTAAGACTTATACAAGACTGTCGTAAAACTGTTACAAGACTGTTCTAAGACTGATACAAGACTTTTGTAAAACTATTATAAGACTGTTGTAAAACTCTTACAAAACTGTTGTAAGATTGATACAAGACTGTTACACAACTGTTGTAAGACTGATACAAGACTTTTGTAAAACTATTATAAGACTGTTGTAAGACTGATATAAGACTGTTACAAGATTGTTGTAGAACTGATACAAGACTGTTGTAAGACTGTTGTAAAACTGTTGTAAAACTGTTACAAGACTGTTGTAAGACTGATACAAGACTGTTACAAGACTTTTGTAAAACTATTATAAGACTGATATAAGACTGTTGTAAGACTGTTACACAACTGTTGTAAGACTGATACAAGACTGTTACACAACTGTTGTAAGACTGATACAAGACTGTCGTAAAACTGTAACAAGACTGTTGTAAGACTGATACAAGACTGTTACAAGACTGTTGTAAGACTGATACAAGACTTTTGTAAGACTATTATAAGACTGTTGTAAAACTGTTACAAGACTGTTGTAAGACTGATACAAGACTGTTACAAGACTGTTGTAAGACTGATACAAGACTTTTGTAAAACTATTATAAGACTGTTGTAAGACTGATATAAGACTGTTGTAAGACTGTTGTAAGACTGATACAAGACTGTTGTAAGACTGATACAAGACTTTTGTAAAACTTATATAAGACTGTTGTAAGACTGTTACAAGACCTTTACAAGACTTACAAGACTGTTCAAAGACTGTTGTAAGACTGTTGCAAGACTGTTATAAGACTTGTAAGACTGTTGCAAGACTGTTGTAAGACTGTTACAAGACTGTTGTAAGACTGTTACACAACTGTTGTAAGACTGTTACACAACTGTTGTAAGACTGATATAAGACTTGTAAAACTGATACAAGACTGTTGTAAGACTGTTACAAGACTGTTGTAAGACTGATACAAGACTTTTGTAAAACTATTGTAAGACTTTTACAAGACTGTTGTAAGACTGATACAAGACTTCTGTAAAACTGTCACAATTCTGATGCAAGACTTTTGTAAAACTTTTACAACCCTGTTGTAAGACTGTTATAAGACTGTTGTAAGACTGTTTTATGACTGATACAAGACTGCTGTAAGACTGTTACAAGACTGTTGTAAGACTAATACAAGACTAATATAAAACTATTATAAGACTGTTGTAAGACTGTTACAAGACTGATACAAGACTGTTGTAAGACTGATACCAGATTGTTGTAAGTTTTTTACAAGACTGTCTCAAGTCTGTTTTAAGACTGCAGAAAGACTCTAGTAAAACTGATACAAGACTGTTGTAAGACTGATACAAGACTGTTGTAAGACAGTTACAAGACTGTTGTAAGATTATTACAAGACTGTTGCAAGACTATTGTAAGTCTCTTGTTAGAGCGGTGTTTAACTCTTGTAAGACTGTTACAAGACTGTTGTAAGACTGACACAAGACTTTTACAAAACTGTTGTAAGACTGTTGTATGACTGATTCAAGACTGTTGTAAGACTTACAAGACTGTTGTAAAACTGTTAAAAGACTGTTGTAAGACTGATATAAGGCTGGTACAAGTCTGTTTTTACTGATTTAAACAGTTTTATTTTTTGGACTGCAAGCATTGATACCTAACTTTGTAAAACCGAAAATATGGCAATTCCATATCAACCTTTGTATCCTTGTCCTAGTTATTAGTTACTGGCAGACCTTTGAACGTTTTTGAGTTTTAAATGCGTCCACCTGCTTAATTGGTCTTAAAAGACCGCTTCTACGTCCGATGTGGTCTTTTCTATTATGAAAAGATAACCAATGGCAGTAAAGTCGGCTATCTGTACTAAATATTGAAGTAGTCAATGAATCCATCGTCGTAAGTTATTTTTGTATGAACAAATGTGTCTGGAATATCTAGATTCAAGTGAAGAGATAAAGCAGTATGTGAACGTTGACGTAATTAGTCAATAAATCGATAGATATTCTGAAAGACATCGTTGATACTTGTGAATGACATTATATGATCTTTGTTTTAGTTAACCTAGAGATCGTTTATGTGTATACTTCGCTGTTTCCATGTACTGACCTGTATTTTCATCTTTTAGGAACGGGAGATCGAACAGCTGCTGGATCCATCTAAGGTGTGTTTTTGTTTACGTTTCTCTCATACAAAATTTACATGGCGTCCTAGTACCTTTCTCTCCAACACCGCCACCTGATAGATGCTGATCAATACATGAGCATGCAACCTGCGCAATTCTCTTATAGCACAAGGTGTTCTGGTACAGAATACAGAGGGTCACCTTTCTTTCTTGCGAAATTATTTCTTGCGAAGATCCCAGTTTTCCTGCTATTTCTTCTTTTCCATCTTTTATGGTGTACAGAATTTTCATCATGTTAGAGATAAAGATTACAGAGAAGCAATAGTCACACATTGCACGCCAGTTCTTTAAGACCATTCTGTCGTCTCTGATTATTATATCATTCCTATACTCTATGATGTAGACTTATTGGTGTTACAATGCATTACTATTGGCATAGCGTATCTAAACGGCCGTTAACATATATTATTAGTGTAGTAGAATCAGAGATATAAAGCTTTAAATTGACTTGCTATCTATGCACCATCCTTTGTCAAAACTCGCCATTTCGTATGGGTCTATTGTTTAGACGTATGGAAGCAAATGACGGAGTAAAGCGAGAATCATGATAGTTAATGTAGAATCGCCATAGACTAAGTGTATGGCCTTGCTACTATGTATATGAATATTTCACTATCCGTTAGCAAACTGTTTAACCACGGTGATTTAACCAATATGTATGGGTATAGATATTTTCCAATTTCAGTACGTGTGGTACTTAACCATATCAAAATATCACAGAATAACATAGATGTATACATACATGCACATGAAACACAACAACGGTACGTTTTTAAATATTTATGGGGATAGGTTGTAAATTATAGTAAATCATAATTTATAGATATCATGGATACCGTAAATTCCCGCGTATAAGACACGTATTATAGGCGAACCAAACCTGGGGTTCGTCTTATATGCGAGATGCGTCTTATACGCGGGAATTTACGGTAGTTGTCAAAAGGTTGAAATATAGAGATTCTTCCCTCGTGTGAATACACCATACCAACATTAGAAGCTGCAGGACGGTATTATTGGAGAGTTTGGCCACAAGCCAGCTTGTATACGCCACTTTCATCAATATGGGCTACTCTAGTTGTTCTCCTTTGGGAGAACTAATTACATACGCCCAGAAATTTAGGGCCCATATACATTTTGATCAATCAACAGGAAAGCACTTGTATTCAATTTATCTCATTGAATTGGAAATGAATAGAGGAGATTCTATCTTTCATTGATGGCGACCGTTATAATACTATACCCGCCAAGGAAAAGAAAGACCTATCGATTTATACAGTTCACTGGTCAATACTCAAGGGAAAGTGTGCTAATAGCTTCTGTTTGCCAGAGATTGGCAACTTTAACCTAGAACCATTCGCGATTATCGATGTGTCTGTCTGGTCGTGCTTAACGAGGCCATAACACTAGTACACACAACCTGAGGTAGCTTGTATCGATCCAACTGTTGAATATCAGTATATATTACATTAGCTTTCATCAGAAATACAACAGGGACAAATGCATGAGAATTAATTACCTAAGTTAAATTTAGATTAAACAGAAATGCCCTTCAATAAATGGTAAGGCTTGCTTTTGAAACGTTTGCTGGTCGTTCTTCAACTATATACTTAAATACACTATGTTCTTTAAAAAGCGGCTTGATAAAAACACAATGTACTTACTTGATTTTGAAAAAAGATCTTTTCTCTTTTTCTTGTAGATATAGCAACGTCCTACCCTATAACTCTAGGTCTACTGCACAGTTAGATTCTTTAGTTATGCACTAGACTGATTTAGATCCTTAGTTTAAGGTCAGTTTCAAAAAGGCACACCTGACTGAGATGTGGAATTGCACATACAAACTGGAGCCATTAGTTATCCAGAATGGAGGTGTTTTTATGACTTGTGAATTTCACTATTGCGTAGACTGAGGATTAAGCTCAGTGGTAACAGCTCTTGACTCGTAACCCCAATGATGTGGTTCTTTGTGTGTTTGAGTCCCACTGCAGCCATTTTTCTCCTTCATCCTCAGTAGTGGTGGACTTACTGCTATATCAAGGGCCAGTCGTTCTCATACTCTGTCTATGTGGTTTGAGAACTAAAAGAACTCACACCTCGTAAATATGTAAGAGTGAGATTTCCACCTAAATTCATCTCATAGATTTGATCACCACCCAATCAGTACGGCTAATTGAATATATTGGAAGTTAAACTACCAAAACAAACCACGGACCTGCATAGTCAGTCTTGAAAAAGCGATTTTTTCCCCACCAAGACTTGTGCAAGACTTTCGGTAGTCTTTTTTAAGTATATACCAATTATATCAATACAATTATTGCACCTTTTTAGGAGTTTTTAGTGGTTAAAGCTAGGAAACAACTCTGCAGCTACGGTGGTGCCGCCCTGGTGGCGAAAACGGGAACTAGAGAACAATAGCGAGGCAAAAATAGATAGGCCAGAAGTCTCATGTTTCCAATCCAGGTCAACCAAGTCAGTAAACAAACTAACGAAATCACGATCGCTTGTTGGTTTTAGAGTGACGAGTTGCGGAGAACGCTGACAGACCGGAAACCGGATGCAGGCGCCGTCATCCACAGTCTCAAACAGAAGATCCTCAAACTGGAACACCAGCTGAAGGACCGCGAGGCTGCCTACGCGTATGTCCCCTTAATGATCTTTAGGCCGACAACCAGATATCATACGTGGTTTTCGTTACCCCATCTGCCAAAATCCACTTCAATTTTTTTTATTTTGACAGGGTCTCTATCAACATATATGGGTAAAAGAACCTTTTATCTTAAGGCAGAAGCTAGAATTTTGTGCCTGCGACGCACTCCAGGTGGTCGCACAGAATATTGATCACATTTTGGCATCTACATCAGGGTGGGTTTTATTTTGTGTTTTATTAAATTGCAACTAAGTTTGTTGTTCATAGCCACGTCGTAAATAATACAATTATTACTAGCAGTAGGTTATAATTGAGTTTATCTCAAACTTGCACGATAGCTAGCACCATGCATGTAAAATATTAGATATTTACATCAGTTTATACATTACTTCTTCTAGACGGATACAAAGTGACTTGAAGACAACAAAAATTGAGGAGATGAAACTACAAATCGATACCTTCTACAAGGAGATCGTGCGGCTCAACCAACTCAAGTCCTCCGACGCCTTGCCAAGGTGAGACTTTAATTTCTTTATTATTTCGGTTTGACCTATAGGTCAAGACCGAAATATATTAGGGAAGACGGGGAACAGTTTTTGCGGCTTACATTACAATACATTAAAGTAATGTATTCTGAATAATTAGAGCCTCGATACCCTCAATACTGGTCCGGACCCGGCGACAGTAGTGTATTTTTATATATTGTATAGGCACCTGTTGCGGTTCAGTGTATTTATATATATTGCAACAGGCTTCCACCTCCCTCCCTCCCTCCCTCCCTCCCTCCCTCCCTCCCTCCCTCCCTCCCTCCCTCCCTCCCTCCCTCCCTCCCTCCCTCCCTCCCTCCCTCCCTCCCTCCCTCCCTCCCTCCCTCCCTCCCTCCCTCCCTCCCTCCCACCCTAGCGTGTGGGTCCCGCGGGTGAGTTCGATCTGTATATTTATGTTACGTTGAGCCTCTGACTATGTCTTATATGCTGGTGACCTATGTGACCCGATTCCCTCGAACACGTCTGGTCTCGGTACCCGTTGCGGTTCAATGAATACCTACTAGCAGGTGGGGCTTGCTCTGGTCAGATGTGGTCTGCACCCAGCGACAGTAGTGTATTTTTATATATTACAACAGGCTTCCACCTCCCTCCCTCCCTCCCTCCCTCCCTCCCTCCCTCTCTCAATCTGAAAGCTCTAGACACCAGGGCCCTGTTTAATAATTGAGGATCGTACATGTAGACCCTTTTCTGTACACCAGGGAGACCCAGGGACGATTAAAAGGGCTGGTTCCACCAACACGATGGATTTGCCGTGCTATGTCTTAGTGTATCTTGTTACATCTTACATTGTCGCGATATATCGTACCTCCGTTGTCACATAACATAGCCGTGCGGTGTTAGGTGTATGTTTTGGTGCTCCACCACCGCGACACCTCAAGACACATCGCGACAAATAGGCACGCGATTATTCAAACCTAGCCCGACTTAGCAAGACAGCCAAATCGTGGCTTATCTCGCTAGATCTTGTGTGTTGGTGGAATCACCACTTTATTAAACAGGCCCCGGAGGCGGGCGCCGATACCAGACGCGTTGAATGGAATCAGGTCAAATAGGTCACCAGCACACCCGTTGCGGTTCAATGAATACCTACTAGCGGGTGGGGTTTGCTCTGGTCAGATGTGGTCCGCACCCGGCGACAATAGTGTATTTTCAACCTCCCTCCCTCCCTCCCTCCCTTTTATTACCTACTATATTTAAAACGTTAGAATTCCGTCGAATCCGCTTGGAGAATCTCCCGCACATAGGGACAGAGTGAACCCAATCTAGGGTGGGAGACTGAAGGGCCGCGAGAGTTAGATTCTCGTGTAGTACTTAACTGAATCCTGCTACTATTTTTCGTGTTTCTCTACACAGATGTACTTCTATCCTTAGGAATTGTTTCTAACTGTACTGAAATCATAATTTAGAACTATAGTTTTCCAATTACCTTGCCCCGTGATCATTACTTGTTGAAACCGAAATCATGGCAATGCCATGCCTACTATTAATCCTTGTGTATGATTCTATCGGTGTCATGTCCCGTCTGTATATATGTTGTACTCAGTGTTGTTTTGGCGCTGTGTGATAATATGTCGTCTGCTTTTTCCCGCGTAGCCGGCGGCAGCGAGAAGAGATGGCGCCGCGCGAGAACAACGTGAAGATGAAGGCGTTACAGGAGACGATCCTCCGTATGAACGAGAAAAACCTGCGTCTGACCACGGAGAATAAATCACTGAGAACCGACCTGGAGAGGGTGATGGAGGACTCCGCCAAGGCCAAGGACACACAGAGTAAGAGGCTCTCCTTTACAGCATCGGTGTCTTTACTTCTCTAGGGATATTTCATTTAATATGATTTATAGTCAGTGAACCTCCGTCAGCAAACTTCCCTTGCACGTTGAGTTTTTACGCATATACGAGTTTTACCTTGTGACTATGTGAATTGATTATTTTGAGTGGTATCTTGATAAAAGTTCATTATTATCATGTTACCTAAGTACATGGTTTAGAGGTATTCACTCGAACTGGAGCCGTTGGAAGATGGGAGCCAAATTCGCACTCAAACGTCACTCAAGTATAGATAAAATCCTTTCAAAAACATAAAAGAATGTTGTATGACAATTCTCTAAACACTGAAATTAGTTATATCTAATTAAGAGACACAACTGTATAAAACCAATATAAATGCGTATAAACAAAACATAGGAATACCATTCAAAAATGATGGATACTAACGCAATATTATACCATATATACTTTGCAGAGGATTATGAAGACATGAGTAAGAAACAACTGATGACAGCAATCGGTAAATTAGAGAAAAGGTTGGACAAGGCTGACGCTGACTCTGTATCGATCTTGTCAGACATGGACCAAAGGAAGAGCAACGTGTCTGGTGAGTACATCTGTACTGACTGTATAGGGCACAGAGTGATTGCTAGTTCCACCATCATCCGCTAGGAAATTGTTATATATATATATATATATATCTTCTCTTTTTTTGGTAATATGGCGGCACTTTAATCGGGAGACAACCGCTATTTTCTGCTATCAAAATTTATAGAAAATCGTGAGACGAGGCTAAAACCCTTTTATGATAAAATCCATTAATATCTGGAACCACCACCTGGTGTTTTGTTTAGCATTGGTGGGCAAGAAGGATGCCTCCACAACACAACAGCTATGTGTGCTATAGGTCCTCGGTTTATCTTCTTGATAAGATAAGACATCTGGGATCTACATTGAGCAAGCAGAAGCCGCAGAATGAGTGGTTGATCTTATATGAAACCCATTTTTAAGTTATAGTACCGTGAAATACCATTAACTAATAAAATTCAAGGGAAATGACCAACAACCACATATCAATATTAAGATATTCAGTTTTTATGCGGACGTTTTTTCTCTCAACAAGTGGTTACAATAATTGATAAACAATATCAAATATCCCTACGTTTCAGCCATGTGTGGCCTTCATCAGGATTGGATCAATTATGACTGGAGGGTGTAAAGAAGCCGCGTTATATACCAATGCATTAACTAATAAGAACATAGCTACCAGAATGGACGGTAGTATAACCAAGTATGAAGTGGCTTTAGAATGTAATTTATTTTTTATCGGCTGCATTTTGAAGACTTGTGGATCGTATTGTAATATTGATTGGATTTAAACAACGAGGCGAACGCACTTCTGAAGTCAACCGAAAAAAAAAGTAATATTGATTGGAATTTAAAAAGTATATTTCACAATAACTAACTTGTCCTCTGTGGCCTATGTGATATATATTGGCTGATTACCTTAAGCATGTCTGTTTGTGTGTTACAGGTAAGGTAACTCTGGAGGGGTCGGTGGCGCAGAGACTCGACCAGCTCGACCAGCGTGAGACGGAGCTGCTCGAGGAGCTGGAGAAACAGCGCGGCGTCATCAAGCGACTCAAAGACGACCGCGTACACTACCGCAAGAAGGCCGAGGACAAAGAGTGAGTGTAAAGGCTGGCGAAATTGATATCCCCTGATATCACTCACCCTTGTTGATATGGCGTTTTCAACTCATTTCAAGGCCCACAGGCTACCCAGCTATCTGTAAATGCTCAGACTTACCAGGATTAAGGGTGCTATAGTTTATTGATGTGTAAAATCCTTGAGATGTACATGTAAAAGCTATTGTCAACAAACTTTGCTGCCTTGTGGCTCCATTCATGGAGGCTGCCATCTTTTTGGTTCCCCTAACATTTGGTTTCTACGGAGGAAGAAGGAATCATGTAAAGGCTGGCGAAATTAGCCACGCCTCTACGTCCGGCCATGTGTCTGTTAGTCCGTTCACGCACCGTGCCACCGGGTTACGGTACGTGAAGGTCTAACAGAGTATGGCTCTGACTGGCCTGCCACCTTCAGTGAGAGGAATATCGGGGTTGGCTGTTCTATTTAAAGCATCAGCTTGACAAGGGTGAATACCGACAGGCGCTTAGACTGCTTAAAGTCTGTAAGGGTCTAACAGAGCACAGCTCTGATTTGCCAGTTCCTTAGGCACTGATTGGAGAAAAGGATTTCTTGGTTGGCTGTTCTAATTTTAGTGCAAACCCAAGCCTGAGAATACCACGATTCTGGCACTATACTGGGAATCATTATAACTCTCCAAGCTGATTTATTTGGTACATGCCCAGTAAAAGCTACTCTAGGACCTCTGCTTGAAGAGTAGCATACTGGTTACTGGCAAATCAATCAGGGCAGCTTTGTACCAGCGGAGGTAGGAATTTCCACCTTAAAATGGCAGCGCAAAACAGTCCCAGTATGAGAGCCTGTGCGCCCTGGCCCTGGCGACAACGGGCTGTACTAGAGTCTATGTGTCTGTTTGTTGTACTTTACCTTTATTTCGACCTCTCGATAATGGTACGATGAGCGCCCGCTTCTATTTTTAGTTTCTTTTACCCTCCGCCTGTTTCGACTTAATGTCTGATTTATATTGCACTTGTCTCCAATTGTGCATTTTCCCTTTTTCTTTTTGGTATCCTTCAGACATGGCCTAGATATGTACCTCATATATGTATATATGTGTACACCTGGGCTAAAATCTGTGGTGAACAATATAGTGCCGAGCTCCCAGTTATAATGATAAAACCCATAAGAAGTAAGAGTTTTCCAGATTTTTTTTCTGCAACACACCGGGCTTACCTTTATTTTTGCCTTATGTTTTTCTTCTTTTTTTTTTTTTTAGTATTCTGTGACCATTGTCCATATATATATTTCACATGTACATGCACGCGTGAACCTGATGGAACTAGTCTGTGACGAATAGTTTAGTACTTATACGGATGATATAGTAATCCTTATAAAAAGTGAGAATTCCCTCTACCTGTGTTTACAGGAAGGAAATCAAGGCTCTCAAGAAGGACGTGGACGAACTTCAGGCCGAGCTTGACTCGCTCTATGAGAAGGACCGGAGCCGACAGCCGACCCCGCGGGCGGCGGTGGTCCGGCGCCGGTCGCCCTCCGTGTCCGGCTCCACACCCCGCAAGGGCGGCAGGTAAGTCGCCACCCAAAGCCTCGAATCGAATGTGCAGCGTATATATAATGTAGTTTGTATGGCTTGTATCACTGCTGCAGAGGGCGATACCAGATTGGCCGATCCAGTGATCTTCCACCAGTATATTCAGGCACCAGCCAGCGGGTATCTTTAGTTCATGACATGTGTTTGTAATAGGCCAAGACATGGCACTGGTGTGAATGAATATATATTTTGTTTTCTTGGATGCTAGTTGTATATTGATAAGGCAGTACACCTTGAAATGTCTCAGAAGATAAGACATCACTGCGGAATGTGCATGGAATTTTAAGAAAATTAGAACCTCAACAAATATTTGCTTAACGAGTTTGATGTGTTTAAATCTCAGAACGTCGCCGCAGACGAGGTCTCGCTCTCCGTCCGTATCCTCTGACGCCGGAAGCCGGCGGGAGGAGCGTGAGCGGAACCGACGGATCGAGCAGTTCCGGCAGGACACGGCGGCCAAGCACATCCAGCGCAACTGGCGTTCTCACCGGCAGCGTGAGAGGGAGGACCGCGAGCAGGACGAGGTAAGCGCATCTCTATGTCTGTGTGTGTGTGCGCAGGTCTGCGCTGATAAACGCCATCTGAAATATCACGCATTTGATTGTATTTTAGGGGAAGGTATGAAAGAGTTGTCTACACTATTTGTGGTAAGGAAACAACGAAGCCCACACTTTATATTTTGTGTCCATATCTGGTCCTTTAGCCCTGAATGGTGAACTTACCCTGCGACCTAAATTTGTCTGGTTCATAGATTTTTATTATTTCATTTGAAAATCAGCTCATGAGACAATATATATCTGCTGCCGCTGGATACATTTTTTTCTATCTGCTGGCAGCAGCAGCGATAGGTTGAAGCATGGACAATGCATTCTCTTTGACTATACAAATGCACTGTCCATGGTAGTTCTATAAATGCCACTTGTGAAATGGGGACGGTATGTTACCAGTATTGACTAGTGTGGTGCCCCACATGCCCCCACACAATTCCCTTCAAACACGCATTCTACCACTCCAGACTTCGGGAAACCACACAACAGGTCAATAGAGGTTATGTTTTTGTACATATGTACTGAGGCACACATTTCCTTAATATTAGAAGAGTCTGAACCAGGCAGTCAACACTCTCCATGATATCAAAACTAACGCAAATAGCTAACTGCTAAAACCATAATGCTTATGCTTGTTTCCCTATATATCAGAGTGATACATCTCCGCCAAAAATAAGAAACAAGGTTTTGCTACTTTGAACTTCACATTTTAGCCTTAGTTTTTGAATGGGAGGTGTGCAGAGATGTCGCGATTAACGGGCTATTTCTGGCTGGTTTATTTTGTGTCTTCCTCCCCTGTGTGTGTGCCCTGCTGCTGCTGTTCGCCGGGCTCAGCTCACTCGGAGGCGGGAGGCGACGCACAGGGCTCGGGTTGACGACTTCTCACAGGCCCGCGCCGCCCGGCAAATTCAGCGAGGGTGGCGCCACCATCGGGACCGCAAGGCGGAAGCGGATGAGGAAGTACGTGCTGTCATCTAGCGTGGCTAATAACAGTTAGACCACCAGGCATGCCCCCTAGTTACCAAACCGCACGTGATTCGGATTACTAAGGAAACGAATATTTAAGAAGTTTGTTGCACTGTATTTGCGCGTTCATTGATTGATTGTTACTGTGTATTAACCGCCTAAAGGTACCCTCATGTGTGCATGTTTGATATTGCCTAGGTATTTGTATATAACAACAGCACTGTGATTCAAACTTGTTTGATACATTAAGTGTTCCTATAATTACCCTTGCTTTTATACTAATTGTACCAGGTCAGATGAACCCGTGATGTTTGCATTTTCCAGAGATGTTTGTATGTGTTTGTCGACTTAAAAAGTCACTTACGGTTTGGAAATTTCTACTGCCATCAAGATCCTAACCTTCATAGACAGGTTACAGATCCTTCCTTGCAAGAAGATTCGGAATAGCTTTTGTCTCTTCTTATTGTTTATTCTGACGAGGACAAAACAATTTATATTTAATAATATTACCTTCAATTTAGTTACTTGATATTGAACCTTTATCTTTTCAGTCATTTAATTGAATTACAAATGATTTATTAAGAACACATATATTCTAACTGAGAAACTGAAATATTTGATTTCATATAGTTTTGTCATAGACTGTTAAGATGTATGGTGCAGACGTGCACATTTGTTTGGATATAGGACAAGATTAATTAAGGACACCATGAATGCCAATTTCAGTCTTTCAGTCTTCATCGATGCCATATTAGAATTTTATAAAGGTTTCCTAATAAAATACTTCAGGAAGTAATAGTGGAAATATGATGTTGTCTCCGCAATTAAGGCTTGTTACTACATCACCTTGTGGGGCAAAGTAGCCTTCTCAGAATTCTCCGAAAACTGATAGTAGCAATTAGTTTAGTAACAATTCCCCTCTTACGGTTTATTTGGTGCTGTGTATCAGGTTCGCCGCTTTGTCGAGCAGCGGGACAAGAAGTTGTCTGAGTTTACTAAACACAGAGCAGCTCGTCTCATTCAAACTGGCTGGTCCAGTTACCAAGCCCACAAGCGGGAGGCCGAGCTCGAGGAAGTACGCTCGGCTTTCGATGGTTTGCCCGTTTCAGATCCAGATTTATCACTGTGTAGATATCAGTAACAGCTTTTTGTGTCTATGTCTATGCGTGAGCCTCAACTAATTCCCGTATCGCCGACAGAAACGTATATATTAGGTAGCAGCATGTGTAAGACTAATCGATACAGATTGTCCTTTTGTTCGCAGCTGCCAGTCAAGTTTTGACTGACAAACTTCTGCATATATATATAGAGGGCACAGAGTTCATATAAGTTCCATCGTATTCCGTCAGGAAATTGGTGTAGTTCGAATGCTACATATGGAGATGGTGCCACTAATGCTGAAGTTTAAGTTGGGGACCAACTGCTACTTAAATCTAGATATAACCGCAACCTCTACCTGGTGTTTTGCTTGGCATCGGAGGAGAAGACGGCAGTTTGAATACTGTGATCGCTATGTGCCTTGTAGCCTGACTCACATTGCTGACAAAGTCTCAGCCCACGCCCTCAAGTCAGCATAGCATTACCGATCTGCACATAGCCATATTCCACAGCCTCAGTACACAACCGCATCCTGTCAACGTAGCCTGACTCCAAGCTACTTTAGCTGCACAAAGTTCCACTTCATGAGCACAGGCTCGCCCCCAAATCATGAGGTCCCGAGTTCCAATCTGAGCAACCCAGGCGTATTTTACTGCTTGACTGTCATGATTATCTCCTCTGGAATAAGAAAACAACCCATCAACTAATCTCCATGTCAGCAGCCAGCCCTACTCTAGTTCATACCATATGGCTATCTTTAGAAACCAAATTATTGGTATCAACATACATTATCAACTCCTATATTCGTGTCATTACACGAATTGGGGCCACAAACGTATGTCACAAACATATAGCTGCAGCCCATTTCTACATGTCAATGTACAGCCAGCTTTTTTTAGGACATGAGGAGGATACAAAACCTAAGTAGGTTCAGACTGCAATAGCAGTGAGACCTTAATATCTGCAGTTTCCTGACCTTAACAAAGTGTACTGCTGACAAGACAAAGACTGAACTATTTGCGCCCAATGTGCTGAGATGTTTTTAACATAATAGCTAACGTGATTCATGCCAATGTCTGTTAATGTCAATCAGTATAATCAATACAAGCAAAGGATCTGCAGTTAAACAAAAATAAGGAATACCTAGCATAATGGCATTTCGCCCAATATGGACATTGTGGTCAAGTTCCATTTTCACATAAAATTTCCTCGATAATCATTAAAGAGAAAGTGGGAAAGAATTTGGAATTAGAAACTATTGAATATATGTTTTGATATTTTGTGGCCTCATATATTCACTGTATTGGCATCGGAGGAGGTACTGGACTCAGCGTATATATGGCATCAATGTCTACAGTCCTTTGAACTATCAGACTATTTTCATCTTGAACGAAGTGTCAGATGTATGGCACGACTGCTATACTACATAATTATCGTTTGGGGTTCTTCTATAGGATGATTCATAGCTACGTTTTTGTCCATGGTAATTTTATGATTTTCTTACCCATACCCCTATTCCCGCTTGATCGGTTGGTTTTGTTGTGGACTTCTATGATTTACTTTGATTGCAGTATGTGGTATACATTACCTCTTGGTATCTAGTTTTTCTGTAAATGCCTTTTTAACAGCAGCTACTCCATGACAGGTGTACCTTAGATGCCACTCGTCGATTTGATTTCTGTTTAAGCCACATTTTCAGATATCCCTGAAAATACCAATAGGACTGCGCTCCTGCTAAGTGACCAGTGAACCAGCACCATTTTAACCTCAGACAGAAACATCTCAAGATATGCATTATTCTAACAATTGTTTCTTTTACTATGTTCATAGATATCATGGCTTCTCCAAATAATCAATCGTGATTAAGATATTAAAGGAGCACAGGCCTTCACTAAGCAGACAACAAAGGAAATAATCAATGAATTACTTTACGATTATCATGTTCAACAGGAAAAGCACGTCTCTTATTGCACATGAATAATATTGGTGCACTTAACATAAAAATGAAGTTGTCACATTAAAAGTAAGAATTAACGATGAAACCACTTCCATCGTTTTAATCCATAAGATAATTTGCAATATCTAAGTGAATTTCTACAAATCTCCTTCTCTTGTTTCAGACGGCTGAGTTCCTGCAGTCGGCTCTTCGCGGGCACCTCTCACGGCGACAGCAGATCGCTTCCTACAAGAACCGGCCGCCGTCTCGCGGGGCTTCGGTCTATGACGACGACTCCGAGTCGGTCACGGAGAGCGAGCTAGACTCCGCCGCAGAGCTCATCCAGTCCAACCTACGCGGCCACCTCACCCGCAAAGACATCCTCAAGAGAAGGTACCTGTCTTTTGTGTTTCTCTTTATTTGTGTGTTTTGAATAGGACTACTAAACATAGATAAGAAACAGGGTTGACCTATTCTATATAACAATGTCACTTTTCCCGAGGGGGGGGGGGGGGGGCAGCATTGTAAAGAGGGGTTCTACTGAACACTTACCTGACTCAGATGTGTGGTGTGTGAGTTTCTCTTATTGACTCTGTATTCAAAGATATTAATCTAGTTTTGTGAGGTCAGACTGACTTAGATGTAAGAAGCTTTTAGACGAGTTCATCTGTTAGGGAACATACTGATCTTCTAAAAGTAATCCATCATATATTAATCCAGTTCCAAGATCCTACTTTGTGGGGTTGACCGAAGGGTTCTTGAACATTAATTCTGTATCACGAACATAAAGAAAGATTTCATACCTTATAAATTTCGAACAGTTCCTTTTCTGATGAACACGCAACATTATTTCCCTTCACCTCCATGACTACTTTTTTCTTCACTGTTTATTCTGGAATTTTCAAATTAACAAATACCATAAGATAGAAAACCCCTTGTTTTCCTCACACTTTTCATAACGAAATTTTTTTTCAGTAAGCCTTTATAAGACCACACCATCTCTTGTCCCTCACGCGAAGTCCCAAAGGTGGAGATTATTTTATGAGTACTGTCGCCTCACGCTGTCCTTCTTTTCTGTTACTCTCTTTGTCTTTCAGTCGGCTAGAAGACCCAGACTCAGACCTAGAAGAGGCTGTGTCCACTGTACAATCCGCCTTTCGGGGTCATTTAGCCCGGAAAGGATTTATTGCTAATAACGCTCGGAGGTAAAGCAGTCCTTTTGTGAGCATGGTACCTTAATACCGCCGTCCATCTGTGCATGGTAATGACAGAAAAAGCCAATGTGATGGTTGAGTAAACCGCCGCGCTTTCTTGCACTTTCTCCCGTGATACCTCAGCATTACGCTTTTGTCTTAAATCATTTTACTACAATAACCTTCAATATTTGTATTTTTGTAATAATTAATTTCCTTAATCATATACTATCAAAATGTTAAATAATAATGAAGTCAAATGAAGTATATTTTCAATCGTTTTACATTAATAAAAGTTTTGAAATAATCACAAGAAAGTTTTGAAATAACCAAGGATATAAATAGCTGGCCAAACTTGTTTGCTTCTCTATTAGCTCCAATAGATTTAATTGAACCTTTTCCTCTCGGAGCCTTCTGAAGCTTGCTGTCCTCCATTTTCTGCCACAGACATGATCTTGACTATGACCATGACGAAGCAGTCGTCGATATTCAGGCCGCTTTCCGGAGCCATCTGGCCCGGAAAAATTTCCTTAACCGGCATAGGTAAACAAGACTCTCCCTTTGTTAGCATGGACTAAGGCCTTGTAGTAGCAGCTTGGGTGCATGGGATGTCTTAAGAGGTATGTCATTGGCACATGTACCGTTATGTGCTGAATGTGACACCAATGTAAATGTTCAAACCAGTGTCGACCTGTAATATGTATACAATACAAAAGATGTTCGTATTTCACACATGGCAATGTACTTCTCAACAAATTAAAAATAAGAAAATATCTAAAAAATGATATTAATTATGAATGCTGGTTTTACATAGCATATATTAGAGGAATATATAGGGTTCTCTATAGTATTTAGTATAAGCCATTAAAGCAATCTTTGTTTACAAAGATCTGTGATCTGATCGTCTCTTCACCAAATCCAGTAAATTAAACTATTTATTCTATGAGTATTCATGAACTGTGCTATGCGCTCCCTTCTTGTCACAGACCTGATTCTGAGATTGATGAAGCAGTCATTGCTGTTCAGGCAGCTTTCAGAAGCCAATTGGCCAGGAGAGATTTCATTACCTGTCATAGGTAAATTCGGAGCTCCTCATATAAGCACGAATTAAAGCCTTTCCATAGAAGCTTGAGGACTACAAAGAAAATCTGTTTCTGGCTTGTGGAACGTAAAGATATAGATTATGTGACGCAATCATTTCGAGATATTTTTAACCCAGCATGCAAAATACAGTCATGGGGTCATAGGGAGCCAAAGTGAACCCGCTCCAACCACAGATAGCTGGTCACAAAATACCATTTCCGAATATAGGCGCACAGTGCTTTAACTATGTAGGTTCAAGATTATATGTGTCATTCTCCAATCTTTTAGATCCATACTTTTCATAAACTTAACAACTGTCATCGTAGCTTCAAGACAGAGTTATTCAGAGACGATAGTAGTAAACAACACATCGAAAGTAACAAACGAGACCCAAAAAAAAGTCTAGCCTCAAAGCCCCATAGGTCTAGCACTAAGCCTCGTTCTTACTGGCCACCGGAAATGGTATTTTGTAAACGGGTATCTGTGGTTTCAGCGGGTTCACTTTGGCTCCCTATTGGCATGAACATCCCTCATTTAACAAACGGTTTATCTCAATTTACCTTCTTTAAAATATGATGCAGTGGTTCACTATATTGCCCTACGTTTCCCCACTATAGTGCTAAGGTGGCCAATACATCTAGCATACAATATGCATAATTTCCAATTTGATATTGAGTATTGTGTAGAGGTAAATAAGATATATATTCATATTTGGTATAATTGTCACTCATTAAATTGTGGATTCCAGAGACAGGTTTTTTATTGGGCTTATCGTTTTAATCTTTGCCATCACGTATCCGTAACGATTTTACTGATTCAATAATAATTCGAGATTTTGCCAATGCAAAGGCACATAGGCATCTGTAACTTACGCTGATATAAGTGTCAGTGCACACTATCCGTAAACGAAGCAAATCATTATGGGTTATAGTTCTAGTAATCTAAGGTGGAAGTAGATTATTGTAGCTCTAGAGCACTAAGGTCATAGTTGGTTTGCACAGTTTCATAGATTATTAGACTATTGTTGTCATAGTGGTTTATAAATATTGAAACGGTTATTACAGTTCAGTGATTACAAGCTAAGATATGATTAACAAGGAACATAAGACAAGATATCAAACAATATTTTTAGGAGCGAGGTTGAAATACCAGGGAGTTAGATTTTAGACTGCTCACTTCAAATAGGATGCTATGGTTAGATACCAAGAGGTTTATCCTCAACGCATAGAGACTGGAGAATCGGTATGCCTCCCCGGAATTATGCGTAAAGAAGCTCTTGTTTTTCAGGGATGGCAGTTTTCCACTTTTTCATGAAAATCCTTGTTTTCTTTTCCAGTTTATGAAATTATGTTTTCTCGCTAAAACGAAGATAGTATTGATTGGGCCTCATTCATGCCAATAAGATAGTAGTTTGAACCTGCCCACAATGCCTCCGCTACATATCATGGCCAACTCCTATATGTTTTCCATTCTTTCTAGGTCTCTCATAGGCTGTAAATTCCACATGAAACAAATATTTCCACTTTTTCTGATTTCAACTGACATCCTTGGTTAGTAAAGGTCTTGTATCCAGATCGAAACATATTTTTCCGGAGTGTTCCGTTTAAGTGTCCAACTTATGGTGACAACTATATATGAGCTGAGATGTTTCCTTCCCCTGGCCATACCTGTATTCCAGAATGATTCTTCCATTATGGGTCGTAATCCAAAACTAAGCAACAGTGATAAATAGTCATAGTTTACTTGTACGAGGGTTGTTTCGATATTCAGATTATATTACAATTCTGTTGTTAGTTCTCTTTTCTTTCCTTCTGTATTGTGTTCTTAACTTCATCATTGTGTCACCTAAAATGCATGTCTTTGTTGTTTCATTTTCCTTCTCGTGTTTTATATTTATCTGCATTGTGCATACTGGCATCGCAGAAATTCTTAACTATGGGGGAATCAAATGAGATATTCAAGCATAATTTTGAAGGATTTATAACCATTACCAAGATTGGAGGTTACCATGAGAGGTATAGACTTTTGAAATTAAGCATCGCCGTTTTGAGGTGACTGATTTAATACATTGTATACGGCATTGCCATTTCGATGTGTGTCACTTTTTCAGAAGATGCCTTTGTAATTACCATGAGTCTCTCTCACGAAAGTTTTTTGTTTGTTTGCCATAGCTATACTGGGAAATAAATCCCAGAACACATACATTGTGCCAGTCAGATTAAAGGTGACGCAATTCGTAGGTTTGATTTGGATGTTGAAGAAAGGTCATAGATACTATGTACTGATGATAGGACTTTATGGTCCACATAACCAATAATGAAATTGGTTACATGCGGTCCATATATCTATACTTTGAATATTTGATAAACTTGTACTTATGTCATTCAGATAACCTTTTTGTTCGTTCAGTCCTGACATCTTTATTGGGTACTCTGTATTGTACAGTCTAAACTTCGGAATAATGCTGAATTAACCAAACGCTTTTTGTCCTGCTAGATATTTAGTTGATTATGGCATTATTCATATCTCTGTCAGTGCTACTTTTCTTAGGAATGGGCTAGATATATAGTGTACCCTAATTGCTAACCACTAACGTATTAATTGATCATTATCGATATATTCTACCCATCGTTTATAATCTCCTCAACAGAAATCTTTGCCTTGGGGAAACACATTCACTGGCAATGATGATCTTTGTTTACAAATACATGAACTTTGTGCAATTTTGGTCTGTCCTCTTAATATATTCCTTTAATTATGCATGGTTTATGTCATTATTGTTGCACGATGACTATCATATAGTAAGTTTGTGCATCAGGTACTGCAGTATGTTAAGAACAATTGAAGATTATTACAAGATAATCTCAATTGAATTAAACCAAAAAATTATCAGACTATAAGTGAAAAATTATCGGACCATAAGTTAAAAAGAATACCTGGGGAAATCCTACATACTTGTTGAAAATACAAGACAAAGTTTCTTAGAAACACTGTAAAGAGAGAAATAGATAATTTAGGATTATTTAGAATTAGTATTGAACACCCAAGGAACATGGGAGAAAACTAGATATTAACCTTCCTTTCAAGTAACAAGTGTAAGGCGCAAACTTCCAAGGCATATACATGTAATGGAAAAGTTTAGGTCATTACCATTTGGATTTTCTTTTAGTAAAGTCTTTTTCTCCATCTTTCAGGACCAGCAGCAGGTCGCCCACGTTGTCCAGAAGCAGCAACAGTCACGGACGGCACAGTAAGTAGACATTGATATAAAACTTTTTATCTCGTTTTCTTTCATTTTATCTTCATACCTCTCCGAAGACGGTTGGTTTTTAAAAAAAGTTAATTTAATCGGATGTATTGTCTATGGTACTGCATTCTCATTAGATTGTGCGCTCTGTCCAGCTAAGCGTTACAGATGACAGTTTTCCTCTTCTATATAAAAAAAAAAATTTCTTGTGTGAAATAAAGAGAGAACAAATTGTGTCACATTCAAACTATTAAAAAGTGTTTCAAACCTCGCCACACACCCAAGCTCATAGTCAGTAACGATGTTTTATTCATGTTTTCTCAGTCTCACTGACGCAGTAAATTCCGCGTGAAAAATGTTTCCTCCTTTTTCATGACACCAACTGACATCCCTGAGCTCAGTGTAGACTAATTTCTAACCTATTCCTATACGCTCATCATAGGGTTGGACTCGGCCGGTGAGGAGGAGGATGAAGACGACAAGTACTCCTCTGTGTCTCGGGCGTCCCGTCGGTCTTCCTGTGAGTAGATGAACATGTATTAGTTTATAAAACACGCATTCTATTGTAAAGATCTGATGTGATTAACTCTTCTTATACTGTAAAAGCCATGGTCCCATCTTAGAAAAATGGTGCATGGATAATTGAGTCCTTTTTACTCTCTCGTATTTTATTACACCATTTTCATTATCTTTATTCGTCACTGCGGGCTTTTTTTCTGTAGTATATCATCTCTATTAATCATTTCTTGCATGCTTCCCTCGCGCTCCATATACACACATTTTTAAGTAAATAGTAGGGAGGCAGTTTATTCAACCAATAATTTGTCTTAGTTTGGCAATATTTACTATTGATAATGTACTACAAAACATAACTAATATTTGTATCTTATTCTTGCAGCCCGGCCAGATACCCGTAGTACTGCTAAGGTAATGAAAAAGTTATCTTTTTATTACATTTTTCGCGACATAGTTAAACGTTCATGAAACGAACGCATCAGAAAATGATACAAGAACGTCAACTTTCCTGGTCAGAGAAAAACAGAGAACTATGATAGAAATAAAGCCGGTTGGGTGGAATTTCGTTTTCGGTTGGGTAGAATATTCTACAAGTGGAAGATGGTAGTGAAAATATTATTGCTAACACCTGGAAAATCAATGTCTTACAAGTACTAAAGAGATTTTTTATTCTAATCAAGTACTAGTTAAAAAAACATAAAGCAGTGACATGATATTTATTATTTAGATTTGATCATTTTCATATTATGTCTGATGAACACGTTTCTAGAAACCTCCACTGAGTCCACGCAAGTCCTCCAGGGCAGCGGTGGGTGACAGTGACGACGACAGCGACGATGACGACGACCTTATCGTCACCCCGAGTAGCCGTGGTCGCATCTTCTAACTGCGTATGCTCCAACTCCTTCCTCACCTTTTCGACGTCCAATTGTCGTCTGCACCCCCGCCCCGGGATCTCTTTTATAGTTATGAGATCGTCAATTCCCGATGTTGCTCCTTGAACTCGTGAGCATTTTTCGTCACACAAGAATACATTCCTAAGGTTAACATCTAAGCCTTACTCCGTCCAGTAAAAGAAAGTAAACAAACTGGAGTGCCTTTGCTTCCCGGTGACTGCGCTCTTCCATATGTTTGATTGAATCTCAGATTATATTATACATAATTATGATAATAGTGTGATTAACATATCCAGAGAATCATTATATTTGAGTTGAAGTATGGAATGTGAACTTTCTCTACGTATATTGTAAACAGGCTTGCCATTTACAAGGAAAGTTATGAATGAATAATTCTATATCATGCAGCGTGGCCTCTCCCCACCTCCTTATGTTTCTTTGATATTTTGGGTAGAGTAATATATAAACAGGTGCCTTATCACACTTATTGACATAGCTAGTCAGCATAATACAAATATTAGGAGTTCTCTTGTCCAACTGTTGAGAGTGCAGGTGACTGTTATATAAAGTCAAACTTACTCCACTAAGCAGTGTGTATTTAGACCGAATGAAGTATGTATCAACCAAAGTGGAACGACTGTTGCAAGGTGAAGTTCTCAGGCCGCCCAGTTACAGCATTACCTTGTAAAATGTGATAACGTAAGTCAACAGGACGGTTTAAATTGTATGTATTATTAAGTGAAAATTGTAGTCTTTCAGTCAGGACTTAATGTCGGTGATATTCTTTTCGTGTATTTCTTCAGTCATGGACTGTAATACCCCCATCCCTACCCCGCTCCCAAAAGAAAAGAAACAACTTTCGTAGCCCTTACTTGCAGGTGGTGCCTTAATGTCACAAATCAGAGGATGGTTGATATCTAAGAGGTTGACTGATGATAATTGTCCACCAACATGTTTTAAGATAATGCACGCTTATATGTATAGTTTCGCCAATCCACTTGGAATTCTATTTCTTAATAACTTGTTAAAGATAGAAGGAAAACTCATCTTCAGTGCATCTAGTATCTTAGACATCACCCTCCATACACTGAGTGAAAGTGACAAATACTCATTGAGGCATCACTTCTCAGACACTGCCCGTCTGTACAGCAGTGGATTAATTATACGAATTTATTCTCTCTTTGTACAAGTTATGACATGCTGTCGGGCATGTAAATGCAAAATAGATTTTGCATTTTAAAACAGGAATTAGTAATCAATTCTAAGCAAGAATATAATTTGTTTTGAATATGATTTGTTTTTACCGAGTGAATTGCAAAATTGAATACTTATATATCACAGTGATATTGCAGAGTGCATCTTCCACGGGCGTATAAACAATCATGATTTACTATAATTCTAGTTTCAATATGCCCGAGCAGATACGAGTCCTTGCAATATCAAAATCATGAATATCCCATAGTTGCACTGATAATCACGTACCTCACTTTTTTAAATTAGTAGAAAATAAAAAATAGCACAAAGAAGGTGTCCGGGAATTAGGCTACGGTGGATTTCAGTTTCTTTTTCTTTCTCTCCTGAGCTAATAGTAAAGATACATAGGAGTCCAACAAGAATCATTCAAATTGAAATTTGAAGCTCTTGATGTATCTTAGTAATTTGTGTCGCGATGCGTTGACTAGATCCATCATACTGTATTTCTACCTATGCTGTCTTTACTTCACGATGTTCAGCATAACGATCTCTGTTGGGTTTAAATCACTATGAACACGCAAAACTGGCATATCGGCTGCTCGAGACATGTCGCCATGATGTGCGCATGCTCCTAGAAACTGTGATATTCAGTGGTTCACATCACGCATTCCCGTCCGTTAACTGTATAGAAATGTAGCTTTTCAAATGTAACTAGATAGAATCCTATTATTTAAGATGTAAGTTATATAACACCATGGATCCTTTTTTGATTATCTGTTACTGTAATAATGTTCCTTTGCTCCTCCTGTCTTGTTTTGTAGATGTCGCATCATTATGTTTAGAAAATAAATGTATTTACATACAAAATACTTGATGTTCTATCTTTTGTCTATGAAATACTATGAGTGTTCTTTCATTAAAATGTCGGTCATCATTCTAAGTACCTAATGATTACATTTTGAATTTATCCCAACTCGAAATTGAGACTGTCAGTAAATATTAAATTACCCAAAAGAATTCTGAAGAAAGGTGTGGAGAAGAGAGAAGGGGTATAATAGTAAGAATGACTAAAAATAGGTCCACTACAGAACAATCACAAATAACATAGCTGTTCAGTGAATTGATTCACAAGTTTTGCCATCAGCGGCTGTATCACTACTTGTTCATAGGCATTTCATTGATCCGGTTTGCAAGACCGATTCATTGTTTGAACTGGGCCAGTAGTTTTGAGTTTAAATAAAAGTACAAAGAAACTCGGGGTTGGGACTGCTTGTAGCAATGGATCGCTTATGTCCAACTTTTAACGTGCTGCACCACAGCATAATTTCCAAGCCAAGGTCACACCGATACTGACAACTAGTGAAATACTCATAGCTCCTTATCTGACGGGCCTCGAACTGGCAGGTATGAAATTATTACCTATTTTACAGTTTCGGATCTGGCCCAGTCAGGACCACTTCACCGACCTCCCACCACTCCTGGTGGTCACGACATCAATACATCTTGAGACATTACCTGTATTAAAGCATTTATAAACGTCTCAGGCTCCTACAAGTTGAGAATTTCTTCAATCCCAGATTATTTAGATGGATGGGGGGGGGGGGGGGGGGGAGGTGGAGGTTCTGTAAAGACGTATCTATTTTTCAGATCTACATCCTTTTTTTAGTCTTTTTTTGTTCGTTTTTTTTAATCTATTTTTTTTGCATAGCAAGAGTGCTCTATGTTTAGACCAATATTGTATTGTTGACATGAGTTGTGGTCAACCTGGTATCAGGTCCCTTTCTGCCAGCCAGGAATGACCCACTCATAGATGTGCTAACCTTTCCAGTGCATCTTGCCAGTCTGGGGGTGTCTCGTTCAGGATCACACCTATACCACTCTTTTGTGAGCATCATTACTTCCCTTAGTATTGCTCACAGCTTGCTGGGTAGGATAGTGCTTGCAGCTGGTCGTTGACGGTGAGCATTCTTGATAGCATGATTGGCAGTGATAATTCTAAAGACCCTATAGTCTGTCATCCAGAAAGAGGGGATGTGTGCATGAAGCAAACCTCCTCTTACATGACAGCAAAATATCTGTGAAAACTGAGGTGAAATTTCTGGGAATGATTTTTGATGACAAACTATCTTTCAAACCTTACATAGAATATGTGAAGAGAAAATGTCAAAAAGCCCTGAATCTACTGTAAGTCCTCTGCCATACAAGTTGGGGAGGGGGGGGGGGGCAATAGAGAGATCTTGATCACTCTACAAAGCCTACATTCAATCAAGATTAGACTATGGATCCATTGTATATGGGTCAGCCAGCAAAAGCTATCTGGACAGACTGAAACCAATCCAGAACCAAGGCCTTAGACTTTGTCTTGGTGCATTCCGAACCTCTCCCCCAAAGAGTTTGGAAATAGAGGCTCTGATACCACCACTTGAGCTCCACAGAGAGAAATCATCTCTACAATATGCAATCAAGACAAAGGTAAACTCGAGAAACCCCACACGAGACAATATTCAAAAAGAATAACCAGAGACTATTTGAGAACAAACTAAGGGCACTGAAGTCTCTTGGAGAAAACAAATCTACTGCATTCGCTCTACGAGCTCAACCGGTAGATCTAGCGAAAGAAACGCGGTACGAGGACCCGTCCCAATTAGGTTAACTAGTTTCCCTTAAATACACCTGCTGCCTTCCCCCCCCCCCCCCCCACCCCCATTATGAGATTTGGAAAAAAATACATGAATAGCAAGCACATCAAATATACATTTCAACTAAATAATGACACTTTCTAGGGTGTAAGCAGCTGTCAGGGCCACTTATGGAGATGGTGAAATGTTATTCTGATGCTCAATGTTAAACAATATTGAGTAAATATCTGTTTGAGTACGCCTATTTCACCAAAAATCATCCCCACTTTTAACAAATACTTGAATATCTCTGTAAAGATAGAATATACTTAGAAAATTCCACTTCCTAGCACCTACTGTTTTTTATTCTCTTTCAAATGAGGCAAGAACAGAAATCATATTCCTATCTGGACTTAGTGAGCTATAGAAATAAAAAATGTGGTCAGGTCGCCTAGTGACTCTGCAAGCTGTTGTACTACAGTAGGCTATAGCCATAACCTAAAGACCAATCATCCACCCGCTAATAGCACTATATATACCCCATATACCAAAAAGACTGTGATTGTGTAAACAGCACATTTATTTGACAGGATATGATCACCACATGAAAAGTTTTATTCCATAGGCTCTTGAGTGATTTAGTAAAAACCCTACTAGCATATGTAAGAGTGATCCACATGTGATTGAAACCTTTTACATTGTGGTGATAAATTCATGTAGTTTCATCCGTAGTCGCTTTGTGAATTCTCCAACATGTGGAGTAGGTAGAATTAAAATAGAACAGAACATAGTATCTAAATGCAATGAATTACAATGTCAATAGGAACAGTAGTATAAGGACAAACATTAACAAATAGTTGTTTAATGAATGTCTATGGTAAACTACCAATAGTTTATGTTTTATATTAGATATACTTTCAATGTCACATTTAAGTTCATTGAAAATGAATGCTGTTTTATCTACGCGGGCTGTAAATACAATTAACTGCGCATGCTGTTTGGTATTTCTTGGCTCTATAAACGGATATACACATTGACCAAAATGGTTCATAACATACATAAGATAAGTTAAGTAGAAAGTAATACTGGCTACTTGGACAAAATTCCCAATTTGGGTGAGATTAGAACAGCAGTTTCAGTTAGATAAGTGTGAAGCCCCTTGGGTTTTGGGTGTTTTTTTTTCTCTATTTGGGTGTTGAAGTGAGTCTTGACAACGATATCACACTTAGTCTCCTTTTCACATAACTAGTTTCTTGGATAGATAAGCATATATGAGCTTCTGCCTAATACGACTGTTCTGTACATTCTTCTGTATTTGTTCTGGAACAGAAGTCTATTCTGTTGGAAAGAAAGCCACCAACCAACCTTTTGTTTCATATAATGAGTCTCAAACTAAGAAGCTAATGATGAGGCTATTGCCATTATGCTAAGAAAATAATGGTAGAAAATAGCAAGACCGGGAAAGAGACGATCCTTCAAATTCGGCAGATTAAGTAAAATTATAACAATTTTTGTTTGTTTGTTACTACTTCCCAGGCATTTCGCCTGGCAACACAGGGAGAGCAGGTGTGACATCACAGTGTGATGTCACACCGACCAGTGTACATAGTTACGGTGGTTAGGTACAGTTCCATAACTGTCATTCAAGGTAGCTTCAGCATAGGGAACGGACGTTGCCTCGTCCTATTTCTAAAATTATAACAAATACTCCCCTTCACTAAAGTCGCCATTACACAGATTATATACAGATTTTGTGAACAAAAGGCCACTGTCTCCTCTCTCTACCCCAAAGTGTTTTATAACAAGGCTCGTGATGAAAGTAATAAGAGTTTTCTGACTTGCAGGTATGTTATCATTTTAAAATAACTAAGGAAAACTCTACTCTGAGACCCGAAGTCATAGGCCACGTAGTGCCCTAAATGTCGTCTGCTTGTCACGGCGGGAAAAACGACACCAGTTTCTAACTAAACAATCCCCAGCAGTCACGTCACCTTTCCCTTAAGGCGTATCACATGGACCATCATCAGGATATCCGTTCTTGTTTAAATTGTTTGTGCTTTTTGGAGTTTTCATTTAAATTATCACATGTTTTATCCTAGTCCTCACTGCTCTACAAACACTAGGGTGCAGCTATGGCCAGCTTGGCGGTGGGGGTCTTGCGGTCGCCGGCTGTGCTCTCCTCGTCGTCCAGCACGATGCCCATGCTCTTCATGACCTTGTGCTGGCGCGTGCCGCGTAGCGTCTTCAGGTCGGAGGCGTACTGTTGCTCCAGCTTCAGCTGGCGCTGCTGCTCCTCCAGGTGCGCCTTGTGCTCGTGCAGCGCGCGCGTCTTGCGGATCAACATAAGCAGCTCGTGACGGAGGCGCCGGTTCTCATGCTTAATGCGCTGAGTGTGGTCCGTCAGGCACTGCGTCGCCTCCTGCAATCATATAAATGTATTTGTGTATGTGACGGTGTTGATGATATATTGCTTTCCTTTCGTGAAAAAAATCCCACAGGGATACCAGTTGGGATCAGTGGGGAAAAACGTGGAAATATTCATGTGAATTTTTTAATTTTTTTCTTAATTTATCAAAAACACATCTCTCAGATTCTTCGAGTTTATCAGATGCTGTTGCTGGCTTACAATCTCATTTCTGGACAAACATGGATCAACGGGATCAAAGATTTACTTCCGGAGAGAGACCGAGTATACAGGGAAAATACATCAGCGTTGCTCATGAAATGGGATTAAGGGCGTGTGGGGATGTCCAGTCTCTATCACATTGGAGCTCAACTCTGGTATTATTTAGCATCGACAAATAAAGTAGCATTGTAGCCTCAAAAAGTACTATCGTAAAACCGGATGAGTTTTAGTCTTGGCTCCCATATGCCACGACTGGCGTTTGGCGTAGTGATATCACGAGGCGGAGCCGAGTGGTATCCGGAACCAAACACCAGGAGTGGCATACAGGAGCCAAGATTAAAAGAATCAGGTTTTGATTTTATCCTACCCCTCTCTACAATATTTTAATATCAAAATCATGAATGAAAATCATCAAAATTCCGTATGCCCCTAGTAGCATACAAACGTCCGTATGCCAGTCAGCGTGGCATACGGAATCTCAATGTTAAGCCTATGGGATTTTATATTAGGGGTAGGATAAATAAGTTGATCACACCAGTGTAGGATTGCCACTGGGTCACCTAGACCTCTCATGAATATTAACCTTTTATCCCAGGATCCGGCGGCTAAATACACTACACACTACACTAAACATTACCTTATACACAGAACTACCTATGATAAATCCGGATACACAACAGAACTTCATAAATAATCTCCGTATTATCCATCTATTATTGTGGAATGTTTTCTTCCATTTTTGAAGTGTGAATTAAAAAATTTGTATCGGTAGAATAATAATAATGGTCGAATCTTACTCCTGATGGTGATTCTAGCGAGGACAACAAGAGTGTTTGTTTTTGTTGTCTTTCCCCTCTTCATTTCAACCTGCTCGTTCAAAACCACCGGACTTATCGATAGCTACTTGTAGATAATTTGTGTTTATCATAACAAATTACTAACCTTGTTGGCTTGCTTTGACATGGCTGAAATCTTTGCTTCCGAGTCCTGTTGATATTTATATTTGTCCTTCAGGAAGCGAGATTTGAGGGACTGGATGGTTTCAGAATGTTTGCCTCTCATCGCCATCACCTCCTTTTCTAAATCTCGGATCCGGTTCTGCTGTTCCTTTTGGAGATTCTGGAACACAGACATCGCGTAAATCACACCAGTTGTTCAGAGCTCTTAAAATATGTTAGACCTTGCTTGACCCACATGAAATCAATATCATTCTAACCATTAGAACTATGATCATCTGTTCTGTCTGCTTGTAATGTACCTGATGTCCTGTGCTATTTCCAATTTATCTAAGGATATATATAAAGATGTAAATAAATTCTGAAGTAGTTTTTTTTCTAATTTCAAACATCTCTCACCTAGGTGAGTTTTTCAGATATAGCATGGTTCCACAAGTCCGTGAAAAAAAGGGTAAAGACTACCTTGTATTCTTGAAGGTCCTCCAGCTCTTGTTTTGTTTTTGCCATTTGACTCTCTTTTTCCATAAGTATAGCTCGCAGTGCTGAAATCGAGAAGTTTGAAAAGTTCTAAAATATTTGTTTGATTTATTAAATTCTACTAGAAGAATTAAACTATTGGCTCGTCAACATCAAAATTATCGCCTCGTTTGTAATTAAAAGTAATTGTGAAAATTGTTAAGAATGATCAAATTCGTTAAATTCATCTCATGCATGCTTATGGTGGATGGATACGAGATCCCTTAAATTTCCCCCCTTTTTTTGTGGCTTAGCCACGTATTGCTATTCTGAGAGCCCTTAAACATACCTACTGCCTACTGTCAGATTTATATTCAGGTATAAACTAACGCCCCCCCCCCCCTAATGAGGCTACCATAATCCATCAAATGAGTATACCGTAAAAGATTAGTAAGTTCTAAAACCTTAAGAAATACAACTTGTGCCAACAATCTTTTACAGTCTTTGTCGCATGCCCTGGAGAAGGAGGTTCATCCCTGCAAAACGTCGGCCAGGCGTGATCCAGTGTCATTAAAGCGGCATAGTTTATTTAGGTTGTCTTTTTTTTTTTTACTACATCTGCAAAAATACTTTGGTAAATCACTAACCTGATTTTTTTTCTTCATACTCTTCCAGCATTTGTCGTTTTTGATCGTGTATATCTTGAATTTCTTTCGCATTCTGGTCACTGAGAGAAATGATTGTGGACTGGCGTTTCGAAGTTTTCTTCTCCATGTAACTCATGTATTCGTGACTTTCTACACGAACTTTGTGAGCCTCTTGGTGCAACCAGTCGTTTTCCTGTCGACTTTACATCATTAAGGAATGGTAATTTTTGCAAGTGTATGAAAATTGAGAATCATATTGTGTAGAAAGCCAAAAAAAAAAAATATATATATAAATTACTAATATCTGGAGAGGTTTTGCTTTAAGATAACAATTTATCAAGAAAAAATGTCGTGATACAGTCATGAGATTGAAGTTTACTAACTCACCTAACGTATTTACTTAAAAGACCATTCATTTGTAGATGGCTTGAATAGGTAACCCCAAGAAATGAAATCAAAGGTGTGTTAATATCCGGGGATCGTTTGCTAAAGTAGCATTGTGTAAATGGCGAAACAGGTTGCTGCTTTAGAATCCAATAGGAATCTTTTAAAAGGATACAGATCTTCAACTCGAGACTTCAGTCTCTCAAGTTCTTCTGTTAGTTGGTCTAGCCTGGAAGTAAACAATAAAAAAATAAACTCGAATAAATATTAAAAATCTATACATTTCATAAATACCTACATACCTACATGAATGTGTACACATATTGGTGACAGATCTAGAAACATACATAACATACTTGGGTGCCTAGGTCCAAAGACTTGTCATTGTCCTATCATAGTATTCTCTTCATCAATATGAATGGTGACCACCCAATTGACTCACAATTTTCATGTATAACTAAGCATAGTGGGACTGAGTCAATAACATTTTACTTTAACTAACTGGAAGAACTGTTGTATATAACAGAAGTGAAATAGAAATCTAAAAAAAAAAAAAAAATGACATAGGCATGGTGCCCAAATCTTACAATGAAAATCCAATCTAGTAATCGCGATAAAAATCAGTGTTCCATCACCGTCCTTCTAGAATAAAAAGACTGGTAAAGTAATATTCATCCTTTCCATAATTTGTTAGTTGATAGTTATTAAATGTAATATTTGACTTGGCTATACCTAAAACCCAGCTTATAAGCCGATTTCTTAAGGGATTTTTGAGAGAAAAAAATCGGCTTATAAATTTTTGCAAAAGTCGAGGTTGGCGTTTAATTGGTTGTTTTTTTTTTCTCAAAAATTGGTTTTTGAGATAGCATGTGATATCATATATTGGTACAAAGCTCATCTAAACCTTCATATTTTACACCGAACATTCTACAAAGAATTGTGAGGGGGGTGAGGGGAACTGGGGGCCAGGACCCCAAAGTGGTGGGTCGTCTTATAACCGGGGTTTTCTGAAAGTTGAAATGCCCACAGAATCGCCTTATAGGATTTTGCTGAAGTGGGGGTCGGCTTATAACCTGGGTCGACTAATAAGCAGGGTTTTACGGTAGATAGTATGTGAGATTCTATATCTAATGACACGATACTTGTGAATGGTTTTTATTCTAATAAATTAAATAAAATCGTGATTCAAACAATACTAGAGTAGCACAGGTATGATTTGATTATCCATGTTAGGCAACATAATGTAGTTGAAGTGTAAAACTTTATGTTATTAGCAAGTAATTCACCAAACAATGTATAAAGTCTGGTGGGATGTAACTACAGACTCAGTACATTATTCCTAATCTTCTAAGAGTAAGACTAAGTATTATATTCATGCCATATGGAAATGACATCTAGAAATGACAGTGACAGTGCAGTTTAGAAGGATCATAGCATGGTATCCTTTATACTGTGGGATAATATAAATGATAGTAAAGTCTCTGCCGTTACAGTGTGAGCGTGACCACACTTCCATTATCTCTACTCTAAACTAGACTTGAGTCACTCAGAGGCACAACACTCAAAATGTAAACAGACATGATCAGTACAAACTTACTCTGTTTTTAACATGACTTCTTTTTCTGTTGGCTCTCCGGTTGTTTGTGGACGGGCTCCTCCTTCATCTTCGTCACCGCCCTTACTTTTCCCCTTCTTTTTCTTGGGTGGCATTTTGATTGAAAAGAAACTTGAGAGACTTCGAAGATATATATCCACCAGCGCGTAAAAACTCGGCGTGCCTAGTTTCCAAGCTGGATGTAAAGCTAGCGTATAAAGTATGCTTCACTTTAGTATTTAGTGTGATATTACTGAATACATTACGACAAAAATAAAACAAGTTCTGATCCTATATTTCATTGAAATTAAATGATGTTATAGTTTAGATATCCTTCTCCAAACCCAGAATATCAGTTCCTTAGGTTAACTACGATACTAATAATTAAATGTCGCAATCAATATGGCCGAATCCGCGAAAAATGAATCCTACATTGGCCAAAGTGGCCAAACCGAAGCTTCCAACTCTCTCCAACATATCTATTCTGCACTTGCCAAAGCAAGACGTGCAGGTGAAAGTGAATATGCCCCTAAAAGTGAAGAAGATCAACTGGATATTACTACTTCTGCAAATGATCAACATCACCTGAGCGATAATACAGGATCGAGACTGAATTCAGCTGGCCAGTCGCAGCTTGGACCGACAGCAGAGAAGGAACAAAATGTTTCGAACAGACTCATTGCCATATCTCAGGGCCAAAATATCAAACCTCTACACCAAGTCGCTACAACATCGACAAAGGCAAAACAGCGAATAGAACGAAGAGAAGCGTTGAAGCTCCAGGGACAAGGACGTCGACGACGTGACAAGGAAAACTTAGGCCAGGCAAGTCAAGACAATGACAGTGGAAGTGAGAATGATGGTGATAAAACGAAGAAAAGGAAGAATAAAAATGTCCTGACACGCATGGAAGAAGGTAATTGCAATGATGTGCTCATACTCACAGGCGGAACCGGTATGATAGCGCAGCAAGGGGGGGGGGGGGGGGGTCGGCAAAGGAGCCGGATCGCATATACAATACACCCTTTGAAAATCCAGTCACCTACTCCCTTCTCACTTTATCTCACCCCTGGTATTTTTGTCCCATAGGCTTAACATTGGTAACTCATTCTTTATGCCCCTACGGGTATAGCAATCCGTTTTCTAGGCTGTTCCGGCCTCTCTGAGCGGGACCGGCCCCCAAGTGCGACCGGCCTTTCGGCTTTTCCGGCCTCCGTATTTTTTCACATAGCCGCCCATGCATTCATATCTTGAGCCCGGGATGATTTGAGCCCTGGATGCCTTGAGCCTTTCTGTGGACGCCTTGAGTCTACCCTGTGGACACCTTGAGCCTACCCCGTTTTGGTGGCCTTGACTCTCTAGATGTAAAAACTTTGAAAAGTGCATGTACCGGTATACTGGTTTATAGTCATATATACTCAACCCTAACCCTTACTCAACCCTTTTCTAACCCTAACCCGCCAATCGGAACTAACCTGGGGTAGGCTCAAGGTGTCAACATTTTCGCGCTAACAGGAGGCTCAAACGGTAAACGGCTTAAGGTGTCCAATTCGGTTCATGGACGCCTTGAGCCCGGGGCGATTCAAGCCCTGGACGCCTTGAGCCTTTCTGTGGACGCCTTGAGCCTACCCTGTGGACGCCTTGAGCCTACCCCATTTTGGTTATCTTGAGCATCTACATGTAAAAAACTTTGATAAGTGTACTTATACTGGTTTATAGTCATATATACTCAACCCTAACCCTTACCCAACCCTTTTCTAACCCTAACCCGCTAATCGGAACTAAAATGAGGTAGGCTCAAGGCGTCCACAGGGTAGGCTCAAGGCGTCCACGTTTTCGCGCTGACAGGAGGCTCAAACGGTAAAAGGCTCAAGGCGTCCAATTCCCGTCCAATTCCCTCCCGTCATTGTATGATGTAACAAGATACACCAAGACAAACCATGGGAAATCCATCATGTTGGTGGAAAGAGCCCTTTAGTCTACCGCTGCCTATGTATTGAAACCATTATTATAAGATGCTGAACATCTAGGGGATGAATAAACGACTTAAAAAAAGTCGTTTTGAGCAATATCGTTGTTCTCCTACTCGTTTCAATGTCGCCTCGCTCGTATCACTCTGCATCAAACTCGTAGAGAACGACGACTTTGACCAAAACTTGTTGGTGTTTTTTTTTCTTGTATTCCACCCGAGTACGTGTTGCTACCACCCACACCACAATCACTCGGTCACAAACTCCCCTGTCAGCGCTTTGCCAACTGCACCTTTCCACATATGACAGGGAAATTTGTGAATGCCCCGTTTTACTACACCCATGTTAAAGTCTGGGCTCTTTAGAAGAAAGGAGATTTAATATAGGGATGGCAGGTGGGATTGAGGAAGAAATTCAGAGATTTAAAGCACCTTTAAAAAATAAATCATTTATAAATTAGTTTGGAACAGAATGGCTGCGTTTTTCAAAGATCCCTGATTTCAGGGATTTCCCTGAACTCTGACATCCCTTAATAGTGTATAAACCAGTGGTTAGAAGTGTATATGCCACGTATTATTAATTCTTAATAGTGTATAAGTTGTGCCAGTACTGCTCCCGTAGACAGCTGCATCTGTGCCGCGTCTGAGTGTGTACAGGCGGGGAAATAAGTCGGTGTCCCGCCGACGGGAGCTCGTGACCAGGTGATTGTGGGGCAAGTGGTAGTGAAGGCGGTATTCCACCAAACAACCACTTTTTCAACGTCAACAGACGTTCCAGCCGACCTTTCAGCCGACGTCGGTTGAAACGTCTGGAAAAATGGCCTCAAAATGCGTCGCTGCTCCACCGAAACCCCCAACAGACGTTCATTTGGACGTCATACGAGCGTCGGGTGGGTTCAAAGTTCCAGCAGATCCTAGCCGATGCCCCTGCCGTGGCGCCGACTGGTGGACGTTAGCCGCATTTTTACGTAGTAATCGAGTTCCCCGATAGGCGGCGCGGCGTGCGGCGATACACTACGACGCTCTGAACCCGCGAAAGCCGCGTATCGAGCGGAGCAGTGTGTCGGCGTGTTGGGTTTTGTACGGGAACGGTCAGAAAACGTCAAATAACCGAGGAATTACACATTTAATCGAACAATGAAGGTAAATAAAGATAAGGATTGATGTTATGAATGTGTATGGCACGCTATGGTGCTAGAATTCTGCCGAAAGTGTCGGAATTTACGATGTCCATTCGCGGCTTCGGGTATCGCCGGTATCGCTCACACTATGTTGGCGGCGTTCCCTCGCCGCAACTCCCGGCAGAACCCGCGGGCGGGTGTCGTACTCCTCAAATACATCGGCCAGATGCTCAATTCCAGCCGATAAAAACCTAATCAATTAGTTATTCGGCCGACGTTATAGTTACATCTTGTGGAGGGTTGTTGGGGGTATCGGTTGGGATATCGCCTGAAAATTCTGGTGGGTGGAAGCGCATTTTTTATCATTTCAACAGACACCCTGCCCCAGGTCCCAGCAACCCTCGGGCGATGCTCGAGCGATGCGCCAGACACCTCCAACAGACACTCTCAAACCCAGCAACCGAAAGCAGATGTCTGGCAGATGAACATCGGGCGAAATACCGACCTGCTCCACCAACCAGACAAAATCTTGATTTCATCAGATTTTCCAGCAACCCTTGCAACCCTTGTGCAACCCTTGTACGGGCGTTGTACAACGTTTTCGTCTTGTTGGTGGAATACAGCCTTGACCTGTATTCAAGTGGGTGCCTTGAGCCCACTCACTGGACACTTCGAGTCCACCTTTTTGACGCCTTGACCCCCCCCCCCCCCCCCCCCCCCCTCTATTAGTAACATTTGCGTGCAATTTTTCATTCTTTTTCAGCAAGAAGTATTCCATAGTATGTAGATCACTGTGAGGGGGTTCTTTGTTCTTTTGACCAATAGAACTACTATATTGCTTTGATTTGACAGAGGAAGGTGAGAGACTGACGGTCACAAAATTTATGTAAACGTCCTCGATAAACACAAGAGTAATCTGATTTTTATTAGATTTATAAATACTTGAACATGCCCTGTGTACTGCTGGGGTCATTACCTATATGATCTTTTATTTGGTGTCCTGCTTTGATTTTCCGGGAGATATGAGGTACTGAGTTCACTGTTCATAGGTGGAAATGTGACTGATAATAGAAGTCTGTTCTATGTGACCAGTTAGAGTTGGGTTTATACATGTATATTTGACTTGAATCCAGATTAGGTGTACTTTTCAAAGATTTTACGCTTAGAGGCCCAATGCGTCCAAATGAGGTGGGCTCAAGGCGTCCATAGAGTGGACTCAAGGCGTCCACAGCGGGTAGGTTTAAGGTGTCCATAGAAAGCTCCAAGGCGTCCAGGGATCAAATAATTCTAGGGTCAATGCGTCTAGGTATATCATAAAGGGATATATACTTTCCCATAGCTTATGCGTTAGCATCAGTTTATTAAATATAACCAGTCAGATGGGTGTCGTTCGTTTCAGTGTAATCATCCGTGATTGTTCTCTTGGCAGCCGCGACTGGTCCGATGAGTTTACTGTACCGTAGTGTGAAAGAGCGACTCAAAGTGAAGGTCTGGACCCGCAGCTTCAATTCCGTTCGCGGTATATGTACGGGCTACATACTGGCATTTGACACTCATTTCAACATGGTTAGTATGTGACCACATCTGATTTCAAACTATTTCATTCCCACTATTTTATGCCCGTGCATATCAATCGTGATGAATAATTTTGTATGAATAATTAAGAATGGGACTACATATTTTCATAGTTGACCACTTTGATTTTATCAAGGCTGCATTGGTCCAATGTGCATCGTGGTATTGGTGAATTAAAATTTGTTTGTTTGTTTGTGGTTTAACGTACCAGGGGACCCTGAGGGTATATAGGGACCATCAAGTGAAATGAAGAACAGTATACATACTTTGAAAGTCATTAGACTATTTCATATCACATATTTATTTATCTTCCTCATGTTATAATCAAATGCTTACTTCTTGGCGTTATTATGATTTTCCTCAAATGTTCCAGGTAATGGCTGATGTTGACGAGGTTTATAAACCGATTGCTTGCTCAAACACAAATCTCAACCAAAAAGTGAAAAAGAAAAGACGCAAGAAGGTATGCATATTCTTATCTTCCAAAGCTGCGGAGTATTACATTTGTGTTGCAATTAGCCAAGTCACGCTCTCTACCGAGAGTTTGTATTACAACCGTCTTTCTCTCCTAGTTAATAATAATCTTATTATAGTGTCCTTAAATCACATGGGATACCTTATGTCTACGATTTCACCAATTCATTTGCATATGATTGCGATTTTGTCCTGAAGTGAGAGTATGGTTGATGGACGTGTAGTAATCATCCGTATGATGAGATTATTTATATGATTTAAAGGATCTAATTGAAATGAAATCATGGATGAAAACGCACACACATGTCTCATTATTCTTTAAATTAAATTTATATTTGCTTCGATACTTCGAGTGCATTCCGTCTTCCCTATATTTGTTAGTATGTGCCGAGTTATTAATTGATGTGGATCTCAATTGTGAATTTACTGTATTGTCACTTAGTTCTCTGATAGATTTCTGCCCAACATATTGTTTATCTGATGGTGCGCATCATACCCCTTAAGGTTCACAGTATGTACACAATGTTATCCAGGGTGCATTTCAAAACACTGGAAAACTTATCCCAAGACGAAGTCGCCCCAAAATCTTCTGACATCGTGAATGTGGACAAGTGGTGGTTGGGGGTTTACAGCAGGGCTCCAAATTTGGTCTTCTTGGTGGAAAAAAATCAAACAGAAAACCCTACCCTTAATCCTAACGCTATCCCGAACCCCAAACTTAACTGGATTCATTTCCCCAAACCGCTGTTTTATTCATCTAAAAGTTAACTATTCAAACCTTTCTATAAGGATCTAAAATGGGTCGACATTTTGGGTCGAGTTCTCTGAAACTACGAGTCGAATTCGTTTCGCGTTGAGTTCTCCAGTAACCGTACTATAGAGCATAGACAACCATTTCAAGAAGTAGTACTTAAATTCTATACAGCAGATCTCTGATAAAGATTTATCTGTCTTTCCTGCAGGTAATCAAGGAGGAGAGTCCAGCTCAAAATAGCGATATCTGCACTACAGTAACGCCAATGGATACTGTAGGAGAAGATCAGGTTTCACAGCAGTTGTTAGCCCCAACAGCTCAGGTCGATGGCATAGCCGACTCCAGTGAAAGCGAATTGGATGTTGTCAGTGCTGCATCAGCCGATTCAGATGATAATGGTGACGGGAACAATTCACCAAAATCAGCAGAGGGATGCCAGCAGCCCTGTCCAGGGAAGGACGATCTAGGCGTGGCTGAAGAGAGCAGTGGAGAGGATGATGATGGTGAGGAGGAGGAAGAGAGTGAGGAGTCAGCAGAAGAAGAGGAAGACCTACAAGAACTGATGTTTAGATTAAATAAATTAAAGAACCAGTACGCCGTGTTAAAGACGATAGAAACTCCTGAAAAATCCTCGCATAATGAACCCATACCAGAGCAGGAGTTTCCAAGCACAAGCAAAGAGGATCCTCAGGAATTAGATTTTAGATCTGCCTCACCTATGAAGGAGGATCATGTGGAGAGACCAGTGTCAAGTGACAGAATAGAGATACCTCCTGGTGGACCAGGCGAAAAGAACAGCAATAGCTCAGGAGATGCAAGCGAAGCTCACGATGAACGTACAGAAAATTATGACAGTCACTCGAAGTCACCCACAACAGTCGAGGACCTTGGTCAGCAAGAGAAAAGGACAACTTTCGCTTCTTTATCACCCAGTCCCAAGACCGAGGCTGACACACAGCATAAAGATGGCACCGCCTTAGCAAGGGGGGTTGAGAAACAAGACGAACCCATGGAAATAATTTCCTCTACAACATTAGATGTCCATGGTGGGCCCACTCAAGGTTGTGCATCATCTATACCCAAGTCAGAGTCAGTCTCAATTCCAGGGAATAGTAATAGTGATAACACCTCAGAGAAGGAGACTGAGAAACAGGAAGACCCTATGGAAACTGACACCAATCCAACGGCTACACCCAGAACATTTGATGACCCCAATAATACCTCTCAAAGTGATACACTGTCCCGTACAAAGTCTAATATTGTTTCAAATCAAATGGACCTCTGTCTAGAAGAGGAAAAAGATATTTCTGCACCAGAGAGAAAGTCTCCCACTACAGACAAACGACTGTCAGAAGATGAACAGTACACAGTACACGAGGCAATGGTCGAAGACAGTACACAATCCCCAGACATTCCTTTAACAGCCAACAAATCTGTAGAAAACTCACTGGAGATAGAGAAACCTCCCTCTGTTGGACCTACAGTAACAGTAAGTGTTAACAGTTTAGAGGATGATACTCGTTCTTCTGTTACTAAAACTAATGAGGCTTCTACACCCCAAAGGACTGTGCAGGGAAAAGTGGAAGGGGATGCGTCATCAAGTGCGAAATTTATGACTAAACATAAGCAGGATACTGAGAGTATGGAATCATCATTACAAGAAACAGTGAAGGAACAGACAACTTCACCTCTACACCTACACAAAGCGAGCAGGAGCTCGATAAAGATACCATCGAAAACGTCCTCCTTATCACCCCAGCCAAAGAATAAAGAAAGTATAGACAAGGATAAAACAGCCAGGTTAGAGACTATGATAGCAAATCTAAAAGTAGAGGGGCCTGAGCAGAAATCAAAAGAACCAGAAGAAACTTCCTATGTTGATCTAAGAAGTAAATTGAAAGTTATCAGGGAAGCGAAAGAAAAGCGTTCCTCAGAATCTGAATCTTCCACACGATCATCTAGACAGGTTAAAAGCCACGTGGTGCAGGTAGAACGTCCGGGAAGAAGTACTCGGCTCAGGGAAAGTGAGGCGGCATCAGAGGAGCACAACAGAAGATCATGTCATAGCTCAGAACGTGAGAGTGAGTCGGAAGAGAGACAAAGACGAAATCTGAAACTTGACACAGAAAGGACAAGAGACAGAAGAGACTCAAGAGACAGAGATAGATATACAGAATCGGATAGATATCGAGATCATGATATGAAAAAGGAACATGGCAGGAAGAAAGAATACGAACGGTCTAAAGACTATGAACATAGCAAAGAATATGAGAGATATCGATATGAAAAAGAAATGCAATCAGAACGCGAGAGAAAGGAATATGAACGAAGAAAAGAATATGATAGACAAAAGGAACATTCAAAGCAAAAAGAGTCCGAGAGGCCTAAAGATCGTGAAAGACATAAAGAACGGAAAGGGCAGAGGGATTATGACAAGCAGGATGAATATGAAAGACATAAAGATTACAAGCAACAAAGAGGAAGTAAAATATCAAAAGAAGAAAAATTCTCAGAGCAGGAAAGGCGCTCATATTCTGATCAACACAAACCCGACTTACGATCATCTGACAGACAAACCAGGAACAAGCCAAAGCAAAGTATAAGCGAGGAGAGATGCAGCGAACAAATGAGTAGCAGGGGCGAACGAGAACTGCAATATCAAACAGCAGCTGAATCTAAGTCCTCGCGTTATCAATGTGCCAGTGACAAAAGACAAGCAGAGAAAGCTTCGGCTTCAGGAAAACATAGAGACTCAGACAGAAGTAGTCGAATGGAGACATTAAGATCTCAGACTGAGGAACTGACAAAAGACTCTGCAAAGTCGTCTGCTTGTACTAAACCTAAGTGGCATGTAAAGGATCGAATAGAGCCTCTCACTAGTGGTAGAAAAAGTCCGAGCATCTTAGAGAAACTCATGGGAACTCCGATAGGTAATGCAGGACTTTACCAAAGACACCTTAAACAAACGATGATCAGAGGGGACAATGTAGTTATGGTTTCTATCGTTCCTTAGGCCGGAGACAGCATAACCACAATAGATATATCCTATTTGAAAAAAAGTGCAATCAGTACTGCCAGTGACTGAAATGTTAATATGTTGTTGTATAAAATTCGTTGATACCTCTGTTGTACAATTTTCCTGAATTCAGTTCGATTGTTGGAATAGAGCCTTTATGTCATATTTATTGCATCACTTTTTCCGAACTTATGAATAATAGGTATCCCCATTTGAAAGGGTCAAAAGGACGCAGCTTGCCCATGGAGACGGGAAACTACACAAACAAATCCAACTTGTAATATTATATGATCATCCAAGATGTGAATTGGAAAAGCATTATCATAGTAATAGAATATATACATCATAGCAAAATGTATATTTTTTTTAGCACTGTTAACGTTTCAATTCATATATTCTTCGTATCAGAAGTGTTAAGTGGACAAATGTGTGACCAGACCATGAGTCTAAATTTCTAGAAATCCATTAAAAACATTCCAGTACCTTCATCATTTTATTAGGTTTTCCTTCCTGGTATCCGAAGAAAATCGTTTAATACTCAGGTGAAAAGCTCATATGTATTGTTGTTCCAGAATAAGGAGAAATCTTAATGGTTCTATTCATCGACCAAACAACCTGTTCACCGGCTAAGGATTTATTCCAAATTTCGCGAATGGAATATGCAGTTGTCTACCATTTATACATATAAGATTGTTATGAACTCAATGGTTTTTTGAATTAGAGAACCTATTAAACTCAGATGTTTGAAGATCACAAAAAAAATTTATTTGAAGTTGGTTATTATTTGAACCAAGTAGTACATGCGGTGGTAGATCAGGTGTATCAAATTCTGTCACAACGTTTCGCTAATATTTAATTAGCTTCATCAGGTGAACCTATTAAACTTTTCGCAGCCAAGAAGGTTCAGCATAAGCTTCTTTTTTTTTTTACCAAGTTTCGACAGCTATTATATCGATTAAACAATACAACTGGAGTCACATCTATGTGAAAGTTGTATGTCATTTTATAAGACTTACTTGCTACTTAGAAACAGGATGCCAATTTTTAATGTTTCCATTGAAAATCATGTTTTCAATTTCAGAATCAAAAATTCCTTTTGCATTTTGTAATATTGATAAAAAAAACTGCTAAACTACCCAATTTGACTACAGCCCATAATTTCTCACTGAACCTTCCCACTGACCAATGAAAAACTGAAGCCTTGAATTCCCACTCACATAGCCTCCCCCCCCCCCCCCCCCACCCCCAACCTTCGGCCTCCCATCGCTGCCAGCCCTGACACATTTTCAGTGGTTTCCCGTGCTCCATGAGGTCAAAACCACTGAAAAAACATTGATTGAAACTAGTCCATGGCTATGATTGGTCAATAAATACGAGAACTGTGCAGCGAGGGTGATGGGCACATTCAACATTGACATCAGCCTGTAGGTTGAATTTTCACCCGTTTGCTAATAATGATCATATCTTCTAGGATAAGTTTTATTTGAACCAAATTTGTCTTTCAAAATGCTACATTTAGAGAAATACCGATGTAATCAAATGTACTTTTTAAATTAGAAAGTGGTGACACAAGCACATTGGTCAGTAGAGCAAATGCTTGCTACGCACTAACTTGGGAGTACATCAAAGACGGGTTGGCTGCAAAATATTTCAATGGGTCTTTTTTCTCTCACCCCAACTGGCATCCCAGGACTAATATGATACAGGAATATAGAAGAAAATACTTTAAAAATAGTAAAAACATGAACATGTTTGAGATTATGCCAAAAGAAGATATAACCAGCATTTTGAAAGAGTCAAATCTCTTTGGTTTATATAATATTTGTAAAGAATCGACTGAAATAAGTCTACAAAAGTGAAAAGTGTAAATCTTGTATGGGCCCTACGTACCATCAGGGCCCCATAGGTCTTTGAAACATCAACGGATCTGTCCAGGTCATTTACCACCGCTAATGACTTGTAGTTTGAGTAGTATTCAACCTTTACGTTGCTGCTAATTGGGATGTCTTCCAGTCAATTGTGGTTGGAGAAGATGGTGCAAGAAGTGTTCGTATTTTTGAGTGGATAAGACTGAAAACAACTCAATTATGTTTTGCGAATCTGATGTAGATTTATTTTCCCACCTTCAATATACAGTTAATTCCTGGCAGATACAATAACGATATGTGCCATACAATGACAGGCTTTTTGACAGACAGTGAGGCTCAAGAGAAATTGCATAAATAAATGAGTTTCGATTACTCTCTTGAGGATTCATATGCAATCAGTAACTGACACTCCTTCATATCCTTCCCAACTGAAACCTAACCTTAAAGAAAGATTTAGGCGATAGCAAATGGCGATAGACCTCAGTTGATCAATGAGTGGTAGAAAACAAGGACTGCAGCGCTCCGGCGACTTCTGACCAGGGTATACTAGTGAACAAGCCCGGTGTTCACTCAAGTTAAATGCAGCGAACCTTCCTAATTACCTTTCTCCTACGTGTATCACGCTACTTCTTACCTATAACAAAGGAGAGATAAGACATTTTATGCTTATCTAAACAGATTATCTTTCATATGAACCGATTAATGAAAATGAATCATCAAAACAGCATTGAAAATATAAGCTTAAGTCTATCACGAAATGCCGGAATATGCTTGATATTTCCTCAACGTAATGGATCTACAAATTCATGTTCAAAACAACGGATAAGCGATAAGTATTTCCATTTTATAAGGATAGTTTAACGTTTGGGTCCTAGTCCGTTGCAAGAGAAACTCCACAGCAATATAGATGTCGCAATTTTGGGGTTCGTTTTCTTTCAATAGTTTAGTTTTAAAGGGGCATGGGCGTCAGTTGTGTCAAATGGTTTTATGGCCTCGCCTTACGCAAGGTTTATCATACAGGATAAATAAATTGTTATATGTTGATATACATGTGTCTGCTCCAGACCGGGAGGAGTGATTAAAGTATGTACACAGATTTTCCTGAAAAATTGACCCCCCCCCCCCCCCCCCCCCCGTTGCACAGCATACGCTTCTCATGACCCCCCCTTATTGCGTACGTACAATTTCTGGACCCCTCCCCTCTTCTAACAACTGAAGCAGGATTCATGTGCAGACATAATGTACCTGAGACAGGTGTACATTAATCCATACTGCTCCTCTACCATACTGCCCTTAAACTATACTGCCCCTCAACCTTACTGGTATATATAAACACACATACACCCCTAAACACTTATGCAAGACATTTTCATTGAAATTGTGTATGCATAAATATGGAAAATCCAGACTTCAACCCCCCTCCCCCCTCTGTACGCTTTTGTACGCATTTGGTCTAACCCTCCCCCCCCCCCCCCTTGCTGCGTACATACTTTATGGACACACTGTTAAATCGCATTATCTAGCTTAGCAGATGGGCCATACATTTCTAAACATACATAATATATTGTTTGAGAACTCACCAACTTTAAACCATTTTGGCACTTTAGGTCCACCTTCTTTACTTGAACTAGAGGCCACGGTACGTTTAGGCCGAGGTCGGGATGTATCAGAACTGGTAGATGGGCCTTCTCCAGATTTCTCAGCCATACTGGAATCGACAAGTCATAGATCAATATCAAGTTTCCTATATCACTGAAGTATTGATACTCATATCAAGGCGGCGGAATCATTAAAATATAGTATGGGATCATTTAACTGAGATATATTACCTAAGGCGGGATACTGAAAGTTGCCTGTTAGATGGGAAATAAGTGCAGGGCCAAGTACGGCAATACTAGAACTACATCTGTATCAAATCTACCGTCCTAGTGATAGTAAAGTCAAGTAAATGTATCTTTATACATGCTATCACATATTAGCAAAATTATCATTTAACAATTCACAGAAGCAATTTGTTCTACTTTTCGCTGTTCACTGTGAGATTACACTGAACTGAATGGTTCCAAAAGAGACTATACTTACTGTGAGTATACAGTTCTCTCTGCTACAGACCGAGGGCTCACCTCACACAGTGTTGCGTCCGACAAATAGTGATCTGAACAAGGAAAAAGGAATTATTCATCACGCAATCTCCCGTTTTCTACTTCTAATTATGCAACATCCCATTGTGATCTACCAAGCCACAGAATAATTTATGTTACGAGACATTTGCGTTTTGATAGGCATTCACTAAAAAATATTGACAATTGTAATGACCATGTGATATAACCTTAATCTAGCCATACAGCTGTCTAGATTCCATTCGAATTAGAGCTAAGTTTGCATTTTAAAATGAAATGATTGGCCTCTTACGGCCAAATAAATAGGTGGACCTATTTAACACTCAATAGGGGATCAGTCACCATACCAAGTGTTCTGTGTGTGGAATGCAATTACACACTAACGTTTTTAGAATCCAGAGTATATTTATCTACCTGTAGGCGATTTCAATACAGGTTTTGCCGTTCAGCGCCGCCTAACGCCCCACTGATTAGTTACGCGGCCGCTCGGACAAACACTGCCGAGTCTGGCCACTTGTGTATAAGGAACACAGCAGTCACACCTAAAGTGTGAACGGTTGGTGTGATTGCAGAAGTGTTGATTTTTGGACAGATTAGATTTTTGTAACAAACTTGGGTATTGTATCAACAAGTCTGAGCTGTCTAAACTTTATAGTTGATAATTATCTTGGTGTTAACTTGGAAAAAGATAAGCATATTATAGCTAGGCCTGCCAATGTATTAGTGTGTATGCAGTTTCGGTGTCCCTGTGTTATCTAAGGTATATCTAAAGTATCATTGAGGTGATATGCATGTATGATACACCAAATTGGAGCTGGAATACCGTAGAATACGATGCAATCACTGTTATTTCTCTGGAAATAATGTGCATTGGTATTATGAACGTATTTCGCTCATACATTGTGTGAATCAATGATAAAGTATACGTTGCCAGGTGAATGTTTGGCTTCAGTCCTTGTGTAACTAGGCAGAAAAGGTGCGACACCGGCCTATGGAAAAAGGCCGATTGGAAATCAGCAATGCCTTAACTACATTTGAAAGGTAGGTCAGTTGCCTGATGGTGACACCTTCATGGATCAGTGCACATTGCAACTGAGCCCTGTCTGCATGATCCCTGACCATGCGCCTCAAGATGGAAGACAAAACTATGTTTCTATGTACAACAATAAAGTAGGTCAAGCCAATATTTGGTGGTAAATGATATTGCAAATAATTTTACAAGCCAATACCATTTGACTGGGTCTTGCCTGATTCCTAGAACATAGTTATGAACCATTCTGATATTCCTTTTTGTGTGTAACTATGCTGCTAGAAACTGCATCCTCATTTAAGAAGCAATTATCACCCTATTTCTAACTGCTATTTACTGTGAACTCTTTTACAAAGTTCTGTCTACATCATTCTTATCGATCATTTTATTATTTTGAAATATTTTGATGTTAACATTTTTGACTTTGGTGTAAATTTGTCATGCTTGACTCATCTGATTTTTAATGATCAATCTGCATCTGAATAACTCAAGCTTCTTATTAGATACTGTACACAAATATAAAAAAACATCCACTAGTACACCTTCTGCCTCTCCCATCTCACATAATGATATTTGGCAAAAATGTATGAATAGCACACCAAATATATGTTTCACCTAAATAATGACACTTCCTAGGGTGTAAGCAACTGTCAGTGCCACTTATGGAGATGGTAGATGTAACACTAATGCTCACTGTAAATCAATATTGAATTGACCTGTTTATCTGTCTACCTGTCATGTTGACCGGATCCTCACCCATGCCCCCGGACGTAAACACTGCGCTGTAAAAGTCTTTGGGCACATGTTTGGATCCGGATAATTACGTTTACAGGAACATCGTTTTATCATATTATTAAGATTTTATCAAGGTCTTTAATTGAACAGGAAAGCTACTCCATTAATAGTGAAATATTTACCTTTTTGCGTTTCCGAACCAAAATATACAACAGTCATTGGCACCAGATTAGCCTGAAAAGAAGACATGGTTGTGAAAATATGTTCACTAAATTTTATCACAACTTCAGCGGGAAATATGTATTGTCTGAAAGATTATGCATGTAAATCAGCATGTAAATTTGCCTATCTAATCAATACCTTAGATTGCGATGCATGGTGGAGACTCATAATGCAGTGTATTACAAAATACAATAATTTCATCAAAATTGTAATTACTTTATAATTACATATAGGTACTCTGGGTACATACCTCGTACAGCGTTGCCGAGTTGTCTTTCAAGATGCATTTTGGCGGAGATGTATCTGATAGGGGAAAAATCAAATAATCAAAAAAATAGATATGAAATCCTTTCTGCTATATGTCGAATAAATGGTAAATTGTACTATATAAAATGTAAATTGGACATTTGGTTAGGTGAAAATAAGTGCTTATATTGGTAAAGGGTCTATATCGGAAAATCTGTAAGAGTGAAATTATGACAACCAAAATACACAAGGCAAGGCATATTCCAATTAAAAACATTAGTCAGAATAATATGTTAATGATACTTTAAAAAGTTAAATTACAAAGTTCCATAAGCCATATACTTACAGAGGTAAAAGGGAGAATTCTTATCTGCAAGATGTCCCTTGACGAATTTTTGCAGGGCAAAGACTGAAAGAAAATAATAGCATATTTACGACAGGCAATGGCAAGGCAAATAATCCATACCAGTTTATTTAATCAGTATGGCGTCACACTCTCCTTATCGTAGTCCATGTAAATTTTACAATGGCGTCGAATCAATTTATATAGTTGGCACGTTGCCAGGTGTATCGTGGAGGCCCTGCAGTGATAAAAAGTGGGTGTGGTAGTTATTGTCCAATTGCGTTATGTTATTTCTCCGCACGTAGCAACGTGTAGACCAACACATCCGTACACGTAGCAACGTGTGCACCAAGTGTTCCGTACCGGGAAAATACGGACCACCGGTCCATAAGGGCGGAATTCCGATATACATCAAAACGGTACGTATTTAAGATAAATATGGCATGGGTATAAAGTAAATGTAATAGAATGGCGGTTTATTTCATCTTAGAAAATAAGCGCCAGTTCTATTGTACTCTGGACATTTGGTTCACTTTTAGATCATTATTCAGCCAAACACAAAGTCTACTTAAAGTATCTCACTAAAGTGGAGATTTAATGAAGGGGCAGATATGTTGAACTTACAAACTAAATGTCAGTGATAGGTGAGTTGTGTATATCTATATCTATTACAATACTTCTCCCATAGACAGACGTAGAGAACACATACCAGTAAAACGTGAAAGTTACAGGCAACTGTTTACTATGAAGCTACCTCCCATATATACACACACACAATGCTTACCGGTCTCCCTAGGCCTGAAGACGGCTTGCAGGACGAGGCGGTCCGGGAACTGAACACGGATGATGACTCGTGGGTAGCGGGCCATCCTTTCCTCTGCCGCCTGCCGCCGCATGGCCGCCGTCGTCAGTGGCTGTTCGCCATATGTCTTCCTGCAGGAGGAAAACATGTACATGCATACTGATCAACTTGTAAGAGCGACAATTTTCATCTTCTATTATATTCTTGATACCACCAAGATATGTGGGTTTATAAATCAAAAATCTAGATCGCTAATGTTAGATTTCCTTCAGGAATTCATATACTGGCTCTTAGTTACATATTAGGCCTTATTATGGTAAAACTGGATGAGCCATGACAGGAAGTTTGGCATAGTGACTTCATGAGGCAAAGCCGAGTGAAGTCCGGAGCCAAAACTCCAGGAGTGGCATGCGGTGGCCAAGATTAAAACAAATCAGGTTTTGATTTTATCCTACCCCGTCTCCTCGATTTTGGATTATTACGTGATAACAATTCTGTATGCCACTAGTGGTATATAAAACTCTGTATGCCAGTCAGCATGGCATACGGAAACTCAATGTTAAGCCTATGGAATTTTATATTAGGGGTAGGATAAATTCCAGTATCAAATTTCAGACTTTAGTGTGCGCTATTTACAATAGAAATGCCACGTTTTTGTTATTTTTATTTGATTTATTGTCACTATATATAACTATTTGAGGTACTCACTAATATTGGAAGGGGAATTAGTGTTCCTACAAGCGGAGGGCACAATGTTTGTATCCGAGGATACCAAGGAACCATCATGATTGGGGCTTGTTTGTTTGTGGTTTAACGTCCCAGGGGATCCTGAGGGTATATAGGGACTATCACTGATTTAGCTTTTCACTTTAGTAGTCTTATTTCAGACAATTCTTTTCAATGTTTTCAAATATTTTATTTACAATCAAAGAGATTTGTCTCTTTCAAAAACCTGATGATATCTTTCTTTGGAATAGTTTCAAACAACATTTTCATGTTGTTACTGTTTTTCAAGTACTTTCTTTCATTTTCTTGTACCCTTTTACAGTTCAGCAGGATATGCTGAACAGTTATGGGATTTTCCCCTTTCAGGAGATATTTGTGTGTAAGTCTGGAGTGACCTACTTTCAGATGGATCAACTTCACCTGTTCACTACGACTTAATCCCCCACAGTTTCTCTTCCCATTCACAGTTGAGTGAATAGTATGCAGTTTGTTTCTGTTTGGGAAACTAAATCTATGGTTAATCAGCTAATAAATACAGCATATAGAAGCTTACACATTGTTTTGAAGATCTGTATACATGCGTTGAACATCATTCAGCGTCAAATCAAAGAATTCGTCTGGAATGTCCTCTGTGCAACATGAAACGAAAGTAGATAGTTAAATTCAGCATTTACTTCAATGCAATGATACCATGTGATTTAAAGATGGAATTGAAAGCATATTTTCATGCAAATACATGCATCGGGGAATAAAATGTACATATGAGACGATCTACGATTTTACAGTTAAAGATAGGAATACACGTGCAGGTTGGGTATTGTGGATATGTATTTCCAACTACGATCTGTGGCACATGAAGAGGTTGATTTCTTCACACTTAAACCACGTTTAACAATTCTTTTTTCAACAAACAATATCGAAATTGGGATAGGAGTGGAAAGTAGCTGATTGGGATTCATTACTATGATACGCAACAAAACAAAGACATGAATTTAATTGTTCTGAATTACCCCTGCCAAAGATTTAGGGCAGGAAGCATATGGGGGAGGGCTTCAAGAATCAGTTGATATCATGAGAACTAAATATACGAGACATGTAGACATAAATACACGTATCATTCACAGCACCGACAAACGGTTCGTAAATTAAGCGTTTTGGGACCATTATATAGAACACGCACCTATAGTCCGTTTATAGACTGACCTATAGATCGGGCAGCTTTAAGTCCTAGTAGGGCAATAGCCCGAATAGGTTTGTGTATAATTGTTTATATCCGGAATATTCTGTCTACCTTGTGTTAAGAGTTATGAGGACCACTGTATAGTAGTTGGTCAATAAGAGAGATTATAATAAGTTTCATCTGGTGTTTGAATTCATACAGACATACCATTAGATGAGGCGATCCGTTCTTTTTCCTCGTCCAAACTGTACAGATGCGTTTCACGATCACAGGGTAGGAACTCCTCTGGTTTAACTTCGCTATTGATATAAGAATTGTAATGTCAATATAATACAATTTTTCTTCTGCTTGTATAGTTCAGATCTATCGATTTCTAGCCACGTTCGAAAAAGAAGATTTTCAAAAAAAATAATTTTAACCAGTTCCACTATATAGAGTAATTCCTGCACTGGCAGGAATGATTTGAATTAAATTGAATGATATTATAAATCATAACTGGAGTCCAGGACAGAATTATATAGAATATATAAAAGTCCATGTCTCCCATAACTATATTCGTTTCATGTCTGTTATCTCATGGACTCTTCTCTGATACCTAACAAATAAACCTATGAGCAAATGTATCACTTTTACTAACCAGGAGTATGGATTCCGTTAGTCACCGAGTGACGAAATAATATACATACGTTCCTCCCTACCACGTGACAACTATAAAATGGTGTTTTTAACGATTTCCAGGTATACGATAATAATCAGACATAGTGAGTGTCCCTGTGTATTCTGGTCGGAAATAATTCACTTCATTCTTTGAACTCTGGGAATATTTCTGACCAAAATATCTCTGAACATATTTCATTCAGGTGCACTGACCATGTCTCCATATAGTATTACATCGAGAAGAAATTTGAGGAGCAACGAGTTTGTACCAGATAAAGTACAGGCTTCAAAGTCAGGTATTATTATACGCCATTTAGATGAGCCATACCAAGGTACCTGTTTATTAATTCACAAAATAGTACAAACATGAAGTACTAATCTAAGAAAGAAGACTATGAAGTTGTTGGGTTTAGCTAGTTTTTGCCATAAAATCTCCAGGTTTCTGGCACATATAAAACACTGCTATTAAACATTACCTTAATTCATTACGATAAAGATCTTTCCCTTTAGTAGCCTCAGGAAGCTGAAAAACACAACCGACAGATTCTATGTATCAAACAAGAGCTAAGAATGTATTTTAAAATAGAAATATTGGCCTTTAAAGGCCAAATCAGCAGGTGGACACATTTAAAACTCAATAGAAGGTCCACCAAAAATTAATTACTATGAGATCAAGGAAGCCCACCCCCCCCCCCCCCGGAGTTGGGGAAGTTCATAAAGTAGTTTGTCTTTTTTAAATCCATGTCAAAATACTGAATAATAAAACCATATTGCATTGCCATAAAACTTGTTCAGAAAAAAAAATCATATACCTATCTTTACTTAGTTATGTTTCCATCTAGTGTTGGTTTGACATACTACAGGCTCCAAGTTCAAAGTGAGGCTGACCTTCAACCAGATACTTAGTGTTCTCATATGGATATAGGTATAGGGCATGTGCCAATATGCTTGGAGAGTGATAGGAACCACAGAGTCCTCTGGGGAAACATGACTGCACTACAATTCAAAGATGGCTGATACCCCCCCCCCCCCCATGCTATGAAATTAGGCAGAAATACATGAATATCATGCCAAATACAAGTTTAACCTAAATAATGACACTTCCTAGAGGGTAAGCAACTGTCAGTGCCACTTAGGGAGATGCTAAATGTTATACCAATGCTCCCTGTTAATCATTATTGAGTAAATTTCTGTTTCAGTATGCCCATTCCAGCCAAAATCGCCCCCCCCCCCCCCCCACTTTCAACAAATACTTGCATATCTCAGTAAATATAGAATCTACCTAGAAAATTCCACTTCCTAGCACCTACTGTCCTTTATCCTAATGAGGCATATTATATTATGATTCAACCAGTTTGAAGGGTAGAAATATGTGCATAAAGGAGTTTTTAAAAATGGACCTGTGACTACAATAGTCCCCCCCCCCCCCCCAAACTGAATTCACTATTTTTTTTAAATCCATACCAAAATACTAAATATACATTAATATGTATCGGAAAGGCATTGTACCACCATAAAACCTGTCCAAAACATAAATTATATTTCTTTCTGTACTTAGTTAGCTATAAAAGGCAAAAATGTGGTCAGGTCACTTAGTTACTCTACAAGCAGTTGTACTACAGTAGGCTATAGCCATAACCTAAAGACCAACCTCCCACCTGCTAATAATTGTGAATTAAAGGATATACCTGATAGGTCATTTGATCATCACTCAAATATATATATACTTGGATAAGCAAGATATCATAAATAAGCATGTAACATATTGCCAAAGCAATATTTTCTTTTATTATATAATGATTAGAATAGTAAAGGAGATGAGCAAATCTAAGATGTGAAATCAAATACTCGTTTCCATTCTATTCGAAGGATTGGTTCCTTTTTAAAGATTTTCTTCAAAGATAAGGGTATATTGTTTGATGTCCCTAGAATAAGAAGCCCATGGGCTGTGGCTCTCACCTTGAAGTTTGCGAAGGGGTTTGGTGCAGGTGGTGGTGGGGCGAATTGAGGCGGTGGCCGCTTGGGACGGGCCGACCGCTGTGCGGGGAACAGGCCCGGGAACAGGTTGGCTGCCATTGCTCGGGCTTGCTGTAAGGGAGATTCCAGACAAAGTCTTGGTTAGATATATTTTTATTAATGAATATCATGCAACGATCCATTATGATAATCAAAAATTGATCAATATGAGGGTCCTGTTATGTATACTTTTTTCTCGCAACGACAGTGTTGTTTGTGATTTATTGTTCAAGTATTGTCAGACAGAAACTCTCCATACACTGCCTATGATAGCCATAAGCTTACTTCAAATTTATGAGGTTTGCAAATCACAACGAAAACGAGCAATCGAACATTACTGATTATGCGTTCAGATACAAAGAGGTTTTTTATGTTACAATACGATGATCATCAATGTGTCTAACTAACCGTTAGGCTCCGCATGGTAGTTCTGTATCACACAGAATGTGGAATAAACATAATTTTGAAAAATAATTTTATAAACAATATTTGAAATAAAATATCCCTCTACCTCTTGTTCCGCTTGAGATAAGTCGTGGAAATCATCAGGGCGTATGACCTGTACACCTGGGATGTTCTCTAGCCGCTGCAGGCCAGCCTCTTGCCGTTCTCTCTCCTGCATCCTCTCCTCCAACCTACCCTCCCGCGCCGCCCGCGCCCCACTTGTAACGACCTCCTCCATTGGCTGGTCAGCAGAGGTGGCTGCTTCTGACCCATCAGCATCCATTGGTTCTCCCTGAGGACGAGCACTCTCCGTGGTTCTCTCGGCCTTGGAGGCACTGTGTTGTGATTGAACAGTTTGTGAGGCATCTGTTTCCATGGGGTCATCATCACTGCTGGGAGGTGGTGCCTGGTGGTGAGGGGCTGTTGTGGGGACTGGGGTCGCTTGATTCGTCTCCTGCGCCTTCGCTTTCAACTTAGCCTGCCGGGTCTTCTCCTTCTCGATCTTTTCTCGGATGTCATCTATGACGTTCTGATCTACTTGCCGATGAGAAAGCCTATGGAATGTATACACGCGGTTTCTATTAGAATTTCATGTAAAGTCCATATAACAACTACAATAACCTACTGGATTACATGTTAAAATATAAAGACGACTATTTGCTAAGAGAAGTGTATTTAACCATGAATCGCATCAATGTGGGATAAGAATATGAATTATGCAACTATTAATGAACCATCACCTGAGAAGAGCTCGACCGCCAGTCAAACCAAGTGCTCGTAAAGCTGTTTCTCGAAGAGCAAACTCCCCAATGACCTTGTAAAGAGACAAACAGACATATGCAAGCAGAGAATGAAGTAAGTGACATCTGATAATTTATCAATAAGATGAATTTACCAGTCATTTTGATGTTTATCACCATTTCTTAACCTGAGATGGGACTATGTATACCGTTTTGGGCATTACACGACACACACTTACCTCTTCTCGCATGTATGTTACCACTGCTTGGAGATCCTTGCTGCTTCCCTGTGTAAGCCGGTCCTTATACTCGCTGAAAATACAATGAGACCCCAAATCTATAAATCCTCTTTGATTCGCATATTAAGAGAATAAATCTTCACATAATTTCAAAGTGTCAGATGAAGGTGAGCAGAAATTATCCTTATGCATAAAACTACATTATGCTCCAAAGACAATTGTAAAAGTATCTGAATCTGACATATATGAGAAAAGGTTGTTTGAATTCTAACATTTTATAAACCGACTACATATATAAAGACTTGCATATTGTATTTTACACCTTTTTGCTCAAATACTATACCCCTTTGATGGTACTTATTACTTACTTTACTGTAAAGATAATTGGTTTAGATCACCTACCTATTGGGTTGTTGTTCCCAGTGCTGGAGGACTTCCCACAGCGTAGTCCCAGGAGTAAACGGGTGTTGGAGACGGGAGGATTCCACCTGGAGAGCTACTGTTACTTCGGACTCTGCCCGGGTCTACGATATGACAGAATTGGCTATAGCGGTGCAGTTTTTTAATCATTGTGTCTAAGTGAATAATCAAACATGTATATATGTATATATATCTTATGAAAAACTTATACTAATACCAATAGCACGAATGAGGGGATATTAAGCAAATTCATGTTTAGTAATTAAATCAAAATAATTAGATAAAGGTAGTTGCTGAAATCAATATTTACAATAGGTTAATTCACTATACCTTCTGCGATTTAATTAGCTCTAGCTTGGCGTGATTCGGTAAGCCAGCGAAACGAACATTCAATGTCACATCAAGCGATTTTCTGCCATGTCTGAAATCCATACAAACAAATGCATTGGGGTTTCACGAATTTCCCCAATTAAATATACACGCTCAACCGTTTAATTACATTGTAGGGGTCTTTTTTTATTGGGAGGGTCGGGAATTTGTAATTTAACGTTACGAAAAGAATAATATTACACTGTTTATCATGCTTATCAAAGTTATAAGCTACCGATTCTGAAAAAAAAGAATATGGGGAAGGTAGTTATCTAATACATTTTTAAAGAGAAATAGTGTAGTACAATCACAAGTGCTATATTCAAAGTCTGTTGTTTTTTAAATCTGTCGTACATGTACCAGTTCTAAGTTTAGAAACGTGGATTGTCTCTTGTGAGGTGGCACGTAGCCATGTTCAGCCATGGCATTTTTTCAGACAAGCTCCAACGTACGTGTCACACTTATTCACCACAGTGAATAAGTCGAAGATCTTGTTTATTTGTGGTCCAACATCCCATGGGACCCAGAGTGTATATAGATACCATCAAAGAGTACTATGCTGTTGGTTAGGTTTGCTTGGTCTTGGTTTGCTTGGACATATTAATATGTTTTTCTCTTAGGTTTTTGATGATCATTTTTGTAGTTCAGACATCACGGCAGCATCAGCGTATATTTACACTGCATCCATATGGTATAATAAATGACTAAGCTTGTCTATATAACTTGTTCTCAACTTACTTCAATTCGTATTCTTCAGCCGGTAGAAATCCTTTTTTAGTGCAAACCTCTTCCAAAATCTGAAAAATATAACATATTTACATACTTGAATCATCCTTGTAAATATTATAATCAAAATAGGCCCTGTAAGCTATGTCGTATATAATATAATATACAAAAGTGTAAAAAAAATAAAAATAAAAGTGTTAGCCAAGTTGGGACCCTAAACAGTAAAGTGCCAGTAGTCAAATAACCAACAGAGCTGAGACGTGCCCATCCTTATCTGATTCTGGCTGCCTCATCACTAATATTGGGATGTATACCTAGCCAGTGGAACCAGCCCTGCCTCAATGAAGATGAGGGCGTGAACGTTTTAGATAGACCCAGAAATTCCGCCTGCCTACATTCATATGGGAAAGCAGGACACAGTCTGCTTTCTAAGGCAATACTAGTAATTGGAACCATAAATGGTCATCTCTCTCTCGCGGTACCACTAAAACAGAATGTACACTCTCCATCATCCATGCTCTGAAATTGTAGTCAGACGTAGTGCGACTCTGTTCGTACCTCACTCACTGTAGGGAGTGCTTAGAAGGAAACTTACAAGTTATTTTCATCGAATGGGTTTCCGATTTTATCTCACCCCGTATAACATCATTTATTGATGAAATAACTTCCCAAATTAGCCATTGAGTATTGGGTTCAATACCATCACGGCCGTGGAGTACGAGTTCCTAACGTTAAACCTATGGGGAAAAATACTGGGGTGAGATAATAGCGGATATACAGCGTTATACAACGTATAACTATGAAATTGATGCTTGCGGAGGAGATGTCAAAGCTTCATCTTCCCTCCAAAGAAAAATTACCGAAAAATAAAAATACTCTGTCATCATATAAAGGTACGAGACGTCAGGTGAAGAGCTAGGTAAAATGTTCACGCCCTCATCTCCATTTCCTGTTGTGGATGGGGCTGGTTACACTGCTGGCTAGTGAAAAGCATGAGTCTGACTCAAGCAGGCCGGGGGCCAAGTTTTAAAACCAGCATCAAAACAACCAGCAAATTCTTATATTATCGCTCAAAACACTCAGCCATATAGCGGTGTCATCTTTTCTAGAGCAGGGTGAAGTGACATGGGTTAAGAAGGAAACTATTTAGATCTAGTTACATATTTGGACCATATGCAAAAGCTGATAATTCCTAAGTCAGTGGTGTTTTTCTCGTCATATTTTCAGGATCAGAGGTATGAATCGGCTCTTTTCAACTTCAAGAACTCAGACATTGTAAAACTCGGATATTCTGGTAAAAGTGTAGATATTCTAGTCCTCATATTGTCACCACCCAATTCAAAGACACCAATACATGTATAAAGACATAGAATGTCGGACTTACTTGAAGTATCTTAGTATTTGGAGTAATTTTAACTTTTTGACGGTGGCCCGATGGGCAGAGTACTTCCACAGCAGCTGCCATTTTGCTTAGTGGCGCCCTCTTCAGAGCAGTGAAGTTACTGGTCATTATCCCAGGTGGCGCAACAAGTCATGCGGGCCAAGGGGCGAAGCTTGGGTGGGTTCAGACAACTACCTTTCCCGTCACCTTATAAATGCTATATTACCGCCATAGAGCTGTACATCTCTATGATTACCGCGAACCAGTGAGATAAACTGTTCTCAGCATTGTCATCTGGAGAAGATTAGAAATTAAGTCTGCTCATCCAGCAAATTTCCCTCCCTACCGATTGGACTGCAAACCAGACTGCTTGACCTCATGTGGGCATAGGCCCTAGTGACTATTTCAGTTTCTGTATTTGAGGGGGGGATGACTTATTATAACTCTGATCATGTATACATACAACACTAACTTTCAAGGGGTCATCAAGATCACGGACTCATGTCAAAAATAGATCACGTGTATAGTGAAATCACCCCTAAGGGCTTGGCATTTAGATTCTTTTCAGGTGACATACTTGCCTCGTTGGATGACACTGAACAGGGGCGTACCCAGGATTATTTTTTTTGGGGGGGGGGGGGGGGGAGGGGGGCACACCTCTGAAGATTGACGAGGGTCCAGCTAAGAAGACCCTCCTGTGGGTCACTGGGGCAAATTAAGCCTTGGACGCACTTAGAATCCTGAATACAGTTTAATCTATAAAATCTGTTTCAGGAATGTGACCAGGGGGGTGTTTTATTTTCTGCCCGAGGAGTCCTGGGGCGCCCGGGGAGAGGTCCCAGGACAGTTTGGGTTCGATATTTCAAAGTCTCCCGGGGAAGGAGAGTCTTGGGCCAGATTCTAGGAGGTCTCCTGAAATATCGTTTTATTTTCAATCCTGGGGCCAGGAGAGCTCCTGAAAAGTGTCCTGCAACTCTCCTGGCCGGGGACACGTCTAGGGGTGTCGTGGGTGATTCAAAATAACAAATAAAAGCTATTTAATTCATTTGAACTATGGGAAATATATTTATTATGATTTTAATCAAAACTGGAGGTCTCAGATGGAGAATTACTTTGCTATTTACTTAGATTAACATACATTCATAAATGATTAAATTAGTTCCCAAAAATACCACTATGTGCCACCACCTGCAGTATACACAGCCTCTCTTTCAAGTCTCCTCAAAAGTCTCCTACAGGTTTATTTTCTCCTGGGGCTCTCTCAAAGGAGACTTCGGCGAGGATTTCTCTCCCTCCCGAGGACAGGGTAAATCGAACGAGATTGAGGAGATCTCCTGAAAATTATCCTCAATGTAGCTATCCCTCGTGGGCGAGGAGAGTCCCCAGGAGAGTTGAAAATAAAACGACCCCCAGGGATCCAGCTCCTCATGGGGGTCCAGGAGGCAAAGCCGCAAGAGGAACTTCAATTTCATGGATTACACAACCTGTACCCAGGTTTTTTTCTAGGGACAGGGGTTACACATCTTAGGCTATCTAGAACTATTTCCAGGGGTCTGGCTGCAAACCCCCCTCTTGGTGTCCAGGGGGCAAAGCCCCTGAAAACATTTGGATTCTATAGATTATAAAAGCCATCCCCAGGATTTTCTTTGAAGAGGGCCACACATATTAGGTTATCTGTGAATATTGTCAGGGTCTAGCAGAAAAGCCCTTTCTGAGGGTCCCAGGGGGCAAAGCCCTTGAATGAGCTTGGATTATATGCAATCTGTATCCAGCCATTTATTTCAGGGATGGGGGTTACCCTTCTTAGAGTATCTGGATATATCACCAGGGTTCTAGCAGACCTTGTATCATAAAAATTCTACAAGCTCTCCCTAAGATTTTGTTTCAAGGAGGGGGTTACATATGTTCAGCCATCTGGGAATATTGTCAGAGGTCTAGCAGCATGGCCCCACATGCAAAGCTAGCAGCAAAGCCCCTAGGATCACATGGCAATATTGCCAGAGGTTCAGGAAAGCCCCTAATGGGGGTCCAGGCAAATCCCTCTGAAACATTTGGATTTCATAGATTACACAAGCTGTCCCCAGGTTTTTGTCTCAGGGAGGGGGAGATACATACCTGAGACCAGGTACCAAGGGTCCATCATTAAAGTCCTTATGGAGGTCAAGGGGGTGAAACCCCCTGGCTATACTTGGATTTTACACTTATAAAAGCTATACCTAGGGTTATGTCTTGGGGAGATTTATACACCTGAGACTACCTGGGGAGATTGTCAGGGGTCAGTCGCAAATTCCATCTGGTAGTCCAGGGGGCAAACCCTGGAAACATCATACATCATACAAGTTGTTCCAAGGATTTTGGTTCATGGAGGGGGTTACATACCTGAGACTACCTAGGAATATCAGTAGGGGTCCAGTGGCAAAGTCCCCCCTGGGGTCCTTTGGACAAATCCCTTAGAAGGACTTGGCTTTTATACATTATACAATTTGTATCCACAATTTTTTTCAGTGAATGGGGTGGTCACAGACCAAAGATTACTTGGGAAGATTAGAAGGGGTCCATGAGGTAAATCACCCCTAATAGCTTGACATTTAAATTATTTTCAGGTGGCATACTTGCCTTGTTCAATGACACTGAAACAAGGGCATATAGGCATGTGCTTATTCGGGGCAGGGTGGGGGGCACAATTTCTACTATCTTAACCACATTCCCCTCAAGTAGCATTCACCAGGGCCATACCCAGGATTTAGTTTCAGGGGAGGGGAGCACACCTTGGACTACCCTGGATGATTGGCTTGGGCTCCAGGGGGCAAAGCCCCCAGCAGCACTTAGAATGTGTTGATTATACAAGCTGTATCTAGGATTTTGTTGAGGGAGGGGGTCATATGCCTGACACTATCCAGGGGTCAAGAAGCAATGCCCCAGTTGGGAGGGGGGTCCAGGGACCAAAGCTCCCGGAAGAATTTGGATTTTTATTTTAAAAAAAACATCTTAGGATTGTTATGGGGATGGGAGCCATACACTTGGGATTACATGGGTACCTTGCCAGGGGTCCAGCAGCAAAGCCTCTGCTGGGGATCCAGGAGGCAAAGCCTCAAGATTCACTTGGGTTTTAGATTTTATACAAGCTGTATTGAGGATTTTGATTGAGGGAGGGGGATCGTTACACACCTGAGACTACCTAGAATGTTGCCAAAAGAGCAATAGCATAGCTCCTCTGGGAGGTCCAGGGGGCAAAACTTTTGGAAGCACTTTGGTTTCAAATATCATTTATACAGTCTATATCCATGATTTTGTTTCATGAAAAGGGTTACACACCTGAGACGACCTGGGGGATTGTGAGAAGTCTAGGGGCAAATTGCCTCCTTTGGGATCCAGGGGCCAAAACCCCTGAAATGTTTGGCAGGGTCTCCAGAAACAAAGCTCCTCCTGGGAGTTTAGGGGGTGAAGTCCCTGGTCGCAGTTGGATTTCTAGGTTGCCAGGGGTCCTGTAGCATAACCCCTCCTTGGGGTACACTCATGAAGCCCCAGGATTTTTTAGTGAGGGGGGTCACACACCTGAGATTATTTGGGAATATATTGAGTGGTCAAAAAGCAAAGCTACATGTGAAGATTGCCAGGGATCCAGTTGCAAAAAACCATCTGGGAGGTCCAGGGGTCAGAACCCCTGGAAGCACTTGGGTTTCATAAGTGCTTCTTTAGGGATCCAAGTGGGGAGGGGGTGAAGCCCCTGGGTGTACTTGTATGTCAAAAGATTATACAAGCTATATCCAGAATTTAATTCCAAGGGGGGGCACACAATTGAGGCTATTTCTGAAAATTACAAGGGGTCCAAAAGGAAAGCCTATCCTCAGGGTCAAGGGGGCAAAGCCCCTTGAAGCACTTGCATTTTACTGTGCCTAGGATTTTGTTTTCAGGAAGGGGTTTTACAGACCCTGATTGCATGGGAAGATTGCCAGGTGTCTGGTGGCAAAATCCATCAGGGGGTCCAGGGGGGCAAAGCCTGCAGAAGAACCTGGCTTCTATATTTTATACAAGATACCTCTTGGATTTTGTTTCAGGGACCAGGATGGTTACCGATCTAAGGCTATTTATGAAGATTGCAAGGGCCCTTAAAGTGCTTCTTTGGGAGTCCAGGGGCCCCCTGAAGAGCTCTCTCTCTCTCTCTCTCTCTCTCTCTCTCTCTCTCTCTCTCTCTCTCTCTCTCTCTCTCTCTCTCTCTCTCTCTCTCTTTTGGGGACATATTTGCTTTGTTGAATGATGTATATATGGTAACAAGGGCATGTAGGGGGATGGGGGTGGGGGGCACACATTGGACTACCTTACATGCATCCTTCAAGTGTGTCCGGAGGGCCCAAAAAAATAGAATTAAAAAAGAAAGTAAAAAAAATACCCCCAACCCCACCCCTAGATAGATTTCAATATCTCATGTATGTGTAAATATCCCATTCTTGTATAATGCTGTAACTTTTTAACTATGATAGATAGAACAAAAATTCAAAAAACAGTATGTAAAGAATTTTCAGTCAGAACAGACCATCTTTGGAAAAATATCGGGGGGGGGGGCACGTACCCCCTGTGCCCCCCCCCCCCACCCTGGGTACGCCCCTGTGTTTTGCCTAATTATCTCGCTCGTCAATGTCTTTATTGATCCTACAGTCTAGTAACATCTATTTTTTTTATCTTCAGAGAAAAAAACCCTCAGAGATATTACAGCTGTTGAAGTCGGATGTTTACCAGTCATCTAAAGTTTCCCCCGTGGACTGCACCTCAGACAGGGTTCCCCGAAGACGACTCCCAACAGACACAGCGTGTCCCTGATTAGATGAATAAAAAGAAGGTCTAGTGGGACTGGAAAGCTTCTTACAAATCACAATGTCAGTGATGGGGAAAGCACCCTGTTGGGGTGAAGATAAACTCACCAGAAAATTGAGGCACCGGTGGTCTTCTTCCCACTTAAAATCTCGCATCGTGAAGTGCGCTGCAGACTCTTTGCAAGCTGTTAGATAAGTGGTGTTCCTGTAGCTAACCCACATCAGTCAATAACTCATCAAGGACCAGTTTATTTGTACAACATAATGCATCTAGTTAATCATGTGCGTACTGTTTTTGCCAGAATATAGGAATAGCCAGCTTGCCTTGTTAAATCGGCATAGGTTCATCCCGTTAAAAAATTTCACGTGTACATTTGCAACACCTATTAAAGGTGCTGTAGCCAATGTAGATCTCTACGCGGGTAATTGTCTGGTGTTGAGAATATCTTAGTTACTAGATGTTCTTTCATGGCATTTCCATAACACTAAACGTAAATGTAGTGTCACGCATACACATTCAAATCATTTAGAAATTATGAAAGATGGGGGAGGAGAAATGGTACTAAAGTAACGATATCTGAGTGGGTGTAAATCAACAGTGTGGATAAATTGTACGGTGGGTAATTGTTCAGGGCGATCTTTTACTGGATAAATAACCAGCTGATAGATGTTCGGGTAGGCAGGTGTCCAGAGGATATATTTACCTGTCACCTTGCTTCTAACCAGATCCAAGTCCCTACATTTACTGTATGAAGAAATTTTCCCAAATAAGGTCATACAGTTGTATAGAGAGTTTATGTAGATCTACACCTGTACTGGAGACAGCTACAGTGAACACTTAGACGTTGTGTCGCTCAGATACTTGGAGAGTATCACTTTTTTAAATCATTGGTGGTACCCAGGTGCGTAAGACATATAAGACACCCCCAATCCCCTCCGGCCTTTGCACTAGTGCAATGGTATAAACATAAAAGTGTTTCTCTCAGGTGCCAACACCCCTTTCTTCTCTCTGATCGTACGGAGGCGGCAGCTGCCTAGATTTCCCTTCGAAGGCCATAGTGTAGGTGGTCGACTCCGACCGGCGGGTGACGTGATTTGTTCAATGTCAATTATTTCCTGCAGATTTCGGCAATGACGCGTTGTTGGGGCACCTAGTCGGAGTCGACTCATATGATTGCTACTGGATCCCGAATGCAATCTTATTTTCCGGTAACTGTTACTTTTTAGTGTCCCGATGTTTCATGTCTCATCTGATACAGAATTCATAAACAGAATTTGATGGCCAGATATCGTTGAGTACCTTCCCTTCTCAGCCGTGTATCATTCAGACAGACACCCATTAAATGATGTGGCACAAACATCATTTCCAATTACACAATTGTAACCACAACTCTGATAACCTGGAATGAGATGAAAATGCGCCAGGTAATATCTGACCCCTTATTAACTGAAACTAATATTTCATTTCAAACGGTCTTATTACTGTCCCGAGAATGCAGGCAAAGTGTAATTACAGTACCATAATGACTTGGCTTGACAACGTCTTCCATTGTCTCATTTGAGGATATGGATTTCATTTTGAAGGATTTCACAGATGAATGTGTGTAAATTAATGCCAGACGTCAGGAGTCATTTATGTAATCAAGATGGAGGATCGGTATCGTCACATTAAGGAGACATGGACTGGACTGAAAAAGTAGATGGAGGTAAAGAAGATAACATTATTATTAAGAGTTTTCGTGTTGGCTTCCGGTTTGAACAAACAAAACTGGCCAAGTTTGAAATGAATAGTGTCTCTCTCTTACAAAATAATATTCGTTCTTAAAGGAAGACATTGTATACAGACCAAATTCTTCGGAGAATAAGAACATTCCTTTCAATATTTGATGATGTAAATTTCATTTCCTGGGTATGTCTACTGCTAGACGTGTGTCATGGAGAAAATGCTCTTGAAGAATTTGTGGCCCATCCTAATATAGCAACGCATTAGCTCCGTAAAAGTACAACCGTTCTCTTGCTCCTGTGCTTCGAGTTATAATATCACACACAATGACGAAAAGTGTATTCCATGTATTGTTAGGTCCCTGACGCCCTGCCACTCTAATTTTGCTTTCCTTCGTTGCCATGTACGGCTGCTGCCAAAATATAGATGAAGGGGAAATACAGGTCAGTCAATGAAGATGCAGGAAGCATCATCAAAAAGAAAACTGCAATTGCGGCCTTTTGCGTGTGTGGGGTAGGATCTTTAATCTAGAAGGTAGAGTGTGGTCGTGTGGGGTTCAAAGAATCACCTTAGACCTTGGTAAAAAAGAAAAAAGACCAAGATTAACTGCTCCTAGGCCTGGTGAGGATGCTTCTGTTCGATCCAGCCCTATAGGGTTACTTCTAATATAGGTGTCTTTTAATGGTTTTGATGTGTATTTCAAATGAGTGGAGCAGAGTGGAATAGGCCACTAGATACAACGGGATAGAAGGAAGTGATGTGAATATGATTTTGATATAAATATTCTACCAAAATACCAACGAAGCGTGAACTGGTATAATTTGGTCAACGTAGAACTAAATATCTGAAGATTATACGTCAGCTGCCAAGAGCATTAGTATATTCAAACTGTGTAGTGAGTACTATCCTCAGTACATCTTGTCCATGGAATTGTTAGTTAGGTTGAGAGAACCAACAGTAATAGTGGTAGTAGTAGTAGTAGTAGTAGTAGTAGTAGTAGTAGTAATAATAGAAGTAGTAGTAGTAGTAGTAGTAGTAGTAGTAGTAGTAGTAGTAGTAGTAGTAGGGAAGAAGATTCGCCAAAGACAGTCATTATTAGTCCTGAACCATTTAGAGTTGGCTTCACTAAGAATAGTTAATACAGTGTGGTTGTATATATGGCTATGCATGTTTTATTTCATATCAGCTAAAACTAAAATTTACACAAATGACCCTATAAGTCTTCTGTACAACTTCGTCACTTGACTCTCCGATTTGTCTGCCCATGGGTATCCCTATCCCGCTCTAAAAAAAACCAGCAATCCAGCAGCAAATATTACCAAAACCACAATCGCGCATCCATCGCAATGTTTTCCCCTATTTGATTTTCATTTTCTTTACATGATCAATCTCATCTGACCAGCGATTTCCCTCATCACTCATACTTGTCACAATTATTTTGACACAATCTTGATTGATTACCCATATACTATATCAAATCCTCCTTGCCATTTTTTTTTCATTTTTCCTCCGGCTACTTTATCAATTCAATTTTACAGATTCAATCTTCATTCAGTATGTGAATAATCAATTTATTGTTTTTGCTCTATTCATTTACAGAACTTATTTACACTCCTGTTATATATTTCAATTTGTATTATTTATATTCATGATTTATATAGGATATATTTTGATAGAGCTATATATAATTGTAATATTTACATTTCTTTACAGTATATCCATATTTATGATATGCATTTTTAGGAAGGTGCAAGATTCAAAAGTCTTCTGCGAGCCAGAGGAATGGCTTTGACTGAAGTCGACCTCACCTTGACTCGACATGAATTAATGATCTGTTTAATAGTCATCTCCAAATGAACAGATCACCAATTATCATAATCGCAAGCAATTATTCTGATTATGCTTTCCATGACTCAAGCTCTTTGACGAAGCTGTAACAGGGTTTATGTTATATATTGTCAGATGCCTTTGGAATTCCTCCTTGATTAGTCCTCGGGGGCGGGGGGCGGATTAATATCTCCAGTTCATCAATAATGAACTTCAAGCCGGGAGTGCTCATCAGAATCACCTCCAAAATAGCAACAGCTCATCGTTGAGGGGGAAAACAAGCTTCCTGTCTTTCTGTAACCTGTTGCAACATTGATAGACCTTGATATTAGAAGCAGTTCACCCACGTCCTCCTATGGTGAAACAGGGCTGGCTTTTATTAAAGCTATAATTGTATGCGAGTCACAGTTTATTTATAGGTACACAAGGCTTTGGCGTATACGGAAATTACTGGAACAATATGATGGGATATTCTCTTGAATTTAGCAAAATTGTTTCCTCGTCGCTCATCTACTGTAAATTTCATGGGCAGATAGAACCGTTCGAAGCGAAATAGCTATACGATAATTACAAGAACATGCTAAATGCTATTAAATGGTACACATGTAACGTATATATATGTGTGGGCAGTATAACATACAGAGCTCTAGAGATGGGGCTAAAAGCAGTCCACTGATAGCATGAAAATTGTTTCAATGAAATGTGGTAAGAAATGGAGGTTCGAAACCATCAAAGGAACTCGTGAGAAAGTGCGCATCTGCTACGCAGTCTCACCAGAAAATTAATTACTCTGCATCCCTGAAAGGGAAACTGTGTGTGTGACTGGTTATTTGTTGTTATCCATGTGTATTCAAATAGAACACCACTTGGCGTTTCTCCTCATTATTCTATAATCGAGTTACATGTATTTCCTCTATACTCTTTGATAAGTACAAAAACAATGAAGCTATGATTAGACATTAAAGATTTTGTTCAAATTTCTTTATAAAATCATATGGTATATCTTTTGATATTTCAGCTTGGATACGTTAACCGTCATATTTATGACATCACAAATCTCATGAATACACAGGCCCGTTTCCATTGGCCGACGAAAACAGTGCAGATATTTTTTTTCTGTTCTCCTAATAGCCTATTCCCATTAGCCATCACCGATATATAAAGTCAGGAACCACCTACGGACCTTTGCCACTGCTGACGCAAAATGTAAATAAGCTATTAAGGGAACACAGAAAATCTACGCCGTTTTTGTCGGCCAATGGAGAAGGGCCTATTCGTATTGCCACTACCTTCCTGTCATTACCGTTTCCTAAATAAAATGGCCGTGATATCTGAAGAAAGACTACATAACTTAATGTCAATAAACACTTGCATAGGAATGATCATTCTTCCTGGGGCGTATATATTCTCGAATAAGAAACAGAAATACGTGTGTGTGTGAATAAGCTTTATTTATCACTGCACCCGTTGAGTGTTTGGAGGCGTCGCTGTCACGTGGCGCCGGTCAGCAGGGAGAACCACTTCCGGAGCGTGGCCGGGCTGGTCCGACAAGACGCACAGCGCGTCACCAGCTTGTGCAAGCCGTACATGCCCGAGTGAGACAAGCCATGTATCCCGAACACCTCCCCGCGAAGAAACTGCCCCACCGACTTGGGCGACGGGCCTGTTGTCCAGTTCGGGAAAGGCTTGCTATTGTTACACACAAGCCCCATTCTACTAGGCAATAATCCCGTGACGTATACGTCCTCCATGGGCACTAACACCGCGTCCCGATAGGCGGCGCCATAATGAGCCCTGTAGAGGGCGCGTGCGATATCTGACGTCATGGCGTATGCCGTACCGGAACAATATGGCGGATAGGTTGCGGCTGGATACACTTCTCTCTCCACCTTCCACTGGCCGTTCCGCTGTACCTCAGATTGAGCATGCATGGAACCGATGAGCACTCCAGTGCGCGGTTCACTCAAGAGGAAGGAGACAATGGTGGATATATTCATGAAGGCGTCGTCGTCCGTCTTCAGGACGTACGTCGCGTTGGCACAGAAAGCCTGGATCCAGTCCAGGGCCAGCACAGACTTCACCGTCAAGTTATTGTAGTTATCCCTGAGCTCGTACTGAACGATATCCCGGTACATGACCACCTCCCGGCCCACGACACGCTCTTCCAGGGCCGACGTGCTCGAACCCAGGAGGAAGAGGAACACCACCCTCCTCTGTAGGGTATAATCCCGAACGATAGCACCCCAGGTGTCCCGGATGGCGTCCCGCCGGTACCGGTGAGACGGGTGGGAGTGGATGATGACCAGTAGAAATGGATTCCTGATAGAAGTGGAATCCTCGTCGAAGCGGCAGAGCTGCGGTTGGCAGATGACGAGACGGGCGCGGCACTCGGCAGCCTTCCCGTTCGCCCGGCACACACCGCTGTCCCTTCGGTGTCTGTCACTCACCTCACACACACCCCTAGATGCATGCTCTCTCGGAAGGTCTGGTACCTCTACCGATATGTCTAAGTTTCTTGTCTCCCAGATAATTTTATCGCGATTGCCTATCGCAATTGCCGACCTTTGGTCAATATCCGAGGACATTTTGAAGGTCGTACTGGTTCTGAGTTCATTGCTACCCCCTCCACTTATTAAAGGTTTTAATATATTTCCTTTTACTTTCAAAGAATCATCTGCAACTTGCCCTTGTGTTGACACAGCAAATTCGCCATGAGGCATTGCTGACTCACCCACTTTACCACCTTCCGATACCGACTCGTCAATATCGCCTCCATTTTTTACAGCAGTATCAACCCTTCCCCCAGACAGCATGGACCCATCCATTTGTTGTGGTAAGGAGCTTGGCAAGCTACCCCTTTCAATAACAGCAACATTTTTGGCGTCTCCCCGTGGGAGCGTTGGTGGCGGCCCGGGGGATTCGCCTGCAGCGCTTTCCGATAAGTATCGACGTTTCATGACCACTACCTCCCCGTAGACCCCCCGCCTCGGGTCTGGCACATCCGAGATAAATAAAGGTTTCAGGCTATTATTCTGTGAAATAAATCCAGCAGGCTCGGCCAGCAGCTTCAACATGTTCCCCAGACCCTTTGTGAACGGAGCCCTTCCGACTGGCTCGTCAACATCCTTCTCACGGGGGCCTTGTCTAGGAACCCCCTCCAGGGTGAAGGCCTCTCTCCTTTGATCGTTGGGAGAAGCAGCCCTCGAGCCAGCCACGCCCTGCTGTGACACTGTGCCTCTCACAGTGTCCGGTGGTTGCCTATGGTAGTAGGTGCTAGCACCACCATGCGGCAGTCGGCGGGGGTGGGGGGCGCCCTCCATGTTGCTTCGTGCCACCATGACGACGAACAGGTATCCAAGGACGCCGACACAGAGGACGAGGCGCTTCCACATCTTGACACCTGTATTGAGCATGTTGTCAGCTAGCAACGGTCAGACCTGGAGAGAGATACAAAAAACATTGTTATCATTATCGCTGTATGCGGGTTCCTCGATGATTATAGAAAAACAGATCATCAATGAAACATCATTGGGCTGAAATGACTTCCGTTCTGAAAATAGATATGTGAAATAAGAAACGTGACCGTATTATGTTGAATATACACCCTTTGATAAAAGTTAGATTTGTGCTTTATGATTATTGTCAGTGTCAATGCGAGCAATAAACTCACAGAAGAACAATACCTGCTGAGCAGTTTATTACATATCGCTCACGACTGACAAAAACCTTCTTCTTTTTTTTGCTTTGAATGACATACGAGCCATTTAAATCTGTAAAGTTTTCCCATGAAAACGTTTGTATATATGATTGCAAAACCACATGTAAAGCTGGGTGTTGCTGATGCCTGAAGGCACTACTTCAACAAAGAATGCCTCCATGAATTCAAAACCAAAATTGTCCAACTTTGATAATATGCATTTGTATTCCAATGACCTGTCATGATTCTGTTTATGATGAATTCGATAATTTAAACTACCCAGTTGGGTCTAATGACACACATCTATTTAATAATTAACTAACGTGTCGGCTGTGCTGGCTGCCGTAATCTGTGTGTGGTATTATGTCAAACAGCCCGGCTGCCTTGTTGTATGTCCACGGGCCCTGTTTGAGTTCCACAGGCATTGATTTGTTATCGATCGCAGTCGTTCCTGCTCCAGGTGCTCTGTCATTACTTGGTGCAATTTCCCCGGAGTCCTTGCCCGTCGTGTCATTACGCTTCATACATTCACACGGGGCGTGATTTCCTAATGTTTTCTGTACCAAAAATGTCACCCCTTTATCTTCCACACAAAAAATTGTATATTCAATCCCTTTTGTACTATCTTAGGACATAATTGTGGATTTGAGGAAATTATTCTGTTGTCGTGATTCAATTCCCGATAGGTGTGATGAAAATAAGATAGAATGGGGTAATCCGAAATTTGGTAATTTATTCTTATTACGAACCAAATCTAGAATATCCTTTCTGTGGGGATGCTGACGACTGCACGTTATACTTATATGTCCGTGAGTGATATGCTCATCCTATACAGTTGTAGATGTTCCTAGGTAGCCTTACTTGCACGTGACAACGATGCTATTTACAACAGCTCGGTGCTTCATATTTCTATCTCTTTTTGTAAAGGAAGCGCGGGCGAGTAGGGCCTTCTATTTTTAGGACGTCAATGAATGGGCTGGGGGCTGGGGATAAGAAGGAGAGAGGGGGCCAAGCACTGGTACGAGCAATAGGATATTGGCATTGTTAGGGGACTGCACGACACGTATTCACAGCGACAGTCGTTAGTAGATGAGGGTATAAAGGGATGGAGGGGTGGCCGCACAAAAGTTGCGCATGTATATATGGGGAGGATGGGCCAGGATGAGTGGGCGAGAGCAACAAGGGAATATAGGTAAGAGGGGAGTGCGGTAGAAAGGTTATTCAGATATATGGATACATAAATTCTTCTAGATGTATTCATAAATACATATACAATGGAGTGATTGAAAATGGATAGGCAAAAGAGACAGGGAATAGAGAAAGGACCGGAGGAAGAGAAAATGATAGGAGGGGGCGTGCTGAGATGGGATATGGAAGGAGGAGAAGACATGAGACTGTGAGGAAGAGTAGGAGAGGGAAAGTGAAGAAAGGATTTAATAGAGAGATGCAGTATTCAGGTGGTAGAGGTAGCAATAGGGAGAAACTGCGGACACGATGGAGGAGAGAGATGGATTTATCTGTAAAGGGAGTGTTCAGCATTAAGCCAGCCTGTATCATTCACTGTCTGTGCGTGGGAAACAGCGATGAACTGTATGTTTTGTGGTGCACCACATCACATCGTTCTTGTGGCAGATGGACTACTATAATGTGCTTTCGACACGGACAGCCCAACACGTACACAATAAGTACACACGCTTTGTAACTGGCAACATCTACGCGGTCTGTATCACAATGGAAGAGCTTTCGGCAGGCTCACATCCTCACACACACACACAACCTCTCTGTTCTGAAGTCACACCACCGGTGGCATTATGGTATGGAGATAGAATATCAATGGCTTACCCATACCAGGTTATACCCCCCTTGTCCCCAGTCTGGACTTGCAAAAACACGTAGGCCAGACACGTCCACATGATGTATATTTTCTAAGGCAGTTCAAGATGACCTGCCTGAAAAATATGTCTGCTACTTCGTTGTTTGAAGTGCAAATAGAACAAAATATAGGCAAGCGATTTATGGCGGTGAAAGTACGTCTGATTAAAATCGGTGTCATGTTCCATAACTTTTACCATTTACATGCTTGACAAAGAACAATATGGAAATAATTATCAACGTATGTATTTCAATTGCTCTCAGGATTAGTAATGTATGTACATGAATCTCACTGTTTCTTTCTGTGTCATTGATTCTATTCATACATGCATAACAATGATATACAGTTTGCGATGAAAGAATGTATATATGCCATATTTCATAAGCCTCTTAAAACCTCTTATATAAAAAAACCAACAGGTTCGTGTTTGATAGACTATAGGAATAAAAACAAGACAATCTATCAAACTGTTTTCCAGACAGAAAAGCTCTAAGGTGTCATTATGTCTACTGACAAATACACTCGTGTGACCAAAGACAGTCGAAGTATCGTCTGCTGTTGTAAAGGCCACTCCTACATCACGCTACCGGTCGGATACGTGAAAAACACACATAACAGAAAGCCTCCGGTCAAAATGTCGTCTGCTGTCATTTGTAAACACCGGTAAGGCAAACAACGGAATAAAAAAACACCATCGCCTGACACATCGTCCACACTTTCAAAAGACCATGTAATTTTAAAATTATATATATTTGCTGGTCATTGTTTAAGCATGATTATATATATATACCCGAGAATCATACAATCAGAAACTTTGGGGAGTACATGTATTTGATTTTATATAATGTAATGGTCATGATAATCTTTTCATCAAAGGCAAGGAAATTGAAGAAGCCTTGAAAATAAAGTTTAGTTTACATCTTGATGGTCTCTAGAAGTGTACACTAGGCTATTTAAGTTACAATGAGGACTCTTAAAAACACAATTACACGTAAATATAAACCACTTCACATTTTTTTCTTGACAGAAATTTGTTTGTTCATTATTGTCCTCGGGCAGCACCAGCGATGAAGTTTTAGAAAATCACCCACCGGTGTTACCTGTATTTGAGAACGGAATCAGTCTGTTTAGATATGCCGTGGATATGGCAATTTGAGCTTGATTTCCTATTATCCTGTCTTTTGACATTGACAAAGATCTATAGGCATGACTTAATTTGGTATATACTTTTCAGTAATTGAGCAATTAAGGTGCAACTTTTGATTCCGCAGCGATAAAAATACCCATTTATTTTCTTGTGATGACAAGCCTGTCTCATCTACACCTCCCAACGATGATACATTACCACTTTAGGTATTTCCAACAGACCCTTGTTTTTTTATGAAAAGAAAAAGCTCTCTTTCATATCATACGTTTCCTACGTCCAGAAGTTTTGAAAACTATAAATCCTGCGTTATAAGTATTACAAGGAGACTCTCATATATATATTTTATAGTAACTTAAGGAAATCATGTTTTATCTATTCTTGAGCTTTGAATAAAAAGTGTGTTTCCTTTACCTCACTATGCACCCAGGCTGATATGCTGACTCAATTATTAGAGATCACCTTACATACTGCGGCTATATTCAATGGATGCATTCCTGTCACTCGGCGAACATCTAAGCCAGTCTGCTCTCTGAATACATGAATATGTATATATATATATATATATATATATATATATATATATATATATATATACATATATATATATATATACATATATATATATATACATACATATATATATACATATATATATATACATATATATATATATATACATATATATATATATATATATATACAGGCATCGAAGAGGAAGCTCGCCAAAATATAGCCAGGCCTGTATCTGTTCCACCGGAAGGCTTCATATTAAGCCTACATTGCTGTCTATAGCGTCGGTCATGTGTCATATGTAATTTTCGCCCCTTGACTGCCTAATGTGTAGCAACTCGGACAACACGCAGTTAAGCTGGCCGCCCGATAAACGTATAGCACATAGCAATTTATGTTTCTCTGCGAGAATGACTGTAGCTAATCTAAGATAATTTGTTTTTCTAGGGGTCCTAGTCGTGTCTGACCTTCTATCCTGCCTCGTGATCTGTGTATCTCTCTGTATATCCCACCCTGCTTCTCGACAGTTTTTATTTGCGAGTTGGCAGTGCGTTTAACTCATACACCCGTCAAGCTTCTTGTACATTCCGATATGATGTATCTCCAGGCTGTTCTATGGTATACATATCATAAAAAATATATAACCTGATAGAGTTCAGATATGAAATACAAACACTCAATGCTCGTCCACACAATTATGATGATGAATCATTTATGTTTGATTCTTATCAAAATTAATTTATTCATTTCATATCAGTTCTTAAACTGAATAACTAAAGACGGAAACACTTTGAGCTATCTGTAGATATTACCAAAAATCTTGAATACATTGTACGCATCGATATGGACTCATATATTTTTGTTTGAATACAACGGGACATGTTTTGAGTCTGCAGGTGGGCGGCTGACCTGTACGCTCCCACCACGGCCTGGGGCCCGTCACAGCTGGCACTGACCCGCCATGCTGACCCGAGCCTTCACGACTCCATGCACCACCCATGGACCCTGGGAAAGTACACAGTGGAGGAATGGAGATGTTGCTGGTACGCCATGTACATAGACAAATGTCGTCTGCTTCGCCGCGACGGTCGCGCTGACTGACGTATTAACGGGGAACGTGGACAGCTGAGGTCTCCAGAGACCAGGTGGTTCCAACTAGTCGATGCTACACACCGGGGGCGAGCTGGAAACAAGCCTTCCCTCTCCCTCTCTCTCCCCCATCCACACCCCTAACAACGCCAGGATCCACTTTCCCACAACGTCCGTCTTTATGCCCAGGGAGCATCATCGTGGTAACGTCGTGTCGAGCTTCTATAGAATCTATCGTCCTATTTATGGAAATATGCAAGTGAGAAGCAGATATTGTCTTCCACCTGAATAAGAAATAAAAATGGGCGACAGACAATGGATGATGGATGGTAAGTAGTGGGTGGCAGGAGATAGGCAGACAAGGTGGGTGTCAAGAAGATACCGCCTTACAGTTGAAGACATCAGATATGAAGGATGGAAGCGCAAAATGTGCGGATGGTATAGGCTAATAAAATAAGTAGTATATGTAATGGGTAGTAGGTGGCAAGAGGTACTAAAGATGATCAGGTGGTAGCCGGTGGGTAGCAGGTGGATTGAGCTGAGGGTATAAAGGAGTGTTTGGTGGCGGATGGCATGTAAAGAGTAATCGCTAATCAAGCTGTGCTGCAGGACATCCCTCCTAGCTCCTCTTTGATTTATGAAATCTGAAATAAATAGAAATTCTCACTCATTCCATTGTATAACCCTTTTCTTAAATCCGCCCTATCATCTGCTCTCGTTGCTCATCTTTATGATAAGATTCTACCACTCGAAATCGCAATTTCTCCCAGCCGACCAGTCTCATTTGAAGTCAATAAGTCCAGTCCTTAACCGATACACTTTCCCACCGATTCAATATTCCCCAAATATACATGTCAACGGACCCAGTTAATCCCAACCCGCACAACCTTCTCCTGAAGCCCTTTCTTCTTGCCTTAATCCACCATCAATCTGAAGTCATCGATCCTTTTCACATTGGATCTCTATCTCCTTCATCGCTCGGTCCCTGTACACCTGACCCTGCCCTCTCCATCAGTCAGTCATGACAGATTCGATCGCTCCAAGCTATGACGCAGACTGTTGGTATATCTTAATCCACCGAATACTATGAAACTTATCCTTGCCTACCAGCTTCATCCTTCTAAACTTACTACCTTATTTCAACTTATTCACATTACATAAGTTCACAGCAATCCAATCTCCTTTCTGAAAAATCCCACAATCAACCATCAACATTCCTATCCAATCAACATGGACAGTACAACTTCACCCCCCACCCTCCCCAAAAGAAAAAAAAAGAAGAAGAAAAAAGAAAACCTCAATCCATGGTCATTCTTCTTCACGTATATAGCACTAGACAACCTAATGAGGATCATGGTGTCTTTCAAATGACCCTCACCTACTTTGGTCTCGTATCATCTTAACTGGCCGTATCCTTGGATCATCACGCATTCTTCTAACTTATTCAAATCACCCTTCGCCATCATTATCGCTGTCAATCCTCACTTTCCAGAAACAATGCATTTCCCCTTGTAACTTATCATTAACTAAAGAACACATGCTGATCTTGATAATATGACCTCATTTCAAAAACTAAATTTCCCATTTTCCATTGCAATCTTACGAACTTAACATCCTTTCCAGACTAATTATAGTACAAGTATTTACACGTGATCCTATATCATCTATTGCAATGCATCAGCTCTTATAGAACTCACCCCTCAGTCCAAAGCAATCACTTCTGACCTCCCGGAATCTCCTAAGAGTCCTAAAGCGAGAATCACACTGAGGGATTCATGTACCTCACAGGATGTTTGTCTGAGATAAATCATGCTGAGATTCTGAACTCGAACACAATCTCTTCATCTAAATTGTAGAGATCTCCCTGAGACATGTTTCCCCCTGCAATTGTTGGCGACATTTACCCCTTAAAAGGAACAGAATCTCGAGATTTTTAACATGAATCCTACTTTGTGAATTCCAATTTAAAAGGAACAGAATTTCATGATATTTTGAGCACTGCAAGGTACATGAATCCCATCGTATGAATTCCACTTTAGATTTTGTACGCATTATCAGCTCTATCATTGCCCCACCCAGCTTTTAAAGATTGGCAAAAAACCAATGTTCAGGCTGTGATCCGGTCTAAACCTTGGCTCAGCCCCCATCCTGACATCATACAATCTATCATAATCTCCGCTATACTTCACTACTTCAGTCTTTCAAATCAACATTCAATGTCTCAGTCTATCCCGTTCGAACCCATCAGTCCAATTCTTGAAATATCTACAGCCAAATCGTATAATTGGCAAGCACAGTAGATTATAAGTTGCGTCTGAATCACACCTTGGTTGTTTAATTCTTTGAAATAAACCCATCCGTCATATATGTCTATGTATGCCTACTGACTGTATACCTGTTCCCATAAGCGCTACACCTGTCTGTAGTATAACCGTGACTAGGGATAGAGGGTCACTGACAGCCCCACCACTCATATGTACAGCCCCCTCGCGCTCGCTCCAGTACCCTACTGCCAACCCTCCTCTATCGATCCCTGACATCGACATGGGTGGGCGCCAATCTCCTACTACCTGGAGGCAGAGGGTGCAGGAGGATGTACAAGGCACAGAGAGCATCAAATAAATGAAAACCCGTGGTATGAAGCACGGGTGTAGTGAAGTAGTATAGACGAGGCTGAAGCTGCTAACCACATAGGTATGCCATGTGATAACGCTAATACTGTGCTTACATATGAAGTGATCAGCTGAGCTATGCCTTGGAGTGACACACAGAGGCACCTTTAAGAATGATGCAACTAGATGTGTTAAGTCGTCCTACACTTGCAGTGCTCAATGGTGACTTACCTCATGAAAGATCCCCACGGGAGACAGTTCTCCCCGCCCACCGCGTACGAGCTCCCGCGAACATGTGGCCCTCCTCGCGGAGAGCGCCTCCCCAGCCCGCGATACGCCACTCTCGCGGACACGAGAACCAGTTTGCGAGATGCGCGATGATGGGTGTGCGTCGTATGCGGTACGCAGTGTGCAGCGAACATTATATGTGGTGTGTGGTGCGCGTGGAATGGTATACGATGATTTATCTCACCCCAGTTTATTTTTTCTCTATACGATTAACGTTAGGAACTCATACTCCACAGCCATGAAGGTAGTCTTACCCAATATGCAAAGGCTGATTGGGTTCGTTATTTTATTAGAGCGTGCTTGCGCATCCTATATACATTGCCTAGAGGTTAGAGTGCTCATATATAGACTTCTAGTGTACATGTACTGCATAAAGACTATCCCTTCACGTTCTGCATGCTATTCACTGTGATATTGAGAAAGGAGCATGGTGCCAGTGTCTCAGTGTCTTAGGGGCATGCCCAGGTGATCATGACCAATCACTCAAGACCGAAATATCTCAAGACAAACTGGTGCTTGATATGTTTGGATCCTAGACTCAGGCAGTCGCAGAATGGACAAGTTGACTGGGTGCAAATGGGTTATAGAAAACTATCCATAGGCTGAGTGAAACCTTTTTGAAAAGTGTTATCTATATTCATTTATAATTGCATGCTCATTCATCAATGATGAACATGTTATTTGCTCCGAGTTATTTAATAATGTTCTACAGGCTGAGATAAAATCAGAAACACACTCGATGAAGATAACTTAGCCTGCACTCTACCTCCTTTGACCGCTACTTAATTACTCGGCAATCAAAGTTAGAGGAGTACGTACTAAGTTATTTTCATCTTGTGAATTCCCTTCTAATGACATACAGTGTGTTGTGATCGGTGCACAGTGTGTGCTTTGTGGGTTGTGATATGTAATATTTACTACCCACCTAATACGGAGTCTTCATACTAAGCCTATGGAGCCTACAGATCGCTACTGAGTAGAATACTGAAAGCCGTAGCAATACAACATGCCATGATTTCGATCTATGTGTCCATATCATCCTTGTCGTCGGCACTACGCAATACTCCTCGCTGTCACTTGGAGTATTGCTACGCGTCAACTTCGCGGAGAATACGGGCACTGAGAACAAAATCATGGTAATATTGTGTATGTATCCTGCAGTGCACATTAGGCAGTGCTTTGTGTATGTGAAGTGTGATACACATTATGCGGTATATGTGTTGCGCGATGTAGGATATTGTGGATTTTCTATTGAAGGACAAAATGCTCTCACTCGTGTGAAATTGGTGGGTAGTGGTATCGAAAGGCCTTTATTATGTAGCCGTACACGTACTTAATACATTTGTGCTTGCCTACTGCTGCTCTCCGTAGGCCGTTTTCCATTCATGAGCCGACGAAAATTGCATCGACTAATTAAATTCCTCTAAAAATATGTAGGTGGTGCCACCAACTACACTTCTGTATCAAATAATCGATGCCAGTGCAGTGGATGCCTGGTTTTCAACGAATTTCACAAATTTATACCGATGGAATTTTCAGCCTGAAACCGTTCGCCTAACCGATGATATTAAAGAGTTTTGATTTTGTCGGTTGTTGACCAAGTCCGGCTTTATTTCGTAATCTTTTCCAGATCAATCGGTGACCTTTTCAAATGCCAGGTTGTTTCCATTCACTGATCTGGCTTCGGTATATGCATGTACAGCGATCAGTGGATCCCGACAGCAAATCGGTACCGAATAATCAACCAATGGAAAATGGCCTTATATCGTATATGAACATGACGTTATTTACGGAGAGATAGTCTCACTTAAATCGTAGCAAGCCTCTTCTCGTCTTGTTTGACGTACGTGCATGGACGGTCGTTCTATATACAGAAGTACCCCGAAAGTCGTTAGGCTACATTGCACATTATTTTGGTTGCTTGCCGACCGATCTTTGTACCCATGACCCATTTAATCAGCGACAACAATCCACCTTGGTTGAATTTATCGGGAACAACTTTGTTGGTCGGGGTGTAGAACTTGGTATATACATGTATATATATATATATAAATATATATATATTTATATATATATATATATATATATATATATATATATATATATATATATATATATATATATATGCGAATACGATGTATGAAGTTTTTAAAGCAAGTATGGTACTCTAAACGCCTATCATTAAGTGAGGTGCTTATCCGCTTAAGAGTGAAATATTCTTCTTTAAAGCCACTCATCATTGTCATTGCACAAATGTAATCCTGAGATGTAGGTAATAATTCCCAGGATAAAGATCTATCTGGGCGCTCAAGCTTAATCCACCAGATCGTATTTTGATCGCTGACATAAAGGACTTACGGGTCTCACACACAAAGAAGATTAGCATTTCCTTCAAGCACAGAGCTAAGGCTGATAATGATATGGTGAAAGGTTCGGGGAGGACGGGCAACAATTAAACCATTAACTGGATTTTCACATGACAAACTGAGGATCCATGATTTAATTACACACGAGTCCGCCTTTCTCCAGACAGATACAATCCTCTCTCACCCTTTTATTTTTTATTTTTTTATTAGCAAGTAATTCACCAAGGATTGGTGATCTTCCATTACAGCGTACAGTAGTCCTGGTACAATCAGTCTAGATATTGCTTAGTCTTATGATATATAAGGTAAGTGGCTATCACACGTAGGAGATTAAATATAAGCAATAGACAATTCACAAAAAAACGGTATACATCTCTTAGTTATACAGGTGAATTGGGTGCTTGATGAGATGGGATGAGTAGGGTTGAGATGAACTTATAGAATATTCAATTCTGATATAGCCCTCTTAAAACTAGCTTTGCCCCAACCCTTCCCTTTTAACAGGCCCCACCTAACCCCTGGATCTGCCCCCGCGCATAAAGGCGTTTTCTGCCTGGGAGTCGATGACGGGGTCACATTGCAAACTGCCTTTTCAATTTGGACATATTTTTTTAAGGGTGGCCCTGTGGAATGCCAGCCAGATCTGATGAGGTGGGGGGGGGGACGGTGGGATGGGACGTGGCGGTTCCGGTGGCACGGCGTGTTTTGTTTGGCCAGGGATCAGGATGTTAACGCCGGGGTGGATCATTGGCGATGGATGTCACCCCACAAACGTGAAGGTATTCCGTCCAGCTAAGAAGCTGTAACTTTCCGAGGCTAAAACCTGGATTTCATTTCAATTGAATCGCTGGCATACAACCAACAATGACGCTTGGAAGGAAATGCCTTTTTTCTTCGATTTTCGCTGAATAGCTCCCTATTCCCTCTTGCTTGGTCGGATTGCTGATATAAATGCCCTACTATATCCTTTATCATTTGAAATATGTCATTTTGCGACTTTACTGAGTTGTTGTATCCGAGATCTCTTTATAGAACTAATTCCTGGTGTATATGTCTAAGTCCTCAGACTGCTTATCTTAATTCCTTGGACAAGATTATTTCTGTTGATGAGGAATGTCCAATATCATCAAAAATGTTTATAGAAGCTTCCGAGCTTCCGACATAGACAAACATGCATTGGTATTCGAGCTCTCATACTCATTTTCACGTCTAAAAGAGAATACATATATATAGCTGCACAACATTTCTTCTCATAGGGGTTAGATTATATTCATATACATGTTCATATGTGATTTGCATAAGACCAGTATCCTCTATGTATCATATCATTTTCGGGACTCTCCTTTCTATAAGATGTTAACAAAGGAACTTCATGCCCGGCAGAAGTCGCAGTATCTTCCTCTACAGAATGGCAGGGTGATTAGAAATTAGCATAATACATCCATTAAATAGTGGCATATTGGAAACGGGGAATTATAGCGAGTTTATAAAAGGGAGGATATAATGTCGTGTTTGATGGATGCGGGATGCCATCCAGAGAGGAGGCGTATTCGGACATGTTCCATAGTGTACATGTGGCCGGCAGATAATGCCATCCCTGAAGGGCATGCCTGTCCGCCATGGCATTACAATACAGACTGGACAACAGGCAACGGATTCTACGGTTTAGCTCGTCCCACATGTCAACACTAATCGGATAATCCTCAGTCACAGACCACAGAACATCGATGGAGGGGATTAACATTATCTGACTCCAAATACACAGAGCTAGGTTCCGGTTGCTGTGTTAAGGCTTTCTATTTATGTTCTCTGTGATGGGCGGAGTAGTGGGTGAATGGGGTGGCGTGCGATAGAGTAGATTTTATTGTCGTTAGGGTACTTATTTAGGGTGGGTAGTGTAGGATCAAATGAGGTTGATCTATTAGTTTAAAATTAGAACAAGGGATGGGCCAGAGGTTGACGGTTTAAATAACTATGGTGTCAAAAACTCAACCGTTCCCTGAATGCGTCTGTGTCAGGCACCTCCTGGAATGTGTTTGAGAAGCAATTCATTATGTAACATTACAATGTATTGCTTTTCCAACGGCTACAAAAATGCTTAGTGTATCTTACTATGCGCTATTAAGGAAGCCAAAATAATAGACATCTAGCCTTTCCAGGTCTCGGCAATGACCATCAATTGAAACTTGTATCAACTATAACTATAAACAATCCGAGCTACTTAAATCTGGACCGTGAAAGCCTTTTCTCCAAAGACAGTCCTGATATAGATGTGGCAGAGGTTGGCTGTCTATTTGCCAGAGAGATGAATCACTGGTATACGCTATGACCTTCAGCCCATCTCTCCTACACTCTCACCTGCTACCCATGGTAATATGACGATGTCAGTAAAACCATTAACACCCTCACACGTGAACAAAAGACGGTGTTCAGTTGCCAGAATCCAGAAGGTTTTCATTCTTTCATTATGACCAAAAAATCTTCATCCGCAAGCTGCGTCCCTTTGTGTCTTCAAATTGTAATTCGGATTCAGATAACAAAGAGAGAATCATTAAGATGTGGTCGGCGACCTCGAACAACAGTGTATGAGATCGTCATATCTCAAGGATCATCATGCAATATGTGATGGAATTATGCAGTAGTTAGTATTGTCATCTGAATTGGAGAGATAATGATAGGTGAAGAGTTTTTCTAGTGTATCTTTTGTTATTCTTCGGAATGTATTTATCTATGTATCTATATATCTAAACCCATCCATATATGCATGTAAAATATGCACATATTTCTCGTTGCCATTGTTCCTGTGTTCCTTTTTCTCCCGACCGTCCTTTGTACCATCGATTCTCTCTACCTCGCGATCTGAACTCTCCACTTAATTTACATCTCCCGCATTCCTATTCCCGCTGTCTTCTCTTGCACTCCATTCCCTCTTTTGTTTCTGTTGAGTTCTGTTTCCTCTCCGGGCTGACTCTGACACTTTCAATCTGTTAAGAATTTAAGCCAATTCGTCTTGAACTGACAGCGTCTCTCTGGTCCCTGGTGTGGGACTGGCATGTGGACAGGGTACCTGATGGGACCGGGGGCTGGGTGGTAGGAGGGGGTTGGGTATTAGCTTACCGTGCTGTTCCCTGGACTGTTTTGTCATACCCCAGGCACGGCTACCTCGCCTGCCGCCTACCTGACTCCCAGTGTCTGTTGTGTTGGTTGTGTCGGGGAGGAGGGGGTAGTGTGAACAGAATGCGGATGAGCAACTGCTTTTATTCAGAACCTGTTTACGAAGATCAGAGCCTGGAACATTTTCCTACATGTGTTTTATGGGCTGAAAACCATTATAACGCCGTAGTTATTGAGAAAAGGGCTCAAATTTTAATCACTACAAGAGAAACACGAGTTGATTATTCTATTTATGGCAGCACTAATTATTGCATTGCAGATTCAGGGGCAAGTTGAGAATATGAAAATCGCCCCTCCTTTCTTGCAGAGTGGCCAGTAGATATTTTCTTAAGGGGAGTTGGATGCTTTTGGGCCCCGACATGTGTTTATATAGTGAAATTAGCTCTCTTGAAGGATTTAAGCACGGTCCCTTCCAATAATGCCCCTCCCATTTGGTTCCCTGTAAAAGCGCGCCCACCGCATTTTGGTCCCTACAAGTCCCATCAAAGGTGTGGTTTGAGTATTTCTATGCTGTTGAAAATGTGTCCAGAACTTAATCCGTCCGGATAATTTGAGTGACTAGATATTGTATGCCGACGGTCATACAATCAAAAGGTTATTCCCCGAAAGCGTGACTGCTCTCCATTACCTTTTTGGTGATGGGGGATGGTCATGTTATACATACCATTGCTAAAAGGTAAAATATTATGGGTAACGTTGAATACCATGCTCTGGACAAAAGCCTCACACAAACAGTCCAGTCTTAACAAATGATGCCGCACAAAGCATAAAATGAAGTGCTCGCTATTGATCTTCTGGTCAACTAACTCGGTGGCTTCACCTTTATCAACAGAGCCCACCTCTCAGACTCAAGAAATATGAGTGATATGACAATTACCTCATTCAGCTGTTTGGTCCATTGAATCCAGTGCAGTGTAAATTGAATCCTTCACGGTCGGACGATAATGACCGGGTAAACTCGTGCTCGTATCCGACCATGCATGCCACGCGGCTGTGATTTCACGTCAGCTTCCTCTCACAAGCACACTGAACAGGTACTCGATGCAGCATACACATGTCCAGGCGTTTGCCAAGTGTGACAGAATTAACGCTGCATTAAAAGGCAGTTTGTCGATTGTCCCCGGAAAGTGGGCTTTTCATATTCTCATCCGCGGCGTGTCAATACAAATCTGCCCACGTGTGTTATTGTGCATCCTCCAGCATCAATCACCGTGTTTAGAGCTTCTATTACTCACCTCCAGTACACAGACCTGCGGCGTTTATATATGTACGGGCGGGCTTCCTATCACAGCGCTTGTGGCAGGAGAGTTCGCGGGTGGGATAGATGATAACTTTTACACATGCACGCATGGCAACGTCTGGGCACACTTGTTTGCCGTGGGGAAAGGGTAAAATGATCATCGGCCCACGAACCTGACTGTGCAAACGGGCAGCCAGGAGCCGACAAACACTCGAGATCCCAGGTCCCGCAGCTACCAATCTATAATTTGTACTGCATTACGTTGGCAATTGCTGGCAGGGAAATTGGCTATTTTGATTCCTGACAGAACCGACAGAGTGATTTGAAACTGAGCACGTCGATATTATCATGTAATTGGAGAATCTTAAACTTCATGTTCCTGTGGCATGGTGCCCGCCACCTCCAGGAATTTGATATTTCTCTCGACCTTATACCTTTGTATATTTTCAATGGATACATGTTGGCACTGACCTATACAGTCCATGATGTTGGTAAAGTGTATATCATTTCTATCATTAGACTAAAATCGATTTATAATTGATTGAGTAAGTACTTCCGCGATAACATTTCCTTTAATACAGAATCCTGAAATTCTGTTACTTACCACCACCCCTCTGAATACACACATATATTTCACACTACATCACGCCATACGATAAGTGTTGTCTAGTTGCCACCCTATGAAACAATTATACTCCTTGATGCATCCTGATGAAAATATCAATTAACGCTTCTTAATCATCTGCAGAAAATTAGATCTCCTTCGTGGGTTTCCTATGACAAACTGTTCAGGGGGAATTCAGATAGCTGATAGGAGATCCCCACCATATCTCCATGTGCTCTTATGTCGATCAGGGATATCTTGTTTGTTGACGCATAGATGATAGCAGATGGTTCGTTATCTACCTGCCCCCAGTACGAGCTTAACGAAAACCAGAGGGACATGATAATGAAAATGTGCGATATGCAAAATGAGCAAGAGGTATTGCACAATAATTTCAGGTCTGTTAAATCTGTATACCGCTTTGAAGAATAACGAAGGCAAGAAAAGGTATCAACACTGTTTCCCGATATCCTTATGAGATCAAAAGTCATAGAATTTTGCATTATTTTCTATGGTGAATTATATCAAAGAAGTCCCATGCTTCCTTCCAGTAGGTAAACGGTACTGCCCTCTATTGTAAAAGTGAAAAAAGTTTAGAGTTGTTGAAACCTCTGTATAGGGATTCGGAGACCCATCATTCAAGTTACATAATAGTGCAATGAAATAGGGGGAGGGCAATGAACGATCATAAAACGAAGCAAATATGAAAACAAAGAGTAGGAAATACCTTGTATTGTAAGTATGGAATTTTCCAAAACTAACTACAAGATGTAGGGAACCCTACGTCTTTATAGGGCACATAGCTATTGAGTTATGGAGATGACCATCTTGCCCTCGACGCGAAGCAAAACACTAGGTGGCGGGGGTAGGTATTAATGGATTCTAAAAAAATAGTTAAATTTGCCATCGAGGGGTTTTCGCATCGTCTCAAGATTATCTATACATTATAACAGCAGATAATAGTGGTTGTCCTCTGACTGCAGTGGCGCCATTTCAGTCTCCTGGCAGATGATACCGAAACAAACAGTCACGTGACTCTGTGCCCTCCACTATACCCCCGGCCGGTAGACGTGCCAAGCTGTGTTGGAACACAGTCTAGCAGGGTGTGAGCTCGCTCGTGAGAGGGATGGGAGGGAGGGCCAGGGAGTGTACGGCAAGTTGACGGCCACTGAAAGACTCCGCACTCCCGGCATCATTTGTCACCGTGACGTTTATGGACTGGTAGACGGGGTGCCTGTTGACTCGTAGCCGGGCCGTATTACATCCACCGCCCACCTGTTCCCTGTGAATGCCCCTCGTCCCCATGTCCCTGTCCGTCTCATTGGCCACCCGCCCGCACGCCCGCTGATCCCGGCCCTTCAGCCCCTCACCCCGTGCCTCATCCCGACCGCCCACCTGCCTGACCTGGGCGTGTACCTGGCTTATCTGTATGACAGTTTTTCTTAGCCATCTGTGGACGTCGCACCTGTGACTCCTTGCATTTCCAGCCGTGCGTCCCTTTAATCCCCCACCCGATCTCTGCGGTCGATCGCGCCACCTAATCTATCCCCTATTCCAACTCAATTTTGTAGGCTTATCTATCCTGCAAACCAACCAATCCTAAAGCACCCACCGGTTTATCGAACCACTTTCTTACTCAAACCACCCCACCTACCTTTCAAACCAATTCGCCTGGCTCCATTTCCCAGCCTTCTCCCCTTGTTGGCGGGGTAAACTCATTGAATGATGTTCGGTAATTAAAAACCACTGATAGAAATTCCAGTGAAATATCGTGCGAACTCCATACACCTTGATAGTCATCATATAGCCCCCTTGAACACTAAATCACGATAGGAGTGCGAACATAGTAATACAGAAGCGGCAGTGCTTGATGTAAATTACGTCTGGTATTACCGGTCCATATTACCAACAGTAAGAGGCACGTCATTCATATATTCTGGTCACAATCAGGAAAGGCATTGCAATTATGAACGATAGACGAGTGTATAATTGGAAGGTCACGAGGCAATCTGCAGGTACTGAGAGTGCGGTTCTACTGTGTGGCCCACTGGCTGCTGGGGGAAAAATCACTTATGGTGTTGTATTGGTGTGGGCATATATGCTGTTGTGTTGCATAGAGGTGTATAAACATGCTATATTGCGGAAATATTCTTGATGTCGAAAGGGCCAGAAAGAGATGAGATGAAGGTTCCTATTTTTCAAGTTATTCATGGCATAGAATGACCTGAAGTTAAACCCTCATGGTACACCTATATTCATACACTCATCAACAGTAATTATCACTTCATCATAATAGGCAGTAATGTAATAAAAGGCACTTACACAGGAAATAGGCCGGTAGACTGACTACATTCAGCACTTTTGGTTTGTGAATGTTTAGTATTAAAGAAGTGACTGGTAATTACGTGCAGTGCTAAGAAGTGAAGTGGAGTCTGAACATTGGTATTTGGGGGGGGGGGGGGTATTCAATTTAGCATTGCGTTTAGTAGCTAAGAAGAGTGATTGTGTGTGTGAAGAAGAGGGGCGAGAATAGAGTGGTATGGGGTGATGTATCGATATGGAGCAGGCAAGAGGTTTTGTGACGGAGGTGATTGTTGGGCGCTTTTTACGAGACGAAGAGTGTGAATCTTGTGGGGGAAGAGAGGATCATTGAACCTTAGTTTTAAATCGTGAGACGCGGCGAGTGGAATATATTTTGTGGGTGAGGACAAATCAGGTTGTTTTACGACAGAGTAGAAGATCCAGAGTAGGGCAGATCCTTGCCAGGCGTGAGCCCCGATGCACTGTTTACGCTTCAGTGACCCTATCACACATTTCGTCTACCATCTATCTCACGCTATCTCATCTCCACCGAACCATTCTAACTCAGCCAGCCGGGTTGGAGCGACAATATATGTGCGTCCAAAGGCGAGACAATGAATAAAAAATACCTTAAGAGAGACCAAGTCTGGGGTATGGACCAGCAGTTCAGGCTTGGGTTTCCATTCAAAGGGAGGCGCCCAAGCGAAGCGATGCAAACGGCAAACGATTGAAACACTGATTAGGTGCCTACTAAGTGGTTTTTGTCGGTCGTGGGGAGCGTGACTGAGGTGGTGTATAGAGCTGTAGTCAGCTGATAAGTGGCCCCTCAGACTGGAGCCAGACCGTCTCTGCTCCCCTTCACCCCCTCCCATCTTCCTCTCTCTCGTTTTATTCACAAGGATGAATGTCCATCTTTTTTCGTGGACGGATGTGTTTGAGGTTGAGGCCGCTACAAGGAGGAGTCAATTTTCAGGGGGTGTAAATCTTTGCGAGGGTGACAGCGTGTAGAGGTGAAGGAATGTAAACAGAAGGCTTTGAATGCCATTCCACTTTCTGTGCAGAGGCCCTGTGTCTGGCCCCTATTTGCTATGTTCATACGGCTTCAACAGAGTTTTAAATGCGTAGGGCGTCTGAAATCGTTGTGGGAGTGTGTTTCTGTTCAGAATACTGGCAGGCAATCTCAGGGTACTCAAGTTTTAATGATACAGGTGGGGACGAGCCGGTATAAGCCTGCCACTCAAGAGGTACAGTATATATATGTATGACACAATAGAGGTGGACAATTGACGCTAATAACGCCAGAGTTCCAATTAGATTCTCTGTAGAGATAATCTAATAATACCTGAGTTTGAAGTAGTTTTCAAGTCGACGCCAATACTTGCATCAGTGCGCACCCGGTATTTCCACAATGTATTACTGCTTCGTATCTTTTTCGACGGAATTAAATTCATATGTGTCTAAATTCAATGAGTCAGCATGGGTGAATTTCCGAGAGTATTGAACCCGATGTCATCCATTAAAGAATGTTAGCAGATATTTAGATATACCACCACGTCTGTCTCATTAAGGTCGGTCCTAAAGATTCGATTTCAAATATGGTTCTGTAATTACAGAATCCTGTCAGAAGGAAAGTCTGGGAAGTATTTTGCAGTCGTGACGATCGTTGATGACCGTTTCCGTTGCATAGTTGAAGTATCTTATCTGAGCATGTATAGTTCGAGAGGCTCTGACTGTCAAGCGGTGCAGACAGTCAGAGAGCAGTCCAATATAGCCCTGGGCTAAATGGTGGACCAGATTGGTACAGCTCAGCTCAGCAGCCATTTTTCATATAGATATAGGTTGAATCTTTCTGATTTTGTGGTAGACAGTTTCTTGAGGCAAAATGCAGTAAAATGACAGTAATTTTATACTTTTGCATTAGTTCTAACTAATAGAACAGCCAGTGTTTGTAAAATCCATGTCAATGCATTCTGCAGGCGCCAAAAATAAGAGAATGGCAGTTTCAAAAGTGCAGCACATCCCACACACGGGATTGCCAGTTTATCAAATATGGCCGACATGAGTAGGAAGTTGTAAAATGTGGTTAAATGAGTTGTACAAAAAAGGCTCCCAAAAGTAACACAAAGGAACAAAACAGGAGTTTAATCATAAAAAAGGAATTATTATACATTTCTGAAGGTAAGGGAGCATAAACATGCACTAACATTGACAGGATTACAGAGAACCAAGGAACTGATATTTTGTACTATGGGAATAAGCGGTTGTGCTCTCTGACTGTCTGCTAGGCAGTCAAAGTCTCTCGGACTAAGCTTGTATGGCACAGCTACATTCAAATGGGTCTCAAGCCATCAGTGATCGTCTCAACCCAACAGGTTTATGCAACACCTTGTCTATGAGACACTTCCCTGGTATCGTCTTGGAAATATGTCCTCGATCTAAGGACCCGCAGATGATTCAATTCACTTGTCTGTCAATGGACTGGTGAATCGAATTATTTACATAGATATAATATCAATTGTAGTGATGTATCCAACATATATATGCCAATGCAGTCTTTAATGTATATGTCAAAGTAGTGATCTATATTATCCGAGTTCATGAATTCCAGTCACTGGAGTCGTACAATAAATCAGCATGGTTCGGCAGAGACGGCCAGCATGCAGGTATGTGTTCCGCTATCTCTAGGTGTGTAATTACACCTGTGGCCCACCTGTGTGTGCTCAGTAGGGGCGGCATGATCCACATCCCTTTGATCCTCCTGGCTCGCTTCCGGCGCGGATCGACGCTAGGGGGCGCCTGTGAGGTCCTCGGGTCACCTCCCACCTCGGTGCCCACCTAACCAGCCGTGAGCGCCAGGTCATTAGTTGTGCTCAAGTCATATCTCATAGTGCCTTATTACTTCGGGAATAAATCATTGTCCCTATATTAACTACGTTTGGTGCCACTAAAGGTATATCTCTTTTATGTTCCAAATGGAAATCTTAGGTGATATATAACGTATAATATGACAAACTAGATACCGAGATACACAAGATTATCCTACCCCTGATATATATATCCGTAGACTTAACACGGTGAGACTGTATGCCACAGTTATGCCATAAATTATTTATATGACACTGGTGACATATGAAGTTAAAAACATATGACAGGATAGGATAAAATCTAAACATCACTCAATTTCATTTACTTGTTTATATGCCATTCGTCATCTTCCGCTACAGATGTCACTCTGCTCCACCTTGTGATATTATCCTACCCCTAATAAAAAAAACTCCATAGGCTTAACATTAGCGGACTGTATTTGGTGTGCGGTGCAGGAAAATAAAATTTATCGCTCTAGTGGGATACAGTTGACGTCATTTGAAAAGCGACCAATGATTATCACTGATTATCGGTGAGTTTTATGGCATTTCTTAATTTGCTGAAGTAATTTATACGGGGTAGGATAAATTCTAAACCAAACTCGAGTTAGTCATGTTGTTTATCGCATTCCAGCAATGTCTGCTCGCTACTGCACTCGGCTTCGCCTCGCACAGTAATAAGAGAAAACGTGGAACCTTACTGAGCCCGAAGGGATGGTCGTTCGAGGTCTTTTAATGAAATAAATACGTCCCGACGCAGCAGGCGGAGGGACGTATTTATGGCATAAAAGGCCGAGAATGGCATCCCTTCTGGATCAGTCACTACATTTTCTTATTATTACATACCTAAATACAAAAAATACTGTTATTTTAGATACTTACTAAATGTACCAATTGACCCGATGGTCACAGTGCACCCGAATATTCACTACGGGCGCAGTGCGCCCGAACATTATTTATACTGCATACTTATGATATGTATCAAAAGGAAGGCATACAAGAATTGCCAGATATGTATATATCCAGTTATAGCCGTATACACTATATAATTGCGGCAGAGGCGAGGTCGCTAACCGGGTAACCAGGGGGGTTACTCCCAACAATTTGTAGCCCGGCAACGCCCCGCGTGCTAATACGTCACACTTCCAAACGGTCACGCCAGTCGCGCTTGTGTTGCTGAGCTGAAAACACGCTTTTACTGTGAAAGTTTTAGTTTTTCCAAGATGGGGAGAAATAAGAGGTCTGGGGCCTCTTCATCCCAAAGTCGTGGCTTGAGGATTTCGGGCAGTACGCCCTCTAAATCGGTTGTGTCGGAGGTACAACCCCCAAAATCGTCATTGGGTGATTTAGAGGAGTCTGTCGACCAGACGGGGGCAGCTGCGGAGACATCCCAGGATTTTCAAAATCGTGATGAGTCTACACCAGAACTGGAGAGATTGAGTTGATGGAGGATTTACTTAATTCTACTGTTTTGAAACTTGTAAATGTGACAGACGCGGTGAGAGACATTACTGAGGTTCTGAGGGAAAAGGACTCAATAGCGGATTATGGAAGTTCGTCTAAGCAGCGCCATAGGCAAAAGTCAAGACTGTGCGTTTCTGGAAGTCAACGAAAAAGAGACTTTTCGACTGACACAAGCGATAGTAGCGATTCAGCTACTTCTGATGATTCCTCACACAGTTCGAAACACAGGAAAAAAGGTAAAAAATCTGTGTACGATTCAAAGAATTACTTGAATAAGAGCGAGAAATTGAATTCTTTTGAAAGATTGATGTTAGTAAACTCTAAGATATTGGAGAAACTAGTAGATGCTGGGAAAGACGTATCGGGTTTTATAAACCACATGATTTTGATTTCAGAGAAAGCGAATTCTAGGTTATTCACAGCAGATGCTCTCATCTGTTACGATAATTCTTTCAAAGAAAAGGCAAAATGTGATGGTTTGAACGTTTTCTCGGATGTTAATCCGGCTGAGATTGTACGTTTTTTGTCTTATGAGGGGACAATTGCAGCATCAGCAAGTAGAAAGTCTAAAGGAAAAACCAATAGTAAATCTTCAGAGGGATTTTGTTTTAATTTCAATAAGACTCCAGGAGGTTGCTCTTTCAAGTCTTGTAAATACCGTCATCAGTGCAATACTTGTCACAGCAACAGCCATGCTGCTTTTGAGTGCGCTAACGGTAAGCAAAAACAGGTCACTCAAAAATGATACAATGTAACGTACGCTATTAATAGCGCTGACACAAATATCGATGAGGAATGTATCAATTGTGGTAACCTAGATTTTGTTGAAGACGTTTCTACTGGCGTGCGTGCTGATTGTATCAATTCGGAATTGGAGAGGGACGTCAGTTTAACCGATAACAATGTTGAGAACGTTTTTTCTCGTCAAAATTTGTGTTATGATGGTTTGTGTAAATGTGTACACTATGTTGGGAATAATGTTTCTCAATTAAAAGTTTGCCGTATTATTCCCCTTTTGGAAATCCCTGAAATTGTTGAGGATCTTGGGGAGGAAGAAACAGAATTCCTGAGGCAAGGTTTTTGCAATGGTTTTAAAATTGTAGACGATACTTGCGATGTTTCTTATGAATGTAAAAACTATGATTCGATAACTGACGATAAATTTTGTCATGAAATGACCGACCTCTTGCTAAATGAGTTAGGCGAGGGAAAGGTATCTAAAGCTGACGATAGACCTCAATGCGTTCACGCGTTAGGCGCAGTTGTGAAATCAAACAGGAAACTTAGGCCCATCACTGACTGCAGTAGGCCTGAGGGTAATAGTATCAACGATAACATGGCTGATACTTTTAAATCTTTTAGATACAATTCAGTAAACGATGTTTGCGACATTTTGAAGGGTAAAGAATTTTTTTCTGTGGTTGATATTCGCTCGGCTTACCGTTCTATCAACATACACCCAGACCAGGTTAGGTTTCAGGGTTTTGCGTGGGACGATGGCACGGGTATGGCTTATTACAGCAATAGGCGATTGTGTTTTGGTTTGAAATGCGCGCCTAATATTTTCAACTCAGTCTCAAATTTCATTGTATCTGTATCGAAACACTTTGGAGTATCCTGCATTTTTAACTACCTTGACGATTTTCTGGTTATTTCTGAGAGTGAAGAGGGGTGCCTAACAGACAGGGATAGGCTCACTGGGATACTGGAGTATTTAGGCTTTATCGTAGCGAAAGAAAGAGTTACTCACCCAAGTCAAACATGTATTTTCTTGGGGATTGAAATTAACACTGTCAACATGTCAATTTCTCTGCTGTTGGAGAAGGTTAATCGCTTAGAGAATGAAATAGACAGCGTTTTTCAAAAGGGATTTGTGACTAAAAAATCCTTGGAGAGGTTGGGAGGATTAATGTCCTTCTGTTCGAGTGTTGTCCGTGGGGGTCGCACATGTAGCAGGCGCCTATTCGATTTGTGCGCAGTAACACCACGTGGGAAAACGGTGACCCTGAGCGATTCATTGATAGCTGACTTATCGTGGTGGAGAGAATTGACTAGGGTGTTCAATGGTAAAAGTTGAATTCTGAAAGATTGTTTTCAGATACCAGTAGTCACCGATTCTTCCTTTTCAGGCTTTGGGGGGTGGTGTGGGCGTGATTTTCTTTACGATTTTTGGGATAAAAATGTTGAAGTTTGTCTTGGTAACGGACATAAAACGTCACCCCCAGATATTGAATGTATCACCTCAAATATAAATGTATTGGAGCTCTGGCCTGTAGTGGTCGGACTTAAATGTTGGGCAATACATTTTCGAGATCGGAAAGTGCATGTAGTTACAGACAACATGCAAGTGCTTGCCATGCTGAATACAGGGAGAAGTCGTAATAAAGTGTGTATGGGCTGGCTGAGGGAACTATTTTGGCTCAGTTTTATGTACAATTTTGAATTTTTCATGACTTACATCAAGTCTGAGGGAAATGTGTTAGCCGACTGCCTGTCTCGTCTAGACAATTAAAAAAATATCGGAAAGTGTGAAAAAGTTCTGAAGGAAAAAGAAATGTGTTGTTTTTTCCAGGTAGATTGATCCTTGAATTGGAGTCAAAACAACGTTTTCTCCAGAAATCTGCGATTTCAACTAATACCGCTCGAGCCAGGGGTACTCAGTTAAATTGTTATTACGATTTTTGCAGGTTAGTTTCTTTAAAACCGTTCCCTGCCACAAGTCGGGGCTGTAATCTATTTTTAACGTATTTATCTGATAAAAAGAAACCAGTTTCCATAAGGAACTACTTATCTGCAGTGTCTTTTGAACAAAAGAATCTGGGTTTCCACCCATCACGGGGGATTTTCTTATATCTCAGACATTGAAGGGTATTGAGAGGCTATTTTCTACCCCTAAGGTAGAGAGATACCCATTCACCCCTGAAGACTTGTTAAAATTATATGTATTATTGGATTTATCAGACTATAATGATGTAGTTTTTTGGAGTGCCCTCTTGTTATGTTTCAGGGCTTTGTTAAGAGTTTCACATGTAGTGAAATCTGTACACTCGCTACAAGTTTCAGACTTTGTCACCGTGATTTTAAGGTCTTCCAAAACCGCCTAATTTGGGAAGGAACCTGTAAAAATATTTTTAAGGACCATTGCTGACTCCCCCCTATGTCCATGTAGGTTTATAAAGAAGATGTTGGAATCTAGGGTTTATTACCCCAACCAGTTTTTTTTTCTCGAGAATTACAAGGGGAAACTTTGTCGCCTAGATTATAACTGTTTCAATGTTAGACTTAAGCTCCTGTCATTTAAGGCTGGTTTGAGTATTTCTGGTGTGTCTACCCACTCTTTGAGGCATGGGGGAACAACCTTCCCATCACGTGTTGGGATGTCTCTAGTAGACATTCAACGTAGGGGCAACTGGAAGTCCAAAGCGGTGGAACTGTATATTCATGATTCGCAGTCTGTGCTTCTTAGCAAAGACTCCATTGTAGCTAGCCGTTTGAAGGAATTGACTACGTGACTGGTCAATTGTTATTGGCTGGTTATTGGTGCGATGTATGTGATTTTCCGCCAATCCAATTTCCTGTATGTTGTTGTTATTATTATCATTATAGAAAGCTGTCTAGTCGCTAACTTATATCCAGTTATAGCCGTATACACTATATAATTGCGGCAGAGGCGAGGTCGCTAACGGGGTAACCAGGGGGGTTACTCCCAACAATTTGTAGCCCGGCAACGCCCCGCGTGCTAATACGTCACGCTTCCAAACGGTCACGCCAGTCACGCTTGTGTTGCTGAGCTGAAAACACATTTTCACTGTGAAAGTTTTAGTTTTAGTATTTATTGAATAAAGTGCGATGTATGTGATTTTCCGCCAATCCAATTTCCTGTATGTTGTTGTTATTATTATCATTATAGAAAGCCGTCTAGTCGCTAACTTATATCTAGATTTAAGTATATCAATGATGAAATAAATTCAGCGACGAACTGGTGGTACCCACATGTGATTGTCCTGTAATGTCCTTATTAGTTTTGATGCATGACCTCCTGCGGAGTCTCAGCATTTGTATATACTGTTGATCAAAGCTACATGTAAAAACGCCTAATACATTGGTGAATGTATGCTATTAAGCTGAATAAAAAAAATAATAATAAAAATAAAATAAGCATAGACCACGGATTGGCTTATTTTTGTGTCTTGTCCATGCGAAACTGGAATTATAATTCAATATCTAACTTATTACACTGATTCAGGGTGTAGGTGAATGGAGGTAAAGGCTAGAAAATTACCATGTTTTGTTAATCCTAAGCTCTATTCATGCTTTACGGTTGGATAAAATATCCTGCCTGAATATGCCCTTTTTTTTATTACCAATCCGCATTTCAGATCCGCCTCCGCGGTGACGTTTGAAATAAGTAACGATACGACCAGACAGGTCGTTTCCTCGAACTATAATCCCCTCTTGGGGGACCGGGTTCAGTTAATCCCTCCCAATAGGATCGCGCCCAGAAGAGAAGAGGCCATAAAGTGTAAAATGGTCACGCCATAAAGATAGGTTTTTGCCTGACGTAGGGCAAAAATAACTTGAGGGACGTGGAGCCCGTCGGCGGCGAACAGCAGCGCCTCCTGGCTCGTGGATGTGCCAGTGGGCGCCGGGTTGCTGTATGGTAGACCTTTGGTGGGTGGGAGGGTGTAGGGAGGGTGTAGTGAGCGGATAGGGCGTTAAGGCTGACCAGAAGCGACCAAATGCCTTCTATTCAGCGCCGTTGGCCCCACGCGGGGCAGAGTCCGCCCCCTTCATTCCACCAAGGTCATATCGGCAGGGCGGCCCTTAATCTGTTAGCCCACGCCGCAAGGGCACCCGATGATTTACAGGAAGATCCGGCAGGGCAGCACCCAGCACAGGCATGGGCCAATCTCACTGGTTGATAAAGACCTTGGCACTACTTATTATAGGCCTTGGCAGGATTACATATACATATATATATATATATATATATATATATATATATATATATATATATATATATATATATAACTACACATGTATTACCATAAGTATTCCTAACGTTACTATTGCAGTCACTGATGAACTTTTCAGTAGTCGTGAAAAAGGCAGAATTAGGACTGGAGTTGAAGCCTTAAAGTCATGCAAATAGATTTACAGTTACATTGAGTCCATACCACTGGATCCTGTAATACCGGTCATCTAGACTAGTAATGTATGTTCATACACGTAAGTCGTGGTATAGCTATAACTGCATTGTCAGTATACTATCTGAAACCATGGTTATGTTGCCAATACAGGCTAGCCTTTTGAGTTGTTTCCGATGAAATCGTTCAGAACGAGCTGTTTATTGGCCCCATAGCCACGGTTTCATATTATTATATACCTAGAATCGTTCTTAAATCGTCAAAACCTACCTTAATTTGATGTTAAAGTGACTTGATACAAATTGAGGTAAGCGTGCCAGAAGTGGATAACAATGTAAAAGTGCCGACTGCGCAAGTCATCTCCAATCCCCAAACACATTTTGGAGAGTGACGTTAATTAACATCTTTTTTACGCGTGTAATGACCAAATATTGAGGTATCTAACGTGCGACATTCATACAATACGGTTTGAATAGCGTAGAAATGCGAAATCAACTGATACAAATAAGTTCATTCACATATCCAACTGACAGACGGTGGTGCCATCAAGTAAGACAGGTGGAACTAGAATACTTTTTGCAGGTCTTGTCGAATGAACTTCTTGCTATGGATTGTTTTCGCATATTTGAGCTATTCAAACTGTATTACGTGAATGGACGGAGTGCACGAATCATTAGTTCGTGCACAGTGTGCAGAACGGAATTTATACAGCTGACCAATAAATGTGAGACATTCGTGCGAAGGTTTGATAACAAAGCCTCCCAAAAATATACTTGTACTAGCCAAGATTTAGACCCGGCGTCCACTGAGCTCCAAACTGTCTATGATAGGCCTTACGATGTACCCAAAAACTGATTACGATGAACGCCAGTGTTCCTAGTCTAGACTCTTCAGTAAAATAAAGATGTTCCCGATTGTCTATGATTTTTGAAATTCTGCATTGTAGCGCTTTGGGAGGTCTTAAATAGGCCTTTTTCCACAGGCCGGTGTCGCACCTTATCTGGTTGGTTACGCAATGCCTGCAGCCAAACATACCCCTGGCAACGCATTCTTTAGCCTTGGATCACTCAGTATATGAGCGTAATACTTTCATAAGGCCCGTGTATATGATTTTCAGAGAAATTCCAATGATTTCATCGTATTCTATGGTATTCCAGCTCCAATTTGATGTATCATACATGTATAGTACTTCAATGATACTATAAATATAGGTTAGATAACACAGGGACACCAAAACTGAATATACAGTAATACATTGGCAGGCCTAGCTATTATATGCTTATCTTTTTCCAAGCTGAACCCAAGATAATTATCAACTATAAAGTTTAAACATCCCAGACTTGTTGATACAATACCCTTGCTTGCTCCAACAATTTAATCTGTCAAAAAACAACACTGCTGCAATCACACCCATCGTTCACACATTAGGTGTGATTGCTGTGTGTCTCTATATGAACACCGCTGGAATCGCAGTGTTTGTCCGAGCGGCCGCGTTACTAGACAGTGGGCCGTTAGGCGGCGCTGAACGGCAACACCTGTATTGCTATCGCAGTAGGTGCACGCCGGGACTTACTCGTATTGCACACGTGAACTAAGAGACATGGCAATAAGGACTTTAATTTTGGCAGAAATAATACATTGAACCATGTGAAACCGATGCTAACCTTCTGAGCCGTGTTGATGGGTTCGAATAACCTGACATTTCAACTTATGCGTGGCCCCAAGAGAATATTGGAGGAAGCAGGAAGGTTGGAATGGATTCGATAGCATCGGGAAACGTGATGCCATGACTGTTTTTCGAAATGTGTTCTGGGCGACGACCTACTTTCCTGTACTGCTAGCAACAATCGTGAATGGAATAAAAGGTCCTGTACTCTAATGGAGGTAATATCCTTGTCGGCAGGAAATCCTGACAGTAGCATTAATATCATCACATTTCTCCCCTCATTACTCACCCGACCAGGGCAGAACCGAACGTAAAACATTTTGCATCTGTGGCAAGTCGGCAAAACCATGTGGCTACTACTAAAAGTTTAATGAGGGTATTACACAAATTCCCACATGATTTATGAGACATAAAATGTCTTGAGTCTGCTGGCCCATGGCGATAATGAGTGAATGTCAAGTAAATGGCAATATGTAAACGTAAAACGTTTTACAAACCCGGGGGTATAGGCAAACTGCCAGCTCTTGGATTTCCTAAGGATTTTTTTAATGAATATGTGAACAAGATAGATGTATATGATTGGGACTAACCGAAGGGTTGGCGGTAATGTGAGGCAAGGTGCGGTAGTCAAGGACTCACGACTCGTCACAATGGACTCACTCCCGTGTTTCCAGTCACATGGTCCCAGTCACGTGACCGCCCTACTTCTACTCGCCGGCGCTCACTTCATCCCTGGCACGCCGACGAGAAGGAACCACCCACCCACCCTACAAAAACTCTTCAACCTCACCTCCCCTCTCTCTCCTACTCCGTAGGGTTCATCAATAGCTCCTGAACTCTATCTCATCTCGAATATTATGCTTTATGGACCGATAAACTTATCTCGTACCTTGTTACTCAATAAATTTATGTCCATACCCGCGCCTTGCTTTAGTCATTAACATGTGCAGTCATTTCCAGCGATAAAACTGCGATAATGTAACCTGGGGAATCACAAGTGTAGTATTTTTCTCTTACCATAAGCTATCTTTGTTTAACATGTGCACTTTCCTAATTTACATGTGAATATCCATCTATGACAATACTACAAGACCAGTACTCTTCGTAGATTACAAACTATTTATTTCAACATGAAAGGGAGTACAGTAAAACCCCTCTTCCGGGACACCCCGCTTAAGGGAACACCCCGCTTAAGGGGACAATTTGCTCGGAACGGAAATTTTCCCCTCTATTAAGAGTTTATTTTAACCCCGCTTAAGGGGTCACACCGCTTTAGGGGACACCCCGCTTTAAGGGACAGTTTTTCGGTACAGAAATGCATAAAAACCCCTCTTAAGAAGACAGTTTTGGAGGGACATCATATCAAAAACACTGAAAATCCAGTGACTTTCGGACCCGTTGACGGTAGGGGGTTAGAGGCCCGCTTACAGGTTAGCGGTGGGCGGTTCAGGGCGGGTTGGCGGCTTTGAAGATGCGGTATTCAGTGAGCCGTTGCGGCTCAGGGCGGCTCACGGTGAGTCTCTTATAGACCCGCTGATTTTCGCGCCCGCCGAAGGTGCTGGGTATGAGGCCCGCTTACAGATTAGCGGTGGGCGGTTCAGGGCGGGTTGGCGGCTTTGAAGGTGCGGTATTCAGTGAGCCTTCGCGGCTCTGGGCGGCTCAAGGTGAGTCGCTTAAGCGGCCGCTGATTTCTCTCAGAAGTTACGGGGGGACATTGACCTGGACAGTTGACCTGCACATTGACCTGGACATCGACCTGAACAGTTTCTGCACCACCCACGACACCGACACCGATTCTATTTATTTTTAATTTATATACATTTATATTTATTTATATTGTATAATTGATATGTATTTGCTTATTTATATATTATCAATAAACCTTTTAACCTAATAACCATCGTTTCCTCCATTTATGTAGGTATTCTCTATTGTATAACCATTGGCAGACTGAAAACCCCGCTTAAGGGGACACCCCGCTTAAGGGGACAGTTGGCTCGGAACGGAGGGTGTCCCCTTAAGAGGGGTTCTACTGTACATTGCATATAGTAAACCCAATCTCTAGCCTAGCATGCTGTACAATGGCCTCTTCATCTTTATTTTGTGCTATACAACTTTAGACAGTACTATTTTATTCCAATAGCCTGCCATTGAAATCCTAGAATAGCTCTCTCTTTTTCATAATTTCACCCTACACCACTGAATCTCATAAACATGACTATCAATACCAGACTATTATTTAAAGACGAAAGAAGTTGAGAAATAAACATATAGTATTTAACGAAATGCGGTGGCTTCAAAAATCTTGGTGAGCTCATGAATTACTACAAGAAGAATTGAAACATTCATTGTTGGTCGACTGATTATGTGCAAAGTCTTTAGGAACTCAACATGTAATGTTAACCCCAAACCCCAACACCAATGAGTTTCAACATGGCATGCAACATTATGACGAAAACCAGTAGTTCAGATGACCTAAGACAAACTATATTTCTTGTGGGCGATAATTGAAGATACCATTGCCATACTACTAGAATCCTCTCTGCGACTGCTGCGAATACTAATCATGCCTGGGAGTTCCTGATTAATAGGAACACAGAGGATAAGGACATCACGGTTTCAATGGATGTAAGCTAGATTACGATGTAAGGTAGATTACATCAGGTGAGGCAGGGAAAGCCGATCAACATTCTTAGATTCTATTACAACCTTTGTTTTCCGTCAATCGTGAGTGATCAAATATGAAATCACTGAATGGATTCCATTCCAAGTTGGGTTTTTTTCTAAGTCTGGGTGCCCCCACAGCAGTTTATAGATTTTATATACAACGCATTCTCTCTCTATACATATATATGAACCAATTTAGATGTGAACTACCTTTGCAGTGCAACCTTTGTATGAGTGAAACAGCACACATACGAGTCTGCAAGGTAGTGTCACTATTAACACCACGCTATCAATTTCCATTTCTTTCACCGAACCTGTTCTAGCTAATGCACGAGGACGTGTAAAAATGTGATACTTTATTATAGGCTCAGTGTGCGGGCTGCTGATGGCTAATTCAAGCCCAGGAAGACGGTCACCCAGCAACACGTTTACGACCAGCCTCCACGGTGCCGCCAGAACAGGAGGTGTGCTGTGTGGCTAATTATGAATGTTTAATGAAGTGATCCATGGCTGCTCCTCTGTAATGCCTCCCCAGGCCTCTCTTTGGTGACAGTAATGTAAGCACCTCAGCATGCAAAGACAGAGAAAGAGCAGCCTAGACGGGACCTACTTACCAACCAGCTGTACAAAAACAGCGAGATGGCTTGAATACTGATGCCAGTACGTCGGGGTGTGCGGAAATCGGATAGGGTGCTGGTACATATATGGGAAACTAGGTCATTATTTTAGATATTTGTGATAACATTTGGGACCACCTGCTTGGAAATGACAGCCGTGATCAACACAGATATAGTTGTATCTCGGTAGTGGTAGCTGTGCTGCACCTTGACTATGTATGATTACAGAATGGTATCTAATGATATCACTTGAATGATATGGCTGTTAAAATCACCCCTATGAAGCTGTACTAGTGTCATTACAACGGATATTGCAAATAACTCCAGCAATTCATGGATCTACCTTTTTTATTATCTATTGAACATTAAAGTGCTGATGAGTTCAATTAGATAGTAATTCGATGCGGGTAATGCTATCAAAAAGAGATAACGATGGCAATTTTATCATATCTTTGTGTAAGCTACTAGTCTTTATTCACCGTGTTCCTAATTATTTCATCTTCAGAACCTTAAAAAAATTCATAACGTGTTCTGCCAGTATCATACAATTCAGTCTTACAGATCAATACACACCAAGCGACTTCGGTCCGTTTTGGGACAAGGTCGTCCACAATGTGGCCACATTGTGACCTTATACGGGTACAGTATCGCCAAGTGTGAACTGCTTGGACATAATATTCTCCCTTGAATTTTTGCACCATACCTTCCACCCCCCCCCCCCCCCTCCCCCGCTGAGGGCATATATCGGTGACTTTTTCCTCTCGAAAACGGCAGAAATCAAACATGTTTGATATTTTCTTTGCGAGGTGTCCCCTTATTTTTCTTGCCCCTCGCTCGGTGGGCCGACAGCCCAGGTCTCTACCCAAGGTATGAGGCGCAGGTGAGGCAGTCACACTTGTATTTCAGTGAGACTTGCGATTTCTGCCCCTTGCGATTACCTGCCTCTTGGTTAGCCAATAAAAGTAATGCACGGAATATAAAATGCTATGGGTTAATCATTTTTGAAATCTGAATTTTTTTCAAATTATTCTAAATCCCACTTTTTTTAAATTCTGTAAGGAGCAATATCCAGTGACCCGTTCATCCTTGCAGAGTCCAAAAAGACATACCGTGACTGGACAATCATCAACATAAAGTACACATAAACCCAAACACTATAAAGACCACTTCGATCTTCTAGAATAGAAAAGAGACATATATACACAACACTCTATTGCGACCTTTGTCCCATTCAGAGGGGAAAGAATCACAGGCAAATGTAGCCTAGTCTGATCACAATTGCCTTGCGATACGTGGCCCTACAATCCACTATGCAGGCCAAGGGGCAGAAGTCGGCAACATTTTCCCGACCTTTGCTATGAGGAGGGGCAGAAGTCACGAAGAATATCTATAAACACCATATGCATTGCACATTTGCCATGTATTTTGCCTGTTTAGTTAACCTACGATCCTTGATTTGGAATCCCTTTTTTACAATCCTTTGTATGTATCCCAAATTATCATCACTGACCAAGTTCCGTATATACAGGTGGCTAAACAGCTATGTTTGTGCCCCGAATATGAGCATGCAGTGTTAGAAATATACCAAGAAAACCCTGATAATGACACTAAAGCGGGATTCACACGATGGGATTCGTGTTTGTCTGAGACAAATCCTGCTGAGATTCTGTACTCGAACACAATTTGTTTGTTCAAGTTCCAGTGTCCCATTCCCCTGAGACATGTTTGCTCCCCTGGAATTATTGGTGACATTTATCCCTAAAGTGGGATTCACACATTGGGATTCATGTACCTTACAGGATGTTTTTCTGAGACAAATCCTGCTGAGATTCTGTACTCGAACACAATTTCTTTGTCTAAATTATAGGATTTCATTTCCCTGAGGCATGTTTTCCCCCTGTAATTGTTAAAGACATTTCCCACTAAAAAGGAACAGAATCGGTTCAGAGATTTTGAACCCTGTGAGGTACATAAATCCCACCGTGTGAATTCCACTTAACAAGGACCATAATCTCATGGGATTTTTAACCCTGTGAGGTACATGAATCCCACCATGTGAATTCCACTTAAGACCCGGCGTCCACTGAGCTCCTAATCGTATACCTATAAACCGATAACGATGCACACCGACGTTCCCAGTTTTGATGTTTCTCTTCGATATAAAGGTTCCTGATCGTCTACGATTTTGGCAAGCTGTATTGTAGTGCATTGCAGTCTTAAATTCTTATCTAGTAGGTGGACTTCGGGCCTTAGATACGAAGCTCCAACAGATCCAAAGGTTTCAAGCCATGGTTTATCGCTGAGCACAGTATATGAAGTGTAACCTCTTAGCCACATGTAGCATGCTCTTAAAATCAATGACGTAAAGGTCCTGTTTTGTATGTAGCTCTTGTCATGCATTTCCCTCTTATGATATCGAAAATGTGTTACTGTCTCTGCAGTATGGTATGGCCTCTCCATCAAGGTTTCATATGAAGTCATACTAAGGATTATCTTGGACTAATATTTGATAACAGTAAATTAGAAAATGTAAATTATGTGAATCAACTTGATTTACACGTAAATGTATATGAATATTTCCCCTTTTATTCATACCCCTTGGTGTGGGTTATTCCGAATTTTGGGAAATGTACTTCGGTTTTCAACTTGCGACACAGTATCAGTAGTAGAGTGAGGAGGAATATAACGCAGGCAATAGTATGTTATCTTTCCAAAATATGGAGCCAATGGGAGAAATTGCGTGATTATAATGTATTATTTCACTGTATTTTTCATTTCCACCCATCGAAGTCCTCGTGTGATCTGAAGGTCCCATTGGTCACCACAGAGCTAACAATAGTTATAGAGCCGCATGCACCTGCCTATCTAAGCAACTGATAAGGTGGGCCACATCCGGCGCATTTATGATGGTAGAAGCTGAATTCTGGAGGGCAATAAACTGAGATAGACGAGCAGCTATCTGCGCGGACTCTACACAATATTCACCACGGCGCACAATATGGTGGCCATTATGTATTCAGTCAATCAGTGCTCTTCATCGGTCAGTGCACACATTAGTTGCCTTAATGATCCACTGAGTGGCGCCACTGGCATCGTCCTTCAGACACGGGCAAACCTCCTTCGTCTCTTTTCTCATTACCCGTCCCACTTGCCATCATTCTTACTGTCCTCCCTTCGTCATATGCGACGTAATTATCTGCTTGAACTCACTTCCTTTCGCCACCTCTGTCTGCTTCTTGAAAACCATTCACACCTTTTCCTCGTTTTCTCATCTCTTCCTATGCCAAGCTTTCCTCCGAAGCCTCGTTTCTAACAGCCCCTTCACTGTTCTCACCCAATTACATATATCTCCTTCATATGTTACCATAAAACCGTGGGTGGTCTACAATATACATTTTTCCAGTATGCCAAACTTAAATTTTCTCTCCCCGTCGTGACCTCTTAAATCACACCGCATTTTTTCTCCGCGTTTTTCTTATTTTCCCTCACTCTCACTTTCACTTGCCTCCTTCTCCATTTCCTCTCATGATTTCCCTCCATCTCTACCTGTCTACATACCCAGCAGTCCTTTACTTCCCCTTCTCGTCCTTCATTTGTGATTTCTTCATACTTCTATGCCATTCCCACGTCCCTCGCCAGCCTGCGCGTGTACCTCCAGTCCCAGCCGTTCTCTATCGGACTTGGAAACGGCGGCAATTTGGCGGCCCGATTGTGGCATACAGAGTATTTAATCTGCGTCACCGCTGACAACAGGGGCGCCGCGCGAAATGTTTGCCTCCACCATGCTATGGCCTGCAGGGTCTGCAGCTGTAGGGAGAACTGTTCGCCTGCACTAGGCTATGATATTAGGGTCTGCAGCTGTAGGGAGAAATGTTTGTCTCCACTAGGCTATGATATTAGGGTCTGCAGCTGTAGGGAGAAATGTTTGTCTCCACCAGGCTATGATATTAGGGTCTGCAGCTGGAGGGAGTATTGTGTACCTCCACCAAGATCTGGGTTACAAGGTCTGCAGCAGTAGGGAGAACTATCTGCATCCACCAAGCTTTGCCTTGTAGAGTCTGCAGCAGTAGGGAAAATTATCTGCATCCACCAAGCTTTGGCTTGCAGGATCTGCAACAGTAGGGACAACTATAACATACTTGAGGCTGCATCCTGCGGCTCTAGTGAGAGACCGCGGGTTCTAGTTATGCTTGGGAATGGATCTATGCTGTCAAATAATGCCAGAATCACGCACCTGGCTGTGAGATAAATATTGTCATCAGTAACTCATAACCCGTCATTCAAATCTGTTTGGATGATTTGCATAAAAAAAGATCAATAATCACACTGGTCTCCAGCTTGCCTTTTCCTTCATTCAGTCTGTTCATTCTTTTGTTACTCTCACCTAATATTTTCTACTTCTCCTGCCCGCCTTCTGCTTTATTCTATCCTTTCTAATGAATTTTATATGCTAGTTATATTTAGTCTGTATATATTGGCACAAGTGACCAATGTTATTGCCACCCTCCTCACACATCCCACAACCTTCTCCAGCCGCCACGTCGACTCCACCCACTCCCCCGACCCCGACCCCCAACCCCTCCTGGCTGTCAGGCGGCCGTGCTCCTTGTGTTCACGCTTTATTACGTCTCTAAATCTGGCTGGGATCCTGGATCGTTTTATTACACATGCACGTGGCCGCGGCTGGCCTTACTCACCCCCTCCCATCCCCATCCCCCTACCTCTAGCCCTTCACGGCTGCCTTCAGTCACCGCCCATGCTGACGGGTGAGATTTGCACAGCCCCGGTCGCTTATCTCTGGCCGAGCTTATAGCGCCACGGCGCGGTCGTATCGCTGCCCTGTGAATGGCTGATGATCCCGGGCCCGACCAGCAGCGCGAGCAGCTCCAAGAACAGCTCACCGATCCAAACAGCGCAGTAGGCACTTTAACTGCCACCTCGCTGGAGCAACTCTGAAAAGAACCGTTCGTCAATGTGCCCGTATATCACCTCCAGGTCACACCAGTATTTCATGAAAATATTTGTAAGAATTCCACAGGACATAATCTACAGAAGAGATAAATAATCAACGAATCACTCCGACCGGATGCCACTAAATATAAAGAATATTCCTTTAAATTGTGTCTTTTCACTCCCATATCCTACTCTCGAGTACTGCGACTCATATTCCTTTAAACCCTACTCAATCCAAAGCCTACATACCTTGCAGCCCCTCCCTCGACAAGCCCTTTTATACAAGGCCCTGTGGCCGATCCAGCATTCTCACAGAATCACTGCCTCTATTCCCACTCTAATACTTATTCGCTAGGTAGAGGTCGCAGTGAAACCTCTTCCAGTACCAATGGCAGAGACTCCCCCGACTTCTGCACTCCTATCCGAGCCTCATGCCCTGCGGCTTGGGACCTTGCAGTCGCCACTTGTATGCCTCAGATGCCTGGCATAGCCCATTACCATGGAGGAGGTCATGCCACTCGCCAATTCACATCCAACTCATAGAGCTTTTGCCGTGTAGAAGGGAGTTGGTGTTAATGTGCTGGACAATGATGGTCTAACGATGACCACCATCCCCTAACAAATTGTAACCTTGGATGCATTTGGTAGTCGTGGAGTCGATGAATATAAAATGAAAGCTAAATTTGCATCGGCAGTGAACTGGCAGTGATCTTTTCTCTCAAGTCCCAGGAGGCTTCAACTAATGCCAAGTCCAAAATTGGGCTGAGCTATAATATACGGTATCGGGAAACTGTATTCGTGCCAATTGTGCCAATTAGGCTACGAACTGACAGTTTCCTGGTTCAAATTTGTCTATTGGCGCTGGCCAATGCTTCTACGACAACTATCATTGGAATGTGCTGCCGGTTTTATCCATCTTCCATTTTTTCCATATCATTTTGTTTCGTAATGGAGGAAGGTAGCACTAACTAGTAGCGGTCTAGTGATACATAACGGTACTAGACAAGGCTTACATACAGCCCACAATGCTGCAATCAAAAATTGCTTTTAGACTCTAAGATTAGTCCGGAAACTCATGTCTCAGCGTGTGTTTCCAAATGTCAAAAATTATCATTAAGACGAGACAACATCAAGATAGCTTTCCTTCCGGAGACTCGACCCTAGCTAATGACCACTTACCTATGCCGAGCCAGACAGCAAGAGTAAAAGAGTCTCACTGCCGACGCTGGGCTTGTAGGGACTGTTCAAAGTGGTCCACACCCAAGGTGTGTTATAAGAAGGCGTATGTTAGATTGTGTCCCCAGCCAGACACCCATCAGTGCCCCTCATGTGTTCTATACCTTCCTTACCTCCGGATGAATTAATTCTGAGCTTTTTAGGTTCGTTATTGAGTATATATAAAGCCAACCTAGCTACATGATGATCTTTTTTATCAGTCTATTCATTTCCGTTTGTTATAGATACACCAAGATTTCTTTGCTTTGATGAAAATGTCTTCTCTGTACATATTTTATTCACATTTGTTTTGTGATTACTCCATTGTATTATGAAAATATTTTTTATTACAGTACAATTCCCCCCACATCTTGTATCTATCATATTTTGAAACTACTCTCTCCCTATATTTTACGTAGAAGTAATTGGACTATAGTATATGAGGGGTAATACACGACATGACTCTATTTTTCATAATGTCTGTCTTGTCACGCTTACTGAGTCCAACAACGAGAGGTTATAACCCGCGAAGATTTCAAAAGAAGCTTTCGTTAGAGAATCACTGATGCCGAGTGAGACACTTCCACAACGTAGACGAAGAATCCCTAATGTTGAAGCGATGGGGGATGTCGGGAAGGCAGGGAAAGACAAGAGAAGTCTCGGCTTCCTTCTGACAAGTTTCCATTAGCAAAGTGGCACGACGGCTACACCGGGCTGGAGGTCAAAGGGGACGCTGCATGCGCGCTCTCAGCCTCGCTCTGATGGTTGCCTTGGTAACGGACAGTCACAACTTCCACGCGACATGAAACAAACGTCGATGTCGCCGATAGTTGTGTCATTCGTCCGTAAAGAGGGAAGACAAATGCAGGAACATCCCCATGGACAAGTTCCTCAAAAAACCACTCAGGAAATTCGTTAGGGAAGTAGAAATATCTTATTCATATTCCCAATTCCAAGAATTGGGACGAAATATAAATAATTACACCAATATTTATCGGAAGTCAATGATACCATATGTGACTACTCAAGGCAGGCCTTTACTGTCAGAGGATATTCTAATCTGAGGAGAAGATTCTTATATGACCGATTTTAAGAGGAGGCAGCAGATGTCCCTGCATCGTGTTACTGCCGAAGTTTTCTCATGCCTCGAGCTCATGTGTGTAGGGGAAATGTCGAAAATAAAAGAATGACCCTTAAACAATCTTAAAACAAACAATCAATGAATAGAAAGGCTGAAGTTCGTTTTCATCTCACTATTGATGCTTTTACAATAAGCGAACGAGAAATTAATGATAAACTCCATGACTCTTCTCAGATAATGACTGTCTATTTTCCAATAGAGAAAAGAAATGCACATCGTTTCTCAATTCCAGTTCATAACAGACACAGATTTGATTTACTTTCATTTTCGGTTTCTGCTGAAGTGGAAGTATTATCATATAAAAACAACCTCAAGATGTCTTATTATAGTAGAATCCATATAAATGAAATTTGAGTATCTCTCCATAGTCTCTCGAAAATCATGTGCCGAATTCAAAAAGAGGTGAGGCAAATCTGATTCATCATCACATATTAAGTTTAATGCGCTTGCACCATCATTTGTTGCTAGTGTATTTGATTGGATTAGGACTCCCTTATGGGGACAGCCGTTTGACTGCGAAGTAAAATGCAATCAGTCCCATCTGTTAAAAGTCCACTATCTGACTGATCTGGAAATGGCAGTCGTGTTTGCATAAACCTGCCCATATTACCAGGCCACACCTCTGTTGAGGGTGCAAATTAGGATCTTGAATATTGTAATAACAAAGTCTGGTGTCCGTCAAGACCATGGAATTACATCATCTAGTTATCATTGCTAATCATGAATTCTGAATGGACTGAGTAGAACTCAGAATGATTTTTTTTGTTTGCGAAACTATAGAGAATTATGATTCGTGATTGGGTGGAGTTGAGGAAAGGGAAATCAGTGGTTATGCTAAAAAAAGTCTTCTCCAGTTGTGATATACAATTTAGTTCGAATTCGGGCATAGCTATTACAAATCTGACACTGAGTTAGGCGAGGGAGAGTTTAAAATGGTAGTCACAGTATGAGGGTAGGATGAAGTTAATGGCTTCACTTTATATCGGATATGTCGTAATATGCCGTTCTGTACGTGGGGAGAGTATACCAAAGAATAAATGAGCTGATTATAATACTAATTAGAGGGGGAAATAATGTGAGGCTTGTGATATTCTTTCTGAGTTTCTCATTTTCACTGTATTTCATGTTACACTGTAATCATATCAACTTAAAAATACTATAGGGAGACATGTTCTGTGTTGTTTTGTGTTGAAAATACATACTGACTTTGAAGAATGAGGTGCGTATTTTCGACCAAAACAACACAGAACAGATGAAATTCAGCTATCCTCACTATGTCTCTTTAATGTTATATATAAACCGCCATTGTTTTTCCTTTCTCGACAAGCCACTTGGTACAGAGGGTAGTATTATCTATAGTTTGTCGCACTGTGACGAATGAAATTCATACAACTGGACAATAAATGTGAGACATTCGCCAACAGTTAAATAGTAGAGGAGCAGAGCAAATGGCCTAAAAATGGGTAAAATTGACCCCCGAAAGTCTACTGGCTGAAACTTGCCATATTTTTAGGCCATTTGCTCCTCTACTAATATAACAATAAGTGGTTCTTTCGATTAAAGAAAATATTGATGTCGTCGTATTCATTTTCTTCCAGTATCCTCCCAGTGAGCCTTATTTCACGTTTGATACTGCAGATAATGTAAAATGATGCATGCACGAAGATTATGATGCCACAGTGGATGTGGGGATGTTGATATCAACTGCTGCTGCATCACCACAGATCTTTTATGTTTCTACAGTAGGATCGGAGCAGCTCACACTATGGGCGTGGTAGAGAGAGTCGTTCGATGACACCATGTTTCATCCCCGCTTCATGGAGCTAGCACATATGTATTGACAAAACCGGGCATATGCTACTGATGTCTGCGTGTGGAAAAAGGACTCCTCTGTGATGATGAATTAAAAACAAACTCATGGCTGGCGTATCGTGTGCCAGCCGTCCATGTATAAACCAGCCAAACATGGTACACACGTGGGCACACAACAAGCAGAGTGCTCTTTGATCATATGGTAGGATCAAACAACTACATCAAGGTTTATATGTGCAGTCATTACATTCTAAACATTGTCCTTTTGATGGTGATCAAAATGTCGCATTGTTACTTCGTATATTGTTTTATCATGAAATAGTTCTAAATAATATTATACACCAACCTCAGAGACATGGTCGATAGTATATCAGTTCCTGGTTATATGTTTATATTTTGTTTCAATGACAGTAGGTTACTATTAGATTTTATTATATTCTCAAAACATTGTTCAGCTCAGGATACATCAGCTCATTATTCATATTCGTGTGAGCAGGACTAAAAGTGCTACCCCTAGTATTAAGCTTAGATCCTTGATATACTTTATATCATATATGTATAGTTCCACTGGAAATCTCACTGAAATACAACTGAAAAAGGGCGTATACGCTTATGCTCTCCTCATAGAGAAGGGTACATGTGGAAGTTTGCATAGTAGAAATGTGGGGTAGTTGGGCGTTCATCAGAGGTCACGTAAGGCGCCGCTACGCCCCCTGCTGGGGGTTGTGCTCTATCCATTCGCGCCCATGAATCACCAGCGTTATCCCTAATACGGGGCTATACACAGATACGCCGACTACCAGCGGCATGACCCATGGGCTGCGCACGCGACGACTGCTGGGACTACTTCGCGCACAGACTACTGATATCTCGTTAGGACAGAGATGTCACTCGGTTTGCTGTACTGGCAGTAGTGCTGTATTCATACGCCCTACCTATTCAATACTTAGATACTGTCTGTTTACCCCTTTTCGGCAATAGTATCAGCCAATGTGACATGCCAAAACATCTACTAGTAGAAGTTGATAGTAAAAGGATGGTTGTTAGGAAGATATAGGCCCTATCCCTCCTGAATCAATAATTTCCCTTATATCAGTTATTTGTGTTCTTTAATTGCTTATGTTCATTTCAACTAAGTCTCTCTACATTACATCCACATGTACAAGAATTCAATGGTATTTCGTTAGAAATCATTTCACAAACCCAGTTTAAAGGAATAGTTTTATCCAGCCAAAAAGGACTTTAGTGGTCTGATTATCAGAAACATCGGTTCTGTAGGAGCCTCCACGTTGAACCAAAGCATCATCTCAACACATTGTGCTGCATGCAAATGATCCGTTATCTAATCATGGCTAGGTAGGGAATGGAAAGTAAGAGAAATTCAATAACAGCACGGACAACTCAAGCGCAAGATATGTGATGCTCTTTATGGCAGTGGAAGGTGAGCATCATAAGCTGTAATATTTATCAAATGCTAAAGAACATTTGCATTTGAGGATTCAAGTGTTTTGCCCTCATTTGGAGACAAAGTCTGTACTCTCCTATATTGGTCAACAACAGATATGAATATTTGTTTACTGTATCTTTTTTAGTATAAGTCTTTTTATTTATTTCCTATTCAAACAAATTATGGAGACTTCGATAATGATTCTGGAAGGCGGTCAATTCATGATATGCAGTGTTCTCTTCCAGGGACCACCTTCTAAAGGACAATATGGAGCTTATATCCCCCGGCGGTATTAATCCCTTACTCAGTGAAATACATGTATTATATATAGCTTCTGTAATGTATTACATACCATCGGGGTTCAAGGTCAATAGTGTTACTATAGTAAGCAGGTCAAATAAAAATGTATTCGATTGTGTGATACAATATTACGCTCGTAAGTTATGATTCATATTCTCTCCCTTGTACATCCTAGCTTATTTCTATTCCGGATTCGATCAATACATGTGCCACAGTCTGTAGACCTAGTTTCAGGTGCATTATAATGGTGAAAGGTATGGTGTATGTAGATAAATGAAATCTCACCTTTAGTGCAAAAAACTGCAGCTGTAAACCCCACACTGCTGACAGGCAAATAAAGCGAGGGGGTGCGGGCTCAGCACAGAGGGGAAATAGATCACATCCTGTTGGGGAATGGAGAACGGGAATAAATCCTCGCCCCAGGTGGGTGCAGTGGAAACATCAAAATAAAGACAACTTGTCTAGGATACACTCTAAAAACATTACCCGGCTATATAAGGTTCTGGATAGTATTATGGGGCGTTATATTTGCCATTAAATTAGAGAGAGATTGGTTATGCGTACATCTGCAATAGACACTATATTTATTATTCTAAAGTAGGGAGCATGGATAGCACTGGTCAACACAAATAGGATTATAGGCAGTATGTACAAATTGTACATGTATGTATAATTTGGCAGCTGTATTTGCTGTGCGTGCCGTCCCCTCATATTGGCTACAGCCAAGACAGAATAACCGTCATCCAACACTACCGTCAATTTGTCTACGCGGTCTCGTCATTTGATGCCGTGCTTAATAACGCCCGACCACATTGTCTGCCCTCCCCGCAATGTGCGCCATGCACAATGCACCCTCCAACTCAGCCACATACTCCTCAATGTTCTCCTCATTCCCAGACATGGCTCAGAGAATCCTCCAACACCTCACTGTGCACACACCTGGGACCTGTTTCACTAGTTTCGTGACATGTCTAGATGGCGTGACATGTCTAGATGGTGTGTCCGGATTCATAAGAACTATACATTAAACTTCATTTTGTGCGTTCTTGCTTGCACTGTTGGTGCCGCTTTTCATGTTGTCACAAAACTAGTGAAACATGTCCATGATGTGTAGATGTGTCTAATTCCTATGTTTGGGGTCTGTCTTTTCCCAAGGGCAGCTACTTGTGTTGTCACAAAACCAGACAACCCAATCTGTCTGTATGGTGCCACAGACATGTCACGAAAATAGTGAAACAGGTCCCTGATCCCAACCACTTTCTTTATGTACTACTTACTAGAGTTCTGTAGTTCCCTCTATTTCTGTCTCTTCCTCGTTTATTAAGTTGAACTTCTTGTCTGATTTCTATTTGTAGATATTCGTATACTTTATTCAGCCCTTTCCTGCTTCCTGTTTGTATACGCCATCTAAAGGCTTGCTCTTTTTCTATCTGCCCCTCTTCTACCTTTCCACTAAACGTCCATGCTCTTTGTAATTCCTAAATAATACTGAACGGTCCTTCTTTCTTCTATCCTCTCCGATAGTCCTGTTTACTTTCTACTGCGAATGTCTGCCTCATGACCTATTTCTAACGATTCGTCCATTTTGTTATGGTAGCTAGCAGCTCGAATTTTGCCCTCTCTCTCGTCCATTTTGTGGTGGGCCACGGTTCCGATGGTCTCTTCACATTACTTCTTCCATTCTTGTCCATTGCTCTTGACTTTTCCTCGATCGTTCCTATCCCTGCCCCGCTCAGTAAGAAACCCATTCAAATCCCCTTTCCCTTAAACCTCTTAGTCATTCAATGGCATTCCAATTACGTCTCTCGACATCCATCTTTCGATTTCTTGAGGACGGTTTGGGTCCTAGTATGCCTAAGTCATATATTACAGTACAAAGATTTTTACCTTTAAATGGTAGTATGGTGTGTAGGACTATGTATACATATGTATGTATGTGTGTGTCTATTTATATATACAAATATATGGATATAATATAAAATGTAATGTATAAACTAAGAGGGGTCTACCCATATTATCTACATTCTTTCCACCCCAATCCTTTTCACATTCCTCTCCCCGGCACCCGCTCTTTACCATGCCTTCAGTCCCCCCCCCCCCCTCCTCCCTCATGGCCCAATCTCCTGTCCTGATTTGACTTATTCCCCAATCTCTGCCCAAATAGATGGTGTTTGCACCCCCTGGCATCTGCTCGGCGCAATAATTAGGCCAAGCGGTGCCGCTCCTGATTAAGAATGCTATGAATAGAACGTCTGTCAGCCCTAGTTTCCGTGTCGTTTTTCAAAACTGGTCGCTCGCTGGAGCGTCGTGCAGTAAACCATCGTCCGCCCGCAATCGGCAGCAATCGGCCCACCGTCGACCAACAGTCGGCCTCCGTCTTTTGTCGGCGGGGATTGTTTGCGTGAAGCAGGCGGCAGAGTGGTGTTTTCATTCTAATACTGTTTGTTGGCGGTATTAGATTTGTACGGGCCGCGCGCACGTGTTGTTTCTCGGCCGAATCAATAAGTTGGCAGCTATTTGCTGGCTTTGCTCTGGTGGGCCTTTGGCACGTGTTGGTTTAAGCTGGATGGCTGGTGCCTTTTTCCCGCCTTCAGTTATTGAGTATAACGGAATCGTAGCGAATCAATGGAATCTCCCCGCTATGACCTGTGTGCTTTGATTGCATGTATCCGTTATCAATCTATAGGTTCTAATGGCCTATTTATATCCCAACATGTAGATGATGACTACTCGTCGTTCTACAGTCTGTCCACGTGTGTTACAGAACCTTGCAGTTCCTCTAAATACATTTTATAAGTTAAACAATTCCCACTTTTGGCAGTCCCTCGTGAGTCTTTTGGTTTGGAAATCTACACATAAATTCGTCGTGTTGGGATAAGCAATCTTTCGCTAATGCCTTTGTAAGTAATATATAGTCGGGTAATATAGTTGGTAGTCATGATCCCCAGTGTAATCTCCGAACAACATTTGATATAGAGGTGGGGAGGGGTGATACATCTTTCAGTGGAAATGGGGAACCCCGCGGGGTCGATACTAAACACAACACAGAAAAGAGTTTTTAATTATGAACATTTGATAAAGAAACAAAAGTGACGTACAATTTATCCAACACCAAATATATCAATGATAGGCAAGAGATAAAATGACAAGTGAACGACGATATCAAAATGCCAAATTGCTATATTCCTACTGCAAAATAATTTATCTGAATAGATTTGTTTTGCCATTTGTTACAGTATAAAATCGCCACATTTTTCTCGGTCGTAAATTTGGGGAATCAAGTATCCTTGTTTTAATCCATTTGATTCACACTGACTCAGTGGTGTGGACAGTGGGGTTTCCCGACACCAGAAATAAACTAGCACCAACACCGTGGACAAAGGGAGTAATCGAATTCGACGATGTCAGAGCAAGTTCTGTTGCCCTGGAATGCACCGAGTTACTCACAGACAAGCCATTGTGCCCCGGGTGCCGTCACATTCTCGTAACCTTAATCGACGAGACCACTCTCCCAGCAGATCTTTCGCAGCACTAGCGCTTACTAATCTCTGCTTCAACCCAGTGACGTCACATAGAGAAACTACATTTAGGATTAAAGATTGCGTAACTGTCAACGTTATGAAACTCAAATAACACATACATTATGAGTTGGGGAATGATGGAATTGTTAGATGAGCTTACGAGACAATCAAGCTGTTTCTTTCTTAGCTTGTATAATGTGAATCCACAATGACACTACCCTTTCCAATGAACACATGTGACATGTTGACAAACAAAACGCTGCAGCACATCTGGTGCTTTCCATCGAAGAAAGTATTCCTACAGCCTATTCCTAATTTGGCATTATACATGATATAAATGGGTGTGTGTTATTGAGCATATGAAAAATTGCCCCATGAGGCAGACTGTGTCCCAAACAGGCAAGTCGGTGCAGAGATACAAGCGAGCACAGGAAGCAAAGCGCAGGATCTATGCTGGGAGAGTGCAATGAGACGTGACTCTGGGATACTGATCACGTGATCAGCACCGGCTGTGTCTGGGGAATAGTCGTCGCGCGGTCGCGTCATCTGGCCGCCGTATTACATCTGATTTCGTATTTGTATTAATCCGCCGAATATATCTCCATCTAATCTACTTTCTCGCGCGGAGTCAGCCGGTGGATAACGCTGCGTTGTTCGGTCTGATTAATGCGCGTTCCGAGCTGCAAAAGGGCCTACTTTGTCGGCAAGCACTGGAAATGACGTTTTCCCATGCAAACCAATGCAATTAGGAATCTCATCTCGGCATGATGGAAAGAAAATTCACTTACGATACTCGTCCAATTTGGCCACCTGGTGGGCATATTGCGAGCTAGGTGTGCGCTTTCTGCTAATACTCGCTTGACTATTGCAGAAGCGTATTGGCATGCAGCGAAGCCATATCAGCAAATCATCCAGTTCTCACATCTGAACTCAATCCTTTTTTGTCTCTCTTTTTTCTGTCTCACAAACTATATCAAACCGTTGCCGGGCCTAAATTGCCCAGGACGCCCCGGCCATGGTGGTATCCTGTATGCGATTGTATCGACCTCATATTCGAGGTCCTATATCTAAACAAAACAGGGGGAACCTTTATGTTATTGAACGCAACCCTCCAATACGTTCTCGTCGATATGTAGCGGGAATCCTGCCGGATTCGGTGTTATACTGAAATTCAAGGGAGGTCATATGGTCCCCGGGGGAGGTGGCGCCCGTCACCAGAAGTTGGTATAATTACTATTTCATGGTGGCCGCCGTGGGGATTCGCTGGAGGGGAGTGTGAGTATGCGGGGGTATAGAGGAGATGGGATGGGGGGCTACCCCTCGGGATACGTTCAGGCCCATGGTGTGAGACCATCGATCTATGTACCCCCACGCCGCGAGATGGCGTGCCGACCGTAATAACTGGGTCTACACCCAGGGGGCGCCTACTGTAATTGACCGCCAGTCCTCCCTATTATCGCCTGCTATCTACATTATCAATACACTTTAATGTGGAGATCAATGGAGGGTGCGTGCCCGACAACACCCCATCCCTGCCCTGACCATGCTACTTCGATGCCTGAGGTGCCCATGTAGCCTCCTCCCCCCCCCCCCCCCCCATCCCCCCGTAGTCTTCTCTGCCGGGTTGTCTTTGAATATGCCCTCGTTCGGGACACAGCTGAACTACTGAAGCTAGCCCGATACGGCGTTAACAGCGACTGTGGACACAACACAACACAGGCCCGAGTCAACAACCAGCCGTATTTGCAGTCTACCGAATCGATAGAGCAGTGTTTGATGGGTGCAATATAGGCCCATTGGTCATTTGGCGTGGGTAAACACAGATGGTGTCTCAAGAAGAACGACCGAGCGAGATTTTTCTTCTTCGCCTCGCGTGTATGTTTGCTGCGTTCTTTGCAGAACTGCCTCCTCACCAGACAGCTACAAATAACATTAGATAAATTTCATGCCGGACCTGCCACCTCTTTCCGCTCTCAAAAGTCAGATAACGGTCACCGTTGACACTTCTCCCTAATATTCCATAAGAAGCCATCTTAAACGATTATGTTTACTGTCCTTTTGCTTTTAGGTTAACAGCTAGCAGTCAGATATATCAATGAAAGCTACTGTATGTGTTGGGGCAATAAGTGTTTGATAGCTAGATTCTATAAATAAATACAAAGTCTAGCCAAATACCATGTAGTGGACTATCCCCAGCACGGTAATGAAAAACATGGTCGTGTAGGATTTTATCTCGATTGTGAATAAGGATATTATGTAATGCCCTTGCATACGCTGGGGATAAATCCTGAATATACTCTCCAAGAAGAGAAGTACCGTTGTTTGTTAAAGATGCCGGGTACTGTTACCCATGAATTGGTGTCACAGTAAAGATGATCGTGAGTGAAACCGAATACCCGACGCTACGTCTATTTTCCTAGTACTACTCACGTCAAGGTACGCATACAGTGACGTGCTGAGGGAGAATGTCATGCTTAAACGCTCTAATCTTAGTAACCATCGGCAGTCTTTAATATTTAATCACCAAGTCATAAAACAACTTGTACAGTCTTTCAGACTTAATCTGCAGCGTGGCGGCCTTTCAAACATGACCACGGGTGTCTACAGGAAAAAAAACACGAAACGAAACGCTCGGCTAAAATTCAACCCACCTTACTCTCGCCCCACTCCTATTGTTTTATTTCCTATTCTGCAATATTTTTTCATTTGATTAATTCACATGGAGCAGGCTCTCATGTGTTAAAAAAGAGATGGGGATAAAAGAAGCGGCTTTGTAAATTGTCTTGCCTGTGGCGGTGGCGGTGGGGAAAGGGCCCGGGAGCACTCAGGCCCTAATGACTGATAAGCACCCTGTTATTGGCGACACGAGCAGGCGTCGGCCGCCGAGGCATGTCAATAAAACCGCCGCTACTTCTCGACGACAGTCAAGACGTTCACCGACTCACCGCTGCTATTAATAAAACGAGCGCCTCACAAAATTAAATCCCCGGGAGCCAGACGCCTGCGATGTGAGACGGCCACAGTGCACTGTCCTCTGTTGTCCTTTTTAACGATCTATAAAGGTAGACTCAGTGGTATTTGTATTTATTACCACCTAATACAAAGTGTCCATAGAAAACACATGGGCAGCATGTATGTACATAGCCAGAGCATATGATATGTTGTATGCTGATCCGGGTAGCAAAAGCCGGCGCATAGGAAAATAGTGCGTATGAAAAAAAACCGCTTATCTAAATGAACTAATATCAGTACCCCACTTGCCAAGGAAAGGTGGATAATAACTACAATATTAACTGGGTCCAGATAAGAGCGGTTGTATAGTCCTCTGAGTTGCCTCTGCGTAATATCCTCGCATTGGCTCGGATATTACTATGCGTCAACTCCCCGGAGAATACGACCGCTTGTATCTGAAGCCAGTCAATATTGTGTATGTATACATGCATATGTATAATCGTCCTGAACTAGGCTGGCTAATACTCAGCCGGGACCCTTGGTGCTAGGGGCTCGTAAACACCAAGTTCCAATAACAGGTGCGCAGCTACTTAGATATACATGTATCATAAGACTCAACTGTATACTCTTGGAGATGTGAGCCTTGAACCGTTTGTCTGGTAAGAGGCACATGTTTGTATATCCTATTTTATAGCAAGCAGAGAACCAAGTAGCTTGTTTGTGTATTATTGATTCATGGTAGAGCGATAGAAAATCAATTACTAACGTCTGGCCGGCAATTCTTATATACCTGTAGAGAAAAATACATGAAAGGAAACCAACATTTTTGAAACGGGAGTCTACATAACGTCAAAAGTAAGTTTTTTTTGTATCGCTGTCCAAGCGACTAGCATGGTTGACTGTCAGGGATTCGTTCAGATATCCCTTCCTAGCCCTCTGCTTATCCCAAATCTCCCAAAGCCCTCGCTCCAACGAGCCCCTATGCCTATCCTGCCCCCAAAGCATTTAATCCGGCCCGGCTGTAGCACCACCTATTGGGCAGCAGGGGTATCTGTTCATTATCAACGTCCCATGCGCGTCTCTGTCCGTTGAGCGATAATCCAGCCACACAGCCCTGCCAACAACGCCACGGTTGCCCTTTCCCGCGAGAGCGGGCGGTGTGGAACAGCTAGGTCCCACCAGATGGTGCTGCTATTGATTAGACGCTGACGGTTGTAATTATGGGATGGCACATTAAAGGCGGGGGCGGGAACATGGCGGTCGGCGCATGCGCCAGCAGAGACAAATTGAGGGAGGGCGCATAGGGGATGGACTCGTACCACTGACCGCCGGTAAATCTTGAGCCCTTTCACCCCACCTATTTTCACTCAGTGATTCTGGCCCATGAACCCCATCATAATGAAAACATCAGATGCCATGCGCGGGTGTCCATATATATGTGGGCTAAGGTCATCTGCTTGACCTGGAACACTCTGATATGATTTTAGCTGATTTTTCTACCTAGTTGACTGGCCCACCCATAAACTAGGTCACTCTCCAGGCAGATTTATCTTGCCAGGATGAAAGTATGAGTGCGCCATGAATCATCAGGCAGACTTATCATGGTGGCAACACATGTTAATTTCTTTTCCTGTCACGAGTTGGACCCCGCATATTACCCTTGCCATAAACATGGCAGTCTGAGAACATGATAATGAAATTACTTTAAAACTTTAAACAGATTTCCCTTAGGTAGTAAACACATAATTTTAGTCACTTTACGCGGACTCTCTCACCTAAAATAGTGTTTAGTGTCTCTTGGTGGATGCCTACACAATAAGACTTCCTTTTCTGCCTACTTTCTGTTAATTATACTGACTTTACTCAACAGAGGAAAAGATAGAACTGTTGAATTCTTTTAGTATTCTTTCATTATCTGGTTGATATAACTATTTCCTTGTAACAAATTCAATTATTGAACCCGGAGTGTTATGCTATTTTGCTATCATGCGTCTGATAAAACCGTGTATCAGAGCACTAGTTTTCAATCCATAATTATTGAAATGTAACTGTTTCAATTCTCGCATGCGTAGATTAATCTATGGCAGTAGCAACTTCTGGCTCCTGGAATTACCTCAGAAATGCCTGTGCTGGTTGTTCAATTGATAACACTATAAGAATGATCGCTATTGCGTTATGGAGGCCGTCACCATGCCCCAACACCAAACAAAATGGCAAGCAGTAGGTGTGGTTTTCAATGGACTATAATGCACTTGAATTTCCAAGGACGATTGAACTAGCAATCGCTCTGTAGCCTAAAGTGTCTAGTTCCCAATAAAGAAAAAACATCTCGAGACATCCTCAATTTTAAATGCAAACTAGACATATCTCTGACGGTATGTATTTAGTATTTGGCCGAAACCGGAATCAAAATTGAATGGAAATTGAATGATATCGGCTACGAACAGTATGAGTCTTTTATCTTAAATATTTAATCTCTAGATCGTGGAGATTTCTGAGAATTTCGGAAAAAATATGATTATATTACAGTATGTACCATATGGTATCTCTCACAGATGATAACCTCTGCTAAGGCAATGTCACTCTTGTCATTCTAGCATACGATCGCTTTGAATATTTCTATCGACAGAAACTTGTTACGTAACGAACTTCCAACAAGATGAATACTATTTTGCTAAATTACTTTTGCAAAGGCAGAAATAAATGTGATTCTGTACCTCAGTGATATCCCTCCACATGAATATTTTCCCTCACCACAAGTGCCTCTCAGAACGGACGGTACCTGTGGATGAGCATATCCCATCGGCTCACGTCCCACATGTAGAAAAGCTACGTGAGCTGCTCAACCACATCTCCATAAAACTCCATACCCTAATGGAATATTGCATGACTCTGTCACACAACACGCATCGGGGATCTGTCATGTTCTGCTTGGATACCTTTCTAATGACGATTAATCTATAATGCTACTGTAATGATCTGCCATAAGTAGACCTCATTTTGGTCGGATAGTACAATAATACTAGATACTAGATACCTTATCGCTAATGTATCCTAGAATACGTTTATCAGTAGTAGAGGAGTACCTCGAAAGACACTATTAAATAAAGTTAGGTATATTACTATATTATTAACACTGGTTCTCACTATTCAACAGTGACAACGCTTCCTCTAGTAACGAACTGACTGCCTCTATTAATCTGTTCACTACTACGACCACTTATATGACACGATTTTCATCATTCAAGCACCCCATCTATATCTCAATTTTATCCTGCTGAGCAGTCCAATCAGATAGAAAGACACGACAGATTTATTGACACATAGAGCCTTACCTTATACCTAACAATTTTGTGCCATATGTATTATATAAGATGAAATGAATATATGAATATACTATTCATCTCTTTTATATCTGATCGAACTATTATCATTTAGAACTGTTACATTTCCTATATGATCTTTTACAATAGGTACTACACTTCTTTTATATCAATCATTAGACTTGCCATGTAGACCTCACAGAGATGCTGAGGCGGAACAGACAGTAAGTATACAGGTTATATTTATGGGGCCTACATGGTCTGTGTTTACATAGGAACCTATCGATACAGGTAATAAACCTACAAAGCACACAGGTGTGCAGGCACTGACTCCAGGCTTTAGGTTGTGACTGTTGAGCCTCGCTCCAATCACTAATTTATTCCAACTGTGTCTATGTCGAAGGCCTGGGCCATCGACAAGGACGTTACATCGGCGAGGAATTGTATACATATCGCACCCTCTCCGCTTTCGCCCTAAAATACACAGCTGCGGCACGATGAGCTAGTATCGGCTACTCGGGTTGTCCACAATATAGTAACTTGAGGCCCCTTCGCGACCCCAGCTAACACATACAGAGAGGCTGACGCTATGATATTACATAAGACATGATCCCTCCCCAGAGGGTTACCTAATTGTGTTACCATGGCAACTGGTGTCGCGCCAAGCTGGTAGCGAGGGATCATGCTTCTACTTTAGAACCTACATCGATTTCTGGTGGAGATGATCCACTCTCCCCTCACACACCTTCTTGTGAATGTATGTCCCACTTCATGGAATACAACGACATCAGGTGGAGATGATATCACAAAGACGACTATGCGGGCTGCGCGCATGGATCACTGGGTATGGCGTCAGCTTAATATCGCCCCTGATTTACCCTGCTATAGGCGATTATTTTGAGGTTATAGATCCTACCACTTCATCCTAGTGCCCTGGATTATAAACTCTGACTCACACAGAGGCCCAGGGAACCAGAGTACCAATGCCAAAAGTCAAGTACCAAAAGTCTGTTCTAGCAGTATATCACCCAGAGTTTGATACATTCTCAGACTATTTTTTTTCTGAAATTAAAGCATTGCCCTGAAGCCATCATATGGTAGGTGAATACATATAGGCTATACATACATACATACATACATACATACATATATATATATATATATATATATATATATATATATATATATATATATATATATATATATATATACATTATATATGTACAAATTGTTGTGCTCACTCAGTTTATGTGATGAGCAATGTGATGAGCATCCGTAGTAACTGGTTATAACGGCACGTTCCTGGCACTAACAGTTAATCTGCTTCTGTATCTCAACCAGAACACGTAATATATTTTAGTCTTTCCTCGATGTAAATATGTTTCGATGGAGAGAGAATAATTTTTCCAGATAGTTGGGCTCCTAGAGATGTGCCTAGATGTGAGGTTTGAAATACAATGATATTTTAAGATACTGAAACCGTATAAGATATGAATACACCTGAATTCATATCCCAGGTGTTACTATTTCTTAGGAAACCATCTACTTGACAGAATACACATATATATTCCAGTAAAATTACAGCTCAAATTCAGTCGTAAACAGAATTCTATATTCTTTACTAGTATTTTCAGTCCTATTTTAATTTCGTTTCTTTCATTTGTCTTTTCATCGCTCCGTGCTAGAGGGATGCTCCAACATACCTAGAAGCATATCACCTTTACCTTTTTGCTGCCTCAGTAGGAAGGATCTTCCCAGGCCACATGCTTCCTTAGAAAATGAGTTTCTAAAGGGTGACATTACAGTTATGGCCCAAAGGCTGGGGACCCCAAATAGCTCAATATTCATTCTACCTCCTTTATTGGCTAATTAAAAAGTTTGAAGCTGGTTGAAACTGCTTTCTGTTGTGTAAACTGACATTAATACCAATTAAGTTTTGAAAATTGGCAAAATGTGTCTGTCACAGAGTCAGCCGGGTATTGCTGATGATAGTCAATGATGATGGATAATTAGAGTAAAACTAGAAATTACCGGTCCTAATTGCCTAGATAATGAGATTAGACAATTCTGAATTAGCCAATTGAAAATATGTCGATCTAAGAGTGTTCTGAACTTGGGAAGATAATAACATGACATTTGACGAATTAAATTGAATTGCTAAATTTTCATAGAATAAATGAAACATCCCATAATATTTCTTCCAAAATGTGTAACTAATGATATTGCGCATACCTACCTCATATTAACATAGTCAATTCGATGCTGGAGTTTTCTTTGACCGTTTTATGATTATTTCTTGAGGGTGTGTCTTTCCAAGTATTGGCCAAACGTTTTACATGGTCCTATAACCGAGCAGGGCACCAGGCTGTATGCTGTGTGTTTAGCTTGTGGAAAATACGGCTATTCCTTTGAGAGTGAAGAAATACAGTTTCCTATGGAAAAGTCATTGCTCCCAAGTCGCAGTGCGGGAAATGAGTGCACAGCCTGGACGCCCAGTGGCGGCAATGGTAGCTGATCAGACGACAATTGTGAGGCGGGAGAGAGTGGCCACGTTTAAATGCCTCACACGCGCAGGGAAGGGCACTTGTAGATGTGAATGGGTGCGGGCTGGGTCATGCCACGAGAGACGGCATGGAAGCAGGGTGTAACGATCGGTCGGCAAAGCGGTAGGCTACGTGCCAATAATGATGGCTATCAGAACAAGCCAACAGCTCAAGGCGATACTCGTATGCGGCCAGCACACTTTCCACTAGCGAGTGGTCCTAAACGGGGTCCCTCTCCTAGTCATTTCACTCTCATTCTCCTTTCTCCTTTCTATTGCTCGTTCAATCTCTCTCCACTAATCCATACACCTCATGAACTTCCTTCATTTCTGTTAGCATACTCCCTTCAACGCTCTAGAACTTTCTTTGTAGTACTCCACCTTTCCATATGTCCCAATAGCGATTCATTCTGCCTTGTCTTGGCATATATTCCAAAGCAATTATGTCTCTCTTTCATTTGTTAACATGTCCTTAAGTCCGTCGATTATAGATTCTGTTCCTCTGATATCAATATTATAGCCACCCAAGCCATTGGGTGTATATTTGTTGGGGCAAGTCTATATATAGATATATAGATATCTGTCCATATATATGTGTCCGTGTTGAACGAGTCGGGGTGAAGAGCCTGGACGAATGAATGACACATATCGCCGAGCAAGCGTATCACGTGCTACGAACAGCAATTAGTGCTCCGTTTATCCTCCACGTGTGGCAGGATCCTATAGGATCCGGCCACTAAACCCTGGAGAGATAGATACACTGAGCGCTGTCGGGGTGTGGATGGGGAGGGGTGCCTCAGATCGATGCTTCCCTCTCGCTGACACATACGGCCACGTGCGGGGACGAGCTTGAGGCCCCGCTCTCCGCTAGACCCCGTTAGCCACCCGGTGGAATAGTTGTCGATAGGCACCCTGTGAGCGGTGTCAAGGCCCTTGCCCCGCACGCTCCACTGCAAGTCAGTCAGTCCATCCACAGAGGCATCAGATCCTATAGTGAGGCTAACTACCACAATACAGAACAACGGACGTTGCTGGTTGCTTTATCCGGCGCACGCGCGTGGGCATGCCCGCCCATGTCTCCGTCCGTTCCGTAGCGTGTACGTTCCTCCAGGGCCTCGTCTCCCGTGCGCTCTGCTTCTCACGGCCAGCCTGCGGCACTAGTAGTACCCCCGGACTCACGTGCGTTACGCGCCGCCCGCACGCACGCCGGTCAAGGGTCGCCGAGACGCCGGTGCATGCGCGTGGCCGTGCAGGACCGAGGCGCATGCGTGCGGACACGGGGATGAGAGCTAGAGCCGGGTGGCGCTTCGGTCTGCGGTGCCCTGAGGAGCCGAGCACGTGACACAAACGCGCTACTTGCACGTCCGCCTGCGCGCGCATGCAATAGACGCGTCTCTCTCCGCCAATCAAAACACGCGTTCGGAAATTGTCCGGCGAGGAAAGTTATCTCTGTCGTATATTTCCATCTCCAGCCAAACGTCAACCTATCGCCATCCCATCCCATGTTCTGCTCACAGACCGACCCATCCTCCGACCCACTCACCTGCCAAAGGGTGATCAAGAAGTCCAATTACGTTCCGAGCACTGGCATAAAAACGGTTGGCGTTGTGTATAATGAGCACGATTTGCACAAAGCTCGTGTCGTTTGCTGAAATGAGCCCTGAAAATTCGTTCGTTTGAGACTCAGACGTGACATCCTATTCTAACGTTGAATGCTTTTTTTGAAATCGTTTTTCTTGTGGTTTTCCGAATTCTATGGGACAGAAAAACAAGGGATATCGTTGGCTTTCACATCAAACAATTAAAAAGAGCAGGCCATTCTTGGGTATCGTTAAACTTACCTTTTTTCAAGAGATTCTGTAATCTGATTTCAGGAATAAGTCCTTTGTGTTTTTAGTTGCTCCCAACTAGCCTCCAGCGAAGTCTAAAGCGATATAATTGCTCTGGTGTTTTCAGGCACCATCCTAATTTGGTCTGGCTATGGTAGGCAAACTTCTAATAAATTTGAATTACAGAATAATACGAACGTGGTAAAAACAGGTACATAAAGTCCCATGGCTGATTATCGTAATGATCTACCTTTATTCCTTTTATTGCAAATCCGGTTTGTGGCATTGATTAAAATCCACCTGGCCACTTCCTCATATTATTTATCATAGGGTGCTTTTAAAAGTCCCGATAGCGCTTCTGGGAACGACCATATATCAATGTCGCGTAGTTCCTGAATGATAAGGCCCGTTTCCATTGGCCGATTTCTCGTCACCGATATACAGTCAAGAACCTCTGATGGCATTTTGGCACTGCTGAACCAAAATCGGTTAAAGGAAACGACCCAGATCGTGAAATGATCCAGGACTTTTTCTGCTTAGACTATGCAATGCGGCACTACCCACCGCTGAGTGTAAGCTTGGTCACTGGGTGAAATCTACTACCCTTCTATATAGACCCACAGTGAGTGGCACCACCGACAGACTTTCTGGGCAACTCAAACAATCTTCACCCTTTTCGTCGGCCAATGGAAATAGGCCTTTACCGGGACTATATTCCCACTCCCCTTTCCTAACTTCATGCCTATAGGCCCGTTTTCATTGGCCGACAAGCACGGTGTAGATCGGCCAGCACCGATATATATATATATATATATATATATATATATATATATATATATATATATACAGTCAGGAACCACCAACAGAAAATCTACACCGTGTTTGTCGGACAATGGATAAAGGCCTATAAAGGTAGTTTACGAACGTCCCCGGTGCTGAGCTGTGCACGTGTGTGTCTGGTTGTCTTGAGGTTGGCCACATGGGATCTGCGACTACACTGATATGTGGGTGTGGGTGTGTTGAGGTGGTTGGGGAGGACAAGGGGGTGGATTCAAGCCCTCGACTGTGCGGACCCCACGTCTCTCACCCCACAACCCTCACCCTCACCCACATGCCTGCCCGTGCCTCTCTGGGGACACTAGGGTCGGAAAGGTCGGCGACTGGTGCGGTCAGATAGAGCAGCCTCCTTTCTGCTACAGAAACCCAAAGAACACGGCACGAGGCCACCCATGCACAGAGAATTTAAAATACGATGCACTTTTTAGTAGATTCCTTTCATCACTGATCTGAGTCGTGAAGCATTGGTGATATGCTTGCTGGAGGGCAATGATCGAGTGCCCTTTGGAATAGTGATCTGGAAATTATGATGGGATTATAGGACGTTCGATACAACCCAGTGGACTGTTCCTTTAATAATCTATGAGATGTGTTTTGGGAAATATGTTCTCTTAGTTATTCCCATACTCAGCTTTATATATTCGTGAGTGGAGAAAAATCTTAGAAGATTCAAAAATTTCAATTTTGAGAAAGGAATGGCTCCTGATGACAGCGACATCTACTATAATTCAATGATATACTGTTGTTTTTTATAACACCTTTACCAAAGGGGGGAGACATGAGTCAGTTCACAAATTGGCGACCTATTACCGTTCTATCAACGATATCAAAAATTTTTGAAAAAGTAATACACGCTAGAATGATTGATTATCTTCAAGAGAATGATTTATTAAACAGAATGCAATTCGGATTCAGGCCAAAAAAATCAACATCCCAAGCAATATTTTACGTCCTTAATGAAATTTTATTACAATTAGATAAAACGAATACTGTACTAGCCCTGTATATAGATTTTCAAAAAGCTTTTGATAGTGTAAACCATAAAATAGTTGTAAATAAAATTCGGAACAAGGGAATAAACTCAGATTTAGTAGATTTAATTGATAATTATTTAAAAAATAGAACAGTGCAAACTAAATTAAATGAAATAATATCAGAACCAGCAACAACTGTATGTGGAGTACCACAAGGGTCTGTGATAGGGCCACTGCTGTTCCTTATCTTTATAGATGATATAACAAGAAACTTGATTTATTCGAAAATATTCCTTTATGCGGATGACATTGTTTTGATAGTAAGTGGAAATAAACAGGAAGACATTGTTCGCAATGCTGAGCATGATTTAGGAGTTATAGATAGATGGACGAAAAATAATGTTATAAAAATAAACTGTAAGAAGACGAAAACAATGTGGTTCAGTAACAAAAAGGGTATAGAAAAAAAAACAGTAAGGATAGGAAGAGACATATTGCAGGCTGTTTCAAAGTATAGATACTTGGGAGTACTGTTTGATAATAAATTGAGTTTTGCAGGCCATTTTCAGAAAATTACACATGAATTTAATCACAAGTTGTTCAAATTAAGAAAGATAAGGTTCTGCCTGGACGATGCGACAAGTCTGAAAATAGTGAAACATATGTTATTACCAATAATAGAGTATTCAGAATTAGTCTACTATTGTATGAGTAAGGAGTTGAGAGGAAAACTACAGGTGTGTGTTAATAATGCGTTAAGAACTGCTATAGGATGGAAAAAATCTAAGGATTTACACTTAGAGGAAATATACGAGTTATGTAAAATTAGACCTCTACGACTAAGAAGAGCAAGTCACTTAATGAGCACGATAAGATGGTGGGTAGAAAATGAGAAAAATGTGTTATGCAATCAAGTAGCTAGAACAAGGGGAGAGAATAAAATAAGGTTGAAAATACACAGACCTAGAACAAAAAAATATCGATTGTCACCACTTTATAGGGGAAACTTAATATGGGAAACTTTGCCACGAGAAATACAGGTATTAGACGGAGGCGATTTATTTAAGTTTAAAGTAAAAGAATTTTTAGTTAGTAACTTACAAGAGGAAGAAGATGCTTGATAGATAAACGAAGAAGGATATGAGTAGTTACCTGCATTCAAGAGAATGTATGAATATATGATTAAGCAATATAAATGAAAATGTTGTCTGTCCATGTATGTCCTGTGTTGACATGTATTGTCTTGCATATACTAAATGTGACATAAATATGGAAGATCGCCACTTGTGTAGGCGAATATTTATCGTCGTTAAACTGTGTTTACTGAATAAAAAAAAAAAATTAAAAAATGTTTAGATAAAGAACAGATTTTCACCATTCGCGGAGTGTCTATCCAAAGACTATGTGATAAGAACTCGTCAGTCCATATGAATTGTCCTGATGGCTTAGGTACGCAGAGGTATACTACAGGTATGGATTCGACATTCAAATCTCCATTGATAACCAAATGGGGAACAAACGATTGCCTCCCTTCATCAATTCCGATTATGAATCATTTCTGTTAGCCTGTCGTTTTTGACGAAAGGTAGTTAAATATGGGAAACCATGATGAATGTCAGAACAAAAGCAAATCCTCCTCCTGGCCAGACCCGAGGACATCATTTGACCGCTGGAGATCCTTACTGAATGACTCAATCCCCTGCTCGAAATAAAAATCAATTTCAGGAATTTCAAAATCAATCCCTCTCAAAAAGAAAGCAATTCTTTTTTTCTCAAAAGACAACATGAGGGAGGCTATTTTTTTGTGTATGAGGAATGGTAACTTAATTACGATGCCAAAACAATTTTCCAGTAGTGGTGTTTACTTTCTTTTATTTTAAAATAATATTCCCAAATAAAATGCTTGCTTCATTAAAATGATTAATTGGCAACGAAAGAAAAGGATTTAAGCGACATTCAGCGATCCAAATGTAGTAGCAAATTGCCCTTAAAAGGACTTCAAAGGGATTTTAGTCGGCCGGCCCATGACAGTTGTCATTTTTATGGGAGAATGACAAAGGCTGATTGAAATCGTATTCGACAATAGAAAAACGTAAGCATTCAGAGAAAGTCAACCGGAAATAACGTGCTTTTCTGCATGGCATGTAGTCATAGACATCCCTTCCTGTGTGCTGTGAGATTATGACCGCTTCCCACGGAGCTTATGAAGAAATAATTCCATTAACTATATTCCATATTTTAGAGGACATTTAGAATTCAAGGTCACTTACTGGAAATGCGAGAGAAAAAAGGAAATTCGGTGTTATAAACAGTGGACGCAAAACAGTAATTTTACAGTCAGCGACCAAATCGGCCTGTTACGCTTTCGAGTAGAGGGAGTATCTAATATGATGTCGATATGAATTCAGCAATTTACTTAGGTCTATCTTGGGAAAATCTGGACCACGTTTGAATATTGTGTACCTTGCGATAATGCCACATTTTTTAAAAATTTATTATGTTGCATCAACAGGCAGGGTCCAAATAAAATCCATGATGATAGTTAACAGTGGAAGACAGCGGGACTGTCAAACGCAGGACAAGGTGCAACATGCGGACATCTACCATATTTCCGGGTAAGCTGAGTACCATTTTCCCCTAATATACTGTATAATCATGGATGGACCAGTGTGAGTACAGAAGGTTCGCCTTGAAGCGCAAAATACCCGCTTTGAGCACGCAGAGGCCCGGTTGGCACGGTGTCCGCTAATTGGCTGAGTATGAACGTCATTTACCAGAATCTTACGCGACCAGTGCAATGTTGCCTAAATGCGTATCTGCAAAAGGGACCGATAATATCAAAATGAAAATGAGCTCGATAGATAAATATCACAGTTAGTGACGCAATATTTTTTATAAATAAGATTAGCATAAAAAATGTCTTTTAGCATAAATCTTTTTTGAAATATGAAACTATCACTCGTAAGTATGACTCTAAGGCGGACTGGAGATTTATTTTCATAACTTTAAGTCAGTTGTCATGGTAAATTGGTGGTCCGGTATGATGACTGGTCTTGGTCAATCTGATGGTGATGTGCATCGCAGAAAGAGTGACAATGATGTCAGTGGTTTTGAGTGTATGGGGTCGACCCCATGAGTTGACCGCCAGGGAGAGGAGATTGGAACACCTCAGAAACGTGTAGTAGCTGGTGAGGGGAGCTGAGCGCATGACCCGTGCCTGCTCTGAGGAGATAGTTGTTGATGATCCGGATCTGGGAGAGACAACTCACTGTAGCTGGAGACAGGACGTGGTCCCACCGTACCTCCTAATCCAGGTGTGCGCTCCTGCGACGTAGATCGTGACCGTCGCTGGGCTCTTAAAGGAATTCGCTAAACACTGCGTATAAAGGGCAGCATGTGTGAGAGTTAGTTGGAGGTAGGGGATAGGCGACCAGAGGCGAAGCGCAGATAAGTCGTCGCCTGGATGAGATGGTTCTTCCTGGTGGAGGGGGCCTCAGCTGCCGCTAGCAAACCTGTGCGTTTGGAAGAATCCCTACCCCTGCAACAAACAGCAACAACGTCATTGACCGGCGTTGGCCATTATGCAGCCGACATAAACCTGAGTCACTGCTACATGCATTAACGGAATCTTGGAATCATCTAGCCAGGTGGCCCTTAGGCGGCCTTCTGCGAAGGCCGCGAACACTTGCTCGGACCATATCTGGCTAAACTGAAGATCCCTGGCATCCTCTACTACCTCGTAAAGATGCTTATACAGGAGCTGTGTAAAAGGAGCTGGAATGGTGGGGTCCTCCATCATATACGCAACAGGTCTCAGCAATACTCAGCCAAATTTAAATCAGTTTATTTAGTCTTGGCCCTCACCGAACCACGGAATACATATTTATGTATGAAGAAGAGTGGCATATCTGAGTCTGAGACCCGAGCCATTGTAGACTCTAGTATTTGGCATACCGTATGATCAATCTCCTGGTCAGATGGGGACGCCCGGACTGTGGTCGGCAAACTGGGCCCTGGGCCGGCACTGCAAAGTGCCTGCATCGCTGCCAAGTGCCTTGATTGCTGCCAAGAACCTGGATACTGGGTCCGTCACCTTTGGTTGCCGCGCTTCACTTGACATCACGTAGTTAGACGCCGCAGACAGGGCGCTGACTCCAGCGTAGCTCGTCAAGGCTGGGGGCATGCTTGAAGTTATCACTGAGGCCAAGCCTGCGATAATCAGAATGATTTTGCTGTCGGTGCCTGCACCTAGCGAATCTTGACTGTCGCTAACGTCTTTCGCCGAGTTTAAGATTCCTTTAGTAAGTCTTTGTTCTGCTTCCTGAGGATACGGAACTGCGGATGCTTGCTCTTGATGTTCGGCCACCATCTTTGATCTTTCAGCAATATTGGCAAGGGCTAGATGTATTTCCACGAATTTACTGTCTCGCTCGTCCATTCTTTTCTTGATTGTCACAATTGATTCCACGTCTGTCGTGTTACCGTTTTTCTTTCGGCTTTTCGTCGCGGCATGGTGCAGCGGGATGCCGCAAGGTGTCGTGGCATGCAGTCATTCTCTGTACTAAATTCTGTGAATACAGGTTTTTCCGTTCAGCGCCGCCTAACGGCCCACTGTCTTGTTGCGCGGCCGCTCGGACAAACACTGCGAGTCCGACTGCATTCATATAGAGACATATAGCAATCACACCTAGAAAGGTGTATTCAATTTCGGTGATCCCATGTTATCTATGATATATCTAAAGTATTATTGAGGCAATATACATGTATGACATACCAGATTTGAACTGGAATACCACAGAATATGATGCAATCATTATTATTTCGGTGAAAATTATATAAACAGGTATTATAAACGTATTACTTTCATACACTCAGTGATCCAATTCTAGAGCATACGTTGCCAGGGGGTTGTTTGGCTACAAGCATTGCGTAACCACGTAGATAAGGTGCGACACCGGCCTATGGAAAAAGGCCTATTCCCAAGTCACCTCAATTGAATGCTAGGTGACCTGTCTGTATATCAATATGGCGGGCCATAGGGAGCCGGATGGACCAGCTCTACATGCCCCAATTCAACTTTGAAAGGTGATTACAGATAAAGTATTAAAATTAATGATATTTTATGGGTATAATAAAGGAAAAATAGACCTGGCGGTGCTATTGATTGCTGTTTACCTTTCTTTTTGAGCGCGGGAATGCGCGCTAATATACGTCACCTAGAGGTTGGAATGGTTACACGTATACACTTCCAGTCTACTGCAAAAAAGCTAACCCTTCACTATCCATGTGCTGACTATAAATGCCTGGTAAAATGAGCAGGGGTCCAGTATCCAGCCTTCTCATATCCCTTTTCGAAGACAAAGGATTCACTATGTCGATTCTGTAATTAAATGATAAACACTTAGTTATGAATACTGTAATCTGCTACTAGACTAGGAAACTAAATGGATGATCAGATGATAATAATGACTAAACGTCAAATTTTCAAATCTGATGGGACAGACCTAACTGTAATGTGCTCAGACTGTCAAATCTGACGGAACAGACTTGATATTCGAATCCACTAGAATCCATTCCTGAAAAAAAACTCCCATCCACCTATTCAAAACACTCTGGACCTGAAGCCACTCAAAGTACTTTCACCTCATTGCTACCACTCTAACTTCACAATGCATGTATATTTCAAACTGCTGGGTCTGATGGGATAGACCTAACTGTTTAGCATTAGAACTTCCATATCTGATGGGATAGAGCATTCTCTATTGCATCATATCTGATGGGACAGACTTGACTACATAGCAGTCATAATATAGCTCTTCCAGTGACAGTCACTCCATATTAGCAACCCCTCACACAGACACTCCTTACCTTCCTCATCTGATCAGATTATTGAATATATCACACTTGGATCCATATATGACTTGATTAAGAAACATTTTTAATGCATTAGGATACACTAGTTTTAATTAGGTAATCGGTTGCCATCGGTTGCCAACATTCTTAATACTTTCAAATACAAAAGTCTATACTGATTAATGATTTCTTATGATATTCTATTAATTTTACTTGATGAAACTAGTTAGGTATACGGTGCTCTTCCATAATAAATGGAAATAATGTTTGCTCCTAGTTAAAAAATTTTGACAGCTTGTGGGATTCTAATTTTTAGTACATAGCTCTCTGGCAATGCCATATTATCATAATATTTTATACCACTCCCTAAATAATGACATTATTTTTTGTGTGTTTATTATAAATGTAACATATCATAGTAATCTAACACGGGACAGATTTGCTTCTCCATGTTTTTGTTTGTTCATATTGAAGCAGTTATATTTCATTTATTAGCCTTTCAATGTTTATTCTTGCGCTATTGACCATCGGAAGGCTCGAAAGATTGGATAAATACCCGACAGTCTCCTTTTTTTTTAATTCATTAAGACAATTGTAATAGTTGAACTAGAAGCCGTTGAACTAGAGGCCAATCTCATCTCAGATGCCGTCCCTAATTCAGCTCAGTTTCCGACCTCAACAGTTAACCGAACTTAACGTCTCAAAGGTGATTCAGCCGTGGGTTTGCGTGCGCAATTTCATTTGTATGTCTCTCTCGTGATATTCTTTGAAGTTCAATTCCGAGAAAGTGTTAAATGGCGTATGTGCCTGAGGGTATGGTATACGTAAAAAGAAACCTTCCTCCCCAACCTAAAATGAAATACATAATAAACGTAGCCTTCTGCGTCTTTGAAAAGAAGCCCAAAGACAGGAATACGTATGTATGTATATATATATATATATATATATATATATATATATATATATATATATATATATATATATATATATATATGGGTCCTGTGGGTGACAGCCAAACCATACAAAATGACACACCCACCGGCCAAGAGCCTGGGAGTGTAAAGAATAACGAGGCAACGTTTTATATATACCGTCTTCTATACGCCCCTCCGACGTCTGAGCCACTCAGGAGCTGCTCCTGGGCCAGAGCGGATCAAGCCAAAGCCAGGGTTATAGATATTTAATGAATACTGTCTCCAGCAATTGGGAATTGGTGTCCCCGGGGTCCTGTGAGGAGGGAAGGTAGAGGAGGTGACGCTTCTGCTTTTGCAATCTCCATGAATCAATGTCAGTTAAGGTGACGTTTGCTATCCTGTCTCAGATCTGATTGTAGATCTTTATAGCCTCTGTGTTACTTCGCACTTATTTATCCATATGCCTTCTTGAATAAGCCAAGTGAAAGCATATTTTTTGTCAATTGATCTCTCTTCCTTTTTATATATGGACTAATGTGTTGTTCGTTTCTCATTCATCATTTTCCTTCTTCCAACATAATCCCCATAGTGTTTTTGTTTCATACATAGCATTCTTTGACTTGTTCTTCCATTCGTTCTCCCGACCTTTCATTCTTGTCGTCTTCCTGTCTCGTGCATACTTTCCTTCATTAAAAAACCATCTAATTTCTCTTTACCACTCCATTCCTACCTGCTGCTGCTTCTTCTTCTTCTTCTTCTTCTTCTTCTTCTTCTTCTTCTCCTGCTTCTCAATCTGTTACTTCAACTTTAGCAATCTCCTGGGTCCTCGACCAGTATCCTTTTAGAGAACATAGTATAGAGTACACGTAATTCATCATTCATATTGACATCGGGGCTATGATGTAATTCCTAGAGGTATTCCCAAAATCTTTTCCCTAATGTTAAAGCTCCCTAGTTTTCACCCCTGAAGTATTATGCCCGTGGTCTCCATTTTCCCTGACTCATTTATTACTCACCATGAGCGGAGTTGCTGTGGCCGTATCCGCTAAAGCCTGCGTCAGACGGACGCGCTCGGCCCCGCGGGGCATCACCGGCCAGCCACCAGTACCTCTCCAGTGATTTCAACCATCCATTACCCAGCTCCTTCATACTTTTTACTCCCCTGGTGGTAACGTAAACACCCAGACTCACATCTCCGACCACTGCCATTCCACGAGGGAAATGTGTCTGTGACGATGGCTGAAACGAGGATCCGAGGGGTAGGTATCACCGGATGAATACGCCACGTATGGTATATATGTGTATACATAGAGAAAAGATCCACGCTATTAGTGAATTTATAATTGCTATTTGGTTTTAAAAATATATAGGTGGTCGTATACTGGGAATATGACAAGATGGAAGTCGATGATACACAAATCCTCTCAACCTGGCGTATATTTGACGCAGCACTGCCGCATACAAGACAAAGATTCCCCGCCCAACTTCATTGCCGGAGATTGTTCCTATTCCATATTATTGATCGAACATAATACACATATATAGATGGTTGGTATACAAAAACCTGTATATATGTTCATGGCATCGTTTTTGCGTTGCACCCGGCTAAGCAGAAATGAAATGAAAGACGGACACTCTTTACATTCAAGCAACCCTTCTTATATTTTCATAAATCGCTTACATCTGCAATATCCGCATCAAAGGTCATAGTGCTATCAGGAATGTGGCTGGGAATTCCTTGAGCAGTTTTTACAGATACCCAACTGAAACTCGTATATTAGATGTATGTACTAGATATATATGAGACCATGTCCTGTTCAGACGTACAGCAATGTACTTAGGGGAAAGGCTTTTATTTGCCAAAGTTCAATCAGAAATATCAAAGGAACACATCTGCCTACAGGTACACCTACAGTGAAGCCATTCTTTTTGGTGAGAAGAGCTTGTATGTCTACTGCACAGGAAATGTCTACTGAATTTTTAAAATGTAGATACGTAAACCCCTGAGTCACCAAGACTAAGATATTTGGTGTTTCCATAACAACAATAGACATAACGTTCTTAAACAAGCAGTCCAAAACAGGTCTATCCATTTTGCTTTTAATCAAACCCAAGTGACCTGATAAGGTCAGAGAGTGCCGGGGCATCGGCGCCCCTCGCGGAAATGGTGTGACCCAGTTAGCTCTCGTGGGTTGAGGTGAACAGACGCGCTTTGATTACAGCAGCTCGACTTGAGCATAGTATGAGAGTTTTGCAGAAAACTCCTTTTATTTGTTGAAGGTAAGTTGTAACCGGAACTAGGCAGACCCCCATTAGTTCCTTGGGAAGTTCGGATTGACCTCCTTTTTCCATGCGTTATTAACGCTGGTCACTTAGATGCATAGTGTCTGCTTTTTTTTAGATCCATTGGTCGGGGTCATGACCTGCATCATGGCGGCCACTCATTGAGCATGTCATTCGCCATCATGAAACGTGTTCAGACGTGATTTCCCATACGGCACGTAAAGCAGGGTCATTAGCACCTCGTGGTGGACCTCTGATAGGTGCCTTGAATGAATTTGCTGCAGATATGTCTCTGCCAGGTCCCCCTTCCTATTCTTCTGAGATTCATTTAGATTTGTTTACCACACCGATAATTGGGACTTCAGGCTTATATTAAATCTGTTAAGCTTAAACGACTTCACATTATATAGGCACTTTAAGATCTTTTTTTAATTAGCACAAAAATTCATCACATGGATGGTCTTCAATTTATGGCGTTTCATGTACGCTCATTATAATCACATCTCAGAAAGAAGGAAAACATATCTTTCTCATAATATTATATTCAGTAGTTAATTACATTACGTTACAGACGAACATATATAAGTTATCATTTAGTGTAAAAAAGGAATACCCACCACCAGATGATACATGTGGAGAAAAAGGATATAAGGATGAACAATTTGGACATTGCACACACCGCTTGATATTGACTACTAATAATGGAATAGTTAAAAGATGGACCACCTGGATAAGGTAGTACACTTGCTGCCCAGAGATGCGTACATGGCTAGTGTTAACCTTACCCAGGCCTATCATTCCCTAAAACTTAAAGGTAAGGGCAGGGATTTGCTACAGTTTATGTATCGAGATAAACGATTCAGGTACTGTTGTCTACCGAATGGCTATAGCCCAGGTCCGAGATTTTTTCTAGAATCATGAAATGTGTTGTAGCCATCCTGGCACAGAGGTGGAAAATCAAGTGTTTTTTTTTATAGACGATGCATTGATTTATGGGGTGTCAAAGAGGGAAGTTTCAAAGACAGTTCACATAGTCATGAGGCTATTCAAATAATGGAGATTTACTGTTAACCTAGAGAAATCAGTGGTGAAGCCAGCAACGTCTTTTGAATACCTGGGTTTATTGTTGACTCTATAAGATGTAGATTGTAACTTCCTGGGAAGAAATTGCAGAACTCCAAATGTTAAGGGTATCCTCAGGAAGCGTAGGATAAATATTCAGCAGTTTGCACAGGTAGTTGGGCAATTGTCAGCCACCGCACTAGAGAATGACAGGGCCAAGGTGCTTGAGAGTAGGCCCATCATGTACAAAAATGACAAATATTTATACAGAAACACGGGTGATAGACAGAGACCAGCAGGCTAGACCTGCTACTGGAAGTTCTAAGAAACGTAAACTTAATGTACGAAGACCAAAAACTGACTTTTTGAAGAAATCCCCCTTTACTACTGCAGCATATTATGGGATTGTCTCCCAGCGGATATCCAGGTTTTTACATTGTAAATCGACAAAATTCAAGGAAGCACTTAATTAATAGAATAAACCTTGATATTGTTGCCGGTGATCTAATTGTATTTATAATCATTCATATGTATAATATATGTATGTCTGATATCCCGAACCTCTGTATCTATATAAGAAATAATAGAAAGTAGTATATTTTCTATACTGTAGACACTGATCCTGGCTAGGGTTTTAACGGACGGCTGGTTGAATTTGTATCGATGTAATCTAAAATCTATCTGACCGCTTACCAGTGTTTGAGGAGATTGCTTATTGCACTGCATTTGCTGAAGACGACAGACATGGTGTGGGGCTCTGACATATGTACTATTACTTACCTTTTTAAGCTTAAGTCTAATAACCACGTGGTTAGCCTGTTAGTGTTTATTTTTAAGAAGTTTGAGAATGAAAGGTTATGCCTGTATACACATGAGGAGGTATGTCAATGATGTCAGAACAATGATGGATAGGCCTTCTGTCATTTTATAGTTAAGGAACCCTACAGGATGGCCTCATCATAAACAATGTCAAGAATGGTTAAGTCAGTTTTGCAAGATTCTGGTATTAAAAGCAGGTTTCAGGCATATTCATGTCGACATGCATAGATGACAACTGCTGATTGGGTGAATGTCCTATTAGCAAGGATATTGAACTTTGCTAGCTGGACATCCGCATCTACGATTACAAGGTTCTATCTGAACTGGTAGTACAGGCCAGGTGTGAAACTAATTTAATTCCACATTTGTTGCTGTGAATCAGGCCTGATTTGATTGGAAGACATGCCTCTGAAATTCTTTCTTATGTAATACAACATTGACTTTTGAATTATGGCATTTATTATTAAGAGTCTATTGCACATATTTAATTGGATATTTATTTACTATATTATCGAAGGAGTTAAAGAAGCCCCGACACTCCGTGACCTTATAAGGTCATGTGGATTTAATTAAAAATCAAACGATTGAAATGAAGTTAAATATAATCAACCCTCAGGACCTGGAGGTTACAGGGTGCCTGGGCCCCTCCAGTCATGATATTCTCTCCCTGCCCTTTCTGGGATGATATGCAATTATTCATATACCTGTCATGCTCCATGAGGTGCGCCAAAGCCTCTGCGTAAGGGGGTTACCTTCACTTCGGGGCAAAGTATGACCTTCTGCCAGGTGGCCGCTCATGTGGGTTTGCAGGATTTCAATGTTTATATAGATGCCTATATAAAACAACAAATAAAAAATAATATAAACACACATGTATATACATGGCAGATATACAGTTCAACATCATCTCATGGGTGGTGGGGGAGCAGGTGGCTGTACAGGTATAGCAGTAGATAGGTATGGACCACCTATGAATGCGAGACATCGAAGGTCGCTTCACTAGGCCGCCAAACAGCTAACCCGGCCAAAGACTCCATGCCTTGCACCCTCGCACTAGTAGAATTTAATGCTAGCATATACATGTACAGGCTTCTCTATAGCAGAAATGCTGCTATTAGACTCACAAAGACACTTACATGGACACATTCATGGGCCTATCCAAGCTCGATTCTATTGCGTAATTGTTTGCAAACCAATCTACTCTCCCCGCATAGACATACTGCCCCATTAAGTAGATTGACCACTTACATGGTGTGAAAGCAAACATCTGAGAGCGGGAAAAATCCATTCCCAACAAAACTGTCATTCAGAGTAGAGTGCCCCCTTATGTGTGGGTCCCCGAAGCGGGGTTCTACTGCATACATCATATTTCCATATTCTTTCCTAATTTAAGATTGTGCCCCCATTATGTATTCTCCTACATCGTCGTGACTGCGGCTGTAAAATCAACACTACTAAATCATAACACTAATCAGCACCATTTTATTATGCAATGGCATGCGGAAAAGTAGCAAATAGGGATTTCGCGGAGGGGCTTAGAGCATAAAATATGGGGGAATTCGTGTAGTATATGACATGGTACATTGCATATGGCTACATTTAAGATAATCAATTCCCATACATAAGGCTTTGCCACTCATTGATAAACCAGCACAAACAGCTTGTTATCATTCAAAGATATCATTCTAACGCAATATAAAGAAATATGTACGCCAAATTGCCGTGTATGTGGTGTAATGAGGAGATGATATTATGGTGTCTTCTTCATCTTCATTTTAAAATCCCTTGCATTTAGATAATACTGTATCATCAGTGATATTCAAAAATAAATTTCAATTATGCTTTTACTCCACAGCTAGAAACCTGGAACTTTTAATCACTTCTTAACATAAAAAGTTGCACGGTTCTAGAAACAAAGTATTCTAGTCTCATATCGCATATTGTTAGAACTGACGCCATGTCAAGCCGCTTTCCAAACGTCGCTCGCCCATTTAGCTGAGCTCTCCACGCTCCTTGCGGCAGGATATCCCCAGCTCGCCCTCCAAGCCACAATAACCGGTAGGCACTACCCCTTTCTACCTGAGGGACCCGCCTACTTATTTTCCCATGACCAGACCAGTATAATCGGCCACCAGGAGGCGCCCCACATGTCGGAAGTGCCTTGCCCCTAGCCCGGAAGTACAACAATCCATAATTGTGTTTATTTGGGAGTTGGTTGGGCTGCCTGGAGAAAGGGACACCAACATACCGGCATCCGCCTTTCCTGCAGGCAATCTTACCACTGTACTTCTCCTAACCAAAAGAAAAAAGGACCAGGAGATATAAATCTCCCCGTATCTTTGAAGATATCTATAATGATACATCACTCCTTGATACCTCATGGCAATTTCTATGCATGTCATATTGCTTTGTCGTTGTTTTTTTGTGGTGTTTTGTGGGTTTTTTCTTGGGGGGGGGGGTTGCTTTGAAGGGATTATGGTATTTTCATTTATTCTTCTTCATTGCTTCTATATATGGAAAGCTCATGAACAAAGTTCGTTAGTGGTCTTACAAGATCGTGAATAGGATATTTTCACTTATAGAGGCGTGCTCAATTATAATTGCCAGCTGCGTGGGGTAAAATAACCCCTATTGCAGTCGAGTAGTGATAGAAAGTATCCATGTGATGTGTTTGAGATCTTTTTTTATACGAAATTATCGCGGTATTCACCCAGCCAATCAAAATAGGTACATGTCTTTCAATTATCGTGAATAAATGTGTTAGCCCTTTAAATACGGGATATCGAAGCGCAACATATCAACCCCTTGGAGCTGAGAGAGGTGGTCGGTATGCGAAAGTATAAGACCATGCACCGAGGAGATGCATGCCATGCTATGATGTAAGGTTTTTTTCTTGCTATATTTAAAAGATAGTTTCTGATGACTTCTGCTCTATCCAAGAACGGTTCCAAGAGGAAATGTCAAGTCTTCTGGGAGTTTCTAGCTTCACTTACACTCATCATTTTTCTCATTCTGTGACATTTACAATTCCAGCCCGAGGCCCATTTCAACGCGCGGCGGATGCCTAAACTTTTGAACACTATCGATTTTTAAAATGAGAGAAGGGGATTGGGGAGATTCATCCCATTTGGAACCGGAGAATCCATTCAGGCAGACATGCGCGGAGGATGATTTTAAATGACCGTATGGACCGGTGTGTCCCATGTGTTCTGTATTAAGTCGGTCGGATAGCAGCGAAGCATCCCAGGGTTCCCCTCGATGATTACCGTCATAAAAAGTCTCCGAAAGCCGAAGATGTCTCCCGGTGGTCGCGCCTCCGAGGATCCTCCATGGAATTGTCCCCTACAAATGAGTGACTGCTGCACCACATTAGCACGGGCACATCCTGCCTGGCGCCGCCCTAAGGGCCAGCCAACCCTGGATATTACCATGGGCTCCATTAAGAAAGCATTACGACTGCTTTCTTATACAGAAGGAAGACGACGGGGCCTTGGTGAGTGGGCGGGAACTACAGGGTGATCTGTCTTCGGCTCCACACCCTAGAGACTGGACGTAATTGGGAAATGCCTGTCTGTCCAGTACCAAGTCAGCAGAGCGTGAGAAGCTACGTGCGGGATATTCAGTCAGCGGTCTGTGCTGCACTGTCGGCAAGGTGATAGGTACTGTCTGGATATATTATTGTGTGCTTCCTCTAGAATAAAAAGTACATAAAGCATGAGTCATGTTTTCTTTTAATTAAAGAAGAACTGTCGTTGAATACAATGGTTTACAGATTTTTATATGGGTTTTTCTTTGCAGACTTGGTGTGAACTCGTTTCAAATATTGAACTTAATAATAGTTTAGTGTTGACTGTTTTCAGAGGTATGTAGTTTGTTGATGGTAGTACGAATAGTGTGCCGTACGTCTTAGTAATCAGCAAAGCGTGGGGTTATCATAGAAATGCCTGTTTATGTTCGATATAGCTTTCTTAAATTCCAAATTTCTCCAAATTTGCTCAATACATAATTTGTCGATGTGTTCTGGAGCAAAAGAATTCAAAAATATCACTTTATTTAGCCATTTCCTTAATAACGTATCAGTATTCTGAAGCAAATTAAGCAGCCTGTCGATTGGGCATCAATGCGGTGCAAAGTGTCAGTCACTGCCGCAGCAAGCCAGGGAGCTAGGCTGAAGCCCCATCTACCATAGCAATCTCCTGACTTCTTTCTCCACAAAAGGCAATCATTTAAGCAAATAAAAAGAGCATCACTCCGAGTGTACTTCATTCCACTAATGCGTTATCTAGTACAATTGATGTTAGGGTGGATGTTGTTGTCAGCTAAATCAGTAATTGGATGGGAGATATTGCCACATAAAAAGGGAACATCTTGAGATCATAACAGGTTTCTGTTGTCCTCTGAATGCTTGTAGTCGTGAACTAAAATGAGTTCTTCGAACACTGGTTTGGTCGATTATGTGAAGCCTTATTTGGTTTTCTATTGTCTCAGGCCCAGAGCATTCTGATCGAAATACGACCTGCGGCTTCCTAAATGTTCATAGAGGAGCGTGAAGGCAGCTGTTGGGTTAATTAAACTGCAAGGGAATGTGTGTCTGATTAATGTGAGTTGGGAACATTACTTATATAGAAGTATCTCTAATTTAGCTTGAATGCACACTGGCAGTGTTGGGTTGAAAGACTAGACCGCTCCTCTTATGGTATCTTTGAGCTGAACGGCAGTTGACCTTTTCTTTTTGCTAGGTTTATCTAGAATTAGATCTCTATATTACCGTTTGAGAGAACAAAGGATGTCAGCCTGAATAAGATGAGATTTCTGCAGGAGTCTTTAGAAGCTGAATACTGAATCAGGCCTCATAGAGAAGAAATACCCTCTTCTTTTATTCTTTATTTGTCTTCCTTTTAGTGTGTGGTAGCGAGGGGCTTTAGGTTTAGGTCCAAAACACATACAATAAATGAGATGGAAAATGCGAAATAATTATGTATTGCTAGTTAAATGCACTTTGATTATAGGAGCAACTGAATGAATGTATAGGACTGTAACTACGGCAAGGCCAGCATTAGACAACTGATGTATATGAATGATTACAATAGCTTGAGGCAATGCTTAGAACTAGAAGGGAAAGAATAAAAACTTATAGTGAATGTGAATACCTGTATGAGAATTATGCAGCAACGGGGAAAGGGTAGAAAGGGTGCCTTTTAAACGAGATTCTCCCACATTAAGCCTTTGATGTCGGGAATGATGAATGATCACTCCTCATTTTCCAGCCTCTATAATCCGATTTACCAAATGAATGGGAAATGAAAATTTAATGAGGAAGAGGCATTCTCCTCAAGGCAATTGGAGATCGTTAATATTACCCTCGACTTTATATTAAATTTCCCAGAAGGCCTTGGGTAATTCTATAGATGACTCTTTCATCTACTAAGCGGATGATTAGAAAGCGGGTAAACGAGCGAAAGATGGCTTGAGTCGAGAGGATGTGAGTGTTGTTGATGTGGTTGCAGCAGGGAGCTGAGAGAAGCGGACAGCGAAGAGAGTCCATTCTCTGACAGCAGCTGGAACGCTGACAACCGTTTGGCGGAACGCCGTGCCAGACAAAGTACGGATTAATGAAGAGTAAATCCCCCCAGAGGGCGCCAACCTCACCTGTCTCAGTTAAACACGGATAAATCTGGGCAGGGTGCCGGTCCCAGTGTCGGGGTATCGGTGGGGGATGCCAGAGGAGGATCGAGGGGTGGGTGGGGGGATTATCGAACCAATAGTCCTGCACGGAACAGCCTCCCGCCTTTTATGCAAGCAGACGACATTGCGTGAAGGGCGCGGTGGGATATGTCGACGTCCGGAAGATTAAGGATGAGGGGTGGAGAAAGGCGTAATGATGGGGGATTAATGGACTGGTCTGCCGTGGAGGCTGCTTGGAATGTGAGGTGGGGGGCTGGTGGGAGCACTGGATGAGTAGGCACAGGGGCAGGAGGAGAGACTCAGCGAAGTGAAAGACGGCAGGGTGTGTGTAGAGTGTAGGGGGTTAGGGGAGTTAATTGGTTGGCGTGCCGTAGTAAAGGTGGTGCAGTAAAAATAGGAGTACATATATTTACAGCAGGTAGGCAAACCGGAAGGGTAATAATGTACATCAGAAGTCGGAAAATAACACAGGGTAATGGTTTTCAAGAGGTGCTTTAGGGGATATATATAGTCATAAAAAGGGGTAATAATCAGTAGGAAGGAGCGCAGGGTAGACATTGTTCTCTGTGCATAGAAGCAATTGGCAATATCAGCTTGGTAGAGAGGGATGATATGCGCGTTGTAAAGGGGTGACAGGAGATGGTCTGTTATTGGGGATCAACAAGCATGGTACGTGTTAGCTTGAAAGGAAAGAGGAACTCCCTACAGATCTCATGCTGCCGCGGTACTGAATGAGCGGTGTCTGTTAGTAATGAATCGGGGTGGTAGAGCTAGTAGGATTTGGTGGTGGCGGGAGTGGAGCTCGGGAGGTAAGTGATGGGATATTGTGTTTTTAGGTGAGAACCGTGAGGCTCGGCACGCTGTGTTCAGCGGTGCTATCGTGATCTGCAGTGGAGGATGGCAATGGCTACCCTGTGAGCCGCAGTGAGTCTTGTATTACAAGAATTAGTAGTAGATTCGTCCCTTAATTGTACAACCATGATTCTGTACTGAAAAACGTACAATTGGAACTTCAGAATAGAAAAAAAAGATTGCTATTTGTTGGATAAATCCTATTTCTTATAAGAACACGTAGTTTACTTCCATACATATATGTGTATTTATGAAATATGGAACTATACTCATTTTCTATCAGGGGTTCAGCTTTGGCACAACCTTTGAAAAATACCTTACCTTCTCAGGGAATATATTTGGTATGCAACTGTTATTCTTAAGAATTTTTTAAACACAAGTGAAGATAAATTTCCATTTAAAAAAATGCTCTTAGTATAGCAAGGTATATTATCTAACACCATGGAAAATGCAAGGTCTCTCATATGAGTATAAATAATAATAGGGCCCCATGGAAATGGTGTGGTTAAGCTTGATTTAAACAAAATTTGGAGAGAAGTATTTTAGGATTTAGGAACGTTCGATATAGAAGAAGTATAAAATGAGATGCAATATACTATGGTTAAATACTAAATACATGAGTTGGTTTTTGTAGCAGGAAGCCAATATTTTCAGGATTTATTCTGACCAATCTTTCCATAGTAAAATTTGCAGTTATCTAACATTTTGAGAAATATGTGAATATCTTTATACAGCTTTAAAATTTACATAACGAACGTTCCCTTCTGAATATTCTCATAAGGCTCTAGAGACTTAATAAATTAATTGAATCAGCCGGAGTTTGTATGTATTATAACCTGAAGCATCTGTAAATGTGAATATCTGTATTTATTTGGTTGGTAATAAGTGATACACTGACTTATAAGGTGAGTTTTTGATATATTTCTAAGAGAATGGTTAAATTTACAGGTTATTAGAGGTTTCAATGATTCCAAACCCAAGGGTGGGAAAGAAAGCCCTAATAATATACATTTTCTGTCACATTATAATGTTCTCTATCCATGAATACCAAATATAACTCTGTCAGGTAAATAGAAATACTATGAGCATCTATAGAATGTAGGAAGGTAGAGAAACTGTCCATTGTACGTTTTCCCTACAATGACCCAAATACTGTAAAAACGCACTGTTTTGCCATAATATGTAAAAATACCATAGGGAACAGTTTTCCGTACAGCAAAATATGGAAACCTGTTCCATATGCATAGACAAAAATATTGATTGTAGGATTCTATCAATTTCGGGTATATGATAAATATAGAACGACCTTACCAGGCTGTGGAAGCTACAAAACTCGATGGGAAATAGCGGTTTGCACGGAACTTGCCTAAATGCCTCGTTCCGTACAGACCTCAATTCTCATCTAATTTTGCAGCTTCTAAAGCATGGTCAGGTCATCCTATATAATTACCTGGTATCAGTTCTAATACATCAACTCCCTCCCCTTTGTGTCGTTATGCATCATAACTCTAACTCACTTTATCATTTTCCTCACCCACTTCAGATTCCCAGATTACTCCTTTATTAAAACTAACTGCCCCATATGGTTCAATTGATTCAACACCACCTCACGCTGAAACATGTGCTGCAAACTCCTGATATTTCAAGTTGAATTATTCAGTTGAAGACGAATACTGAAAGATACGAACTTCATCATTTGGGATTTCATCATTAATCATCAACCCAAGTGTTCCTGATGATAATGTAGATGCATTCGCCCGCCCCAATTCAGAGCACGCAATATTGGTAGTGTAGAGAATGTTGAGGACGGTCATCTTCAATCGGAGATGCCGTGTAACTGTGTTAAAGGTGTGATGCTGATGAGAGGCAGGATTTGCCTTGTTGTCCAGCCGGCCACCGGGACAATCCCCTGATGGGGAGCTGCTCCACAAATCGCATCCTCAGTTCTCGCGGGGTCCCGTTCTGATGAGAGCAGGTGAATGACCGAGGCGCCATAGTTACTTCATTGTCCTCTCACATATGGTCTATTAACATGCTTGCGTACTATTTCTAGATGACACTCTCGTCTTTTGACCTCCCTTCATTTTTACAAGACAAACAAACCACTTTTTTAAACCTATTTTTGTATTGACAAAATCACAATACAGTGGAGCGTTTTTTAATTTGCAGGACTTGAATGGTGGACTCTAGTGTTTAAGCATCTATTCAGTCGTTTCTGACTATTCACTCGGTGGTTTCTCCTTCTTTTTCGCCTACAGTTTTTGTTATGTACTCATCTCTTTTACTCTCTCTGTCTGTTACCTAGCCCTTCTCACAAGCATTTTTAATTCCTCCTTGTACCTTTTATACTTGCCTGAAATGTCTTCCTTCACCTTCCTAGCACCTTATAAACATTTTCCTTTACCCCTCCATCCATCTTCGTTTCATACATCTTCTTGTGTCGTATCATTACATCAGGTTTTATTAAAAGTTTATATTATACAAATCCCCACTATCCTTTCTTATACTCCTCTTCGATTTCTCTCCTTTGCTCCTCTACTTCCTTCCTCTCATTGCCTATGTTTACCTCCGGACCCCGAGAACAGTGAACGTATATGGTTTCCCTATTTCCCTACTGACACCCCCTCCTTTACATGACGCCTTAATAAAAAGCCTTCCCTTCGGCCATATCGACATTCTTTTGTGCTTGGCATCGATCACTACCCCCAGTGCCTGTCTCACCTAACCCCTCCCCACCCCACTCAGCTTCACCCTGTCGCTGGCAGCATGATAGAGCTACGTGCGTAGAGCTGCCTTGTTAACGGAGGCTCAACTTAACCCTGGGATATCTCCAATTGTAAAACCAAGACCTCTAGTCATCACTACACTGATCCCAGGCTGTAGGACGTGCGACAAGCCGCTCCTGCCTTTGATAGATTTGTGTCAAAATGAAGCCGGTGATGTATAGAGCGTCTATTGGAAGGCTGTCCATTATCCAATGGTTTTGAGAGTTGGCCTGTGTGCTGTGAGACAACAGCCAATATATCAGAATTTCTGCTAATTACAGTGGAATAGAGATAGGCCGGCGGCGTTTCCGCTCACAGCTTCTTTATTTCAGCTCACCACTTCCGTATAGCTGGATGGGTGCTGATTATTTGGATAGCTCACTTCAGCTGACTGGGAGAAATGCGGGGGCTTCATTACTGTAATTGGCTTAGATGAATGGCCCCTGCATAGCGTGGTGTCTCCTTTAAATTGAACACCGATCAATTAAATACCAAACATAAAACGTCTACTGCCTATTACTCTGTCTCGCTAGCCTGCACGTCCCCCAACAACTCCTTTCTCCCAATTCCTCTCCCTCCATCTTTTCACCCAATCGTCTGATATCTCAAAGCTTCCACTTTGTACCTTACCATTCCTCCCACTCTTCCTTCTTTCCTCCTTTCTACATCCTCCTTGCTGCCCCAGCCTTACCCTCCATCCGCTTATCAATTGGGTATTTCTCTTCCTGTCCTCCTCTTCCATTTCCGCTATGATTCCCGCCTACATCCTCAACCTGCTTTGCTCTTTATACTCTCCGCTTCCTGTCCAAAACTTACCGCTGACAGGCAGAAGTCGGCCCGTTGTGTCCGGACATTGGCTAAAGGCGCCGTCCGGGTGTTCTAAAGGTCAAGGTCATCGGTCAGTCTGACAGATAGGCGGACATGTCGGCAGCGCTGGCCGTGTGACGTAGCCAGCAGAAGGTCACAGAGGTCATGACTCTCTATCAAAGCCATCCTAATTGGCAGTCGCCGCTCGACAAGTGGTTCCACACCGGAATACAGCTCGATCAGACCCCGCTAGAGGGCGTTCTGCTGCACGGGTCACGTTGCGCATGTGCAGTGTTTAGAAGTGGGCGTTCCTACGGCTTCCCTGTCTCGTATCTCTTGTTTCGTTAAACCCTGAACTTCCTGGAATTGCCGTCTGGTTTTAACAGATCATTTGGATGAGAGCGTCCAATGGCGATGCTTCGCAGTCCCTTCTCCGGTGGCTGAAGCAGACTTTTATTGCGACATTAACTTCCCGTTCTTGCAACGATTCTCTGAGCATATGAGGCATTTACATACCTTACGGTCTTTGTCTCATATAATAGTTACACGGACGGCAAATTCCATTTCAAAGTGTACTCATTCAGGTTTAAATGAATTACACAAAGAAACCTATTCTCCTTTACTCCCTGGATAGCATCCATTTACAGAGTTAGAAAGCGAAAGGAAAATAGACTGCTAAAATGTCGGACTGAAGTTATTCATGAGCCCCAAAGCAACACTAGTTCTACTATGCATTGAATCCCTTTGGGCAGCAGTCTGGCTTTGGTGCCATTGACAGATAAGTACCCGAGCTAAGTGCCTTTTCTTTTTTATACTTTTTTTAATAAGCAGTTTATTCATTTCAGGACATTGTCTTTGCATGGAGACTACTTGTTAACTGATTCTTGTTTTTTATTACCACTAAAATAACCTTGCTTATACAATTTACAATTCAGTACTGCTCTGTGTTCATTTTCTAGGCTGCTGGGCTTTTTCCATTATTGATAAATAATATTGCTATTCAAATAATCAATTGTATCTTGTATAACCTGTATGTCTGTCCTAATGTATCTTCCCTTCAAAAAGCACACCTGGTTTCAATTCATTATCTTATCTAGGGTAGTCTTCAATCTTATGATCCGTGTTTAGCATTATCATCGGTTTCCAGTTCCCCAGTTTCAGCTCACTCTGCACATTTTTAGGGATAAGGTTGACAACGCCCCATTCTACTTACTCATTTCCCCATCCTCCGTACCTTCCAGAATTGAAGCAAAGAAAGGATCCTTAACTTCATGTTGAAATTTCTCCTTCATTTGTTTCTAGTTGTGTTATGTGTTTGTTGGCGTTTTTCTTTTCCAAGTTAAGAAAGAATTTGCTGTTTTCCCCCTGGCATTTGGACCTAAACATAATGCTTAGTGCTTTTTATCTTCTTCAAAGATAATATCTTTCTTAAGTGATTCCATCTCTTGGTGAAAATAACAATTGCCGGTGAAACCTTAGTGATAACCAATATATATTGACACGATCCGATAGAGTGAACTAACGGAAAGTACCTTAAATGAAGAGAGAGACGACTGGATTCCTTCTGTAGCTTTATTACACGTCTATATCTGTTGGCTGACCAAAGTGTACTTCCCATGAGCCGTGGCTGCCCGCATAGCGTGTGGGAGGGGGGCTGTTATCAGGGGCAACATCCCTCCCCCACACTGACCGCAGGCTGGGGTGGGGGGGGGGGGGGGCGCACATAGTGTGTATTAGGTAAATAACAATATGCACCTACACAGAACTATGAATTTCATCAATTGGAGAATATCAATGGCATTTTTTGGCACCTCTATAAGTTCTTGAACCTTCCTCTTCTGGTAGCTGGTGATTTTTACCTTCCTATAAATGATCTCCTCGATCGAAAAAATATAGACACACCATACACAGCTAAAAGGTATATAGAGAGACTGTTATCAATGATACAGGCTCTTGAAATATCAGATATTTGGAGTGAAAGGAACATGGATACTCGCAGGTTTACGTTTCACAGGAACAAACAAGCCTCTAGGCTTGACTATTGGTTAGTCTCTGAAACTATGAAGAACAGGATCTCAAACTGTGCCATTGGTTCCTCCTTTAGATCTGACCATAGCCCAATCAATATTACTATCAATCTGGGAAAAAAATGAAGGGGGCCAGGGTTATAAAATCACAATAATTTGCTAATCACAGATAAATTCTTTAGGGAGGGTATGGCCACTAAGATTGCAGAGACACTAGAGGAAAATAAGAACATTAACCCTGTTATCAGGGGCAACATCCCTCCCCCACACTGACCGCAGGCTGGGGGGGGGGGGGGGGCGCACATAGTGTGTATTAGGTAAATAACAATATGCACCTACACAGAACTATGAATTTCATCAATTGAAGAATATCAATGGCATTTTTTGGCACCTCTATAAGTTCTTGAACCTTCCTCTTCTGGTAGCTGGTGATTTTTACCTTTCTATAAATGATCTCCTCGATCGAAAAAATATAGACACACCATACAAAGCTAAAAGGTATATAGAGAGACTGTTATCAATGATACAGGCTCTTGAAATATCAGATATTTGGAGAGAAAGGAACATGGATACTCGCAGGTTTACGTTTCACAGGAACAAACAAGCCTCTAGGCTTGACTATTGGTTTGTCTCTGAAACTATGAAGAACAGGATCTCAAACTGTGCCATTGGTTCCTCCTTTAGATCTGACCATAGCCCAATCAATATTACTATCAATCTGAGAAAAGAATGAAGGGGGCCAGGGTTATAAAAACACAATAATTTGCTAATCACAGATAAATTCTTTAGGGAGGGTATGGCCACTAAGATTGCAGAGACACTAGAGGACAATAAGAACATTAACCCTTCAGCCAAATAGGAGTTTTTAAAATATCAGATAAAAATCTTTTCAATCCCCTTTGCCACAAAAAAATGGAGCAATCCCAACACAAAAATATATTGGAGTCTAGAACAAAGATCCTTGAAGAGGAGAGATGAAATGGTTATCGTAGATGATAATATAGAAGAAGAATTATGCTGTCTTAAAAGGGAGCTGGATGAGATCTCTAGAAAGAAGGCCCTAGCCTCTATCTTAAGATCTCAGTTTAGCTAGATGGCTTAGCTTGGGAGAGAAGCCAACAAAATATTTTCTTAATTTGGAGAAACAGAAATACAATAACAAGATCATTTCTCAGGTTCTAGACAATGATGGTAAACTGGTGGAACAACCACACAAAGTGAGAAAGGTCCTTCATGACTATTTTAAGAAAGGGTATGAATTAGATAGGCATCAGGAAACCTCACCAGGATGGGAAACTCTAGTTCAGGAGTGAGTCCTCCCAACCTTGCCCAAGCTTGACTTCCTTGAAAGGGAGGCTGCTGATATGCCACTTACTAAGGAAGGACTAACTAACGCTTTAAAAAAAACTTAATGTCAATAAGACGCCTGGATTAGACCACTTAGTTCTATGAGATGTTCTGGGAGTCCCTATGTGAACCTATATACAATGCCCTTATGTTCTCCTTGGAAAAGGGAGAATTAGGAACAGAACAAAAGAAAGAGGTTTTAACTCTTATTCCTAAAATACGGGAATCAAAACAAAATCTTAAAAATTGGAGACCTAATACTTTACTAAATTGTGATTACAAAATTCTGACTAAGGCTCCCTCTCTGAGGATCAAAAGAGTAACCAGCAAACTAATGTACAATGATCAAACTGCTTATATAAAAGGAAGATTCCCAAGCACTAACACAAGATTGAGGATGTAATCCTCAGAGAGGACTCTGAATGGGATGAGTGGCGCTTGTCTCTCTAGACTTCCAAAAAGCCTTTGACTCCGTCACATGGCCTGCCATATACAAAAGTTTTGCTGACAACTTTTTTGACAGGATCAAGCTAATTTATAAATTATGATAATAGTACAACAACTAGTTGGTTTAAGCCTGAAGAAGGGGCCAGGCAAGGTTGTTGTGTATCACCCTATATTTTCATCCTCACCGTTGAAATCTTAGCCAATATCATTTGGAATACAGATGATATTCAGAGTTTTGACACAAGGTGGGGTGCTATAAAGATGGCCATGTTCGCTAACAATGACCTTTCAGGTCTAAAGCTAAATGAAGAGAAGTCCCAAATACTTAATTCCAATGGGGCAAATGAAAGGAGAATTAGGTGTAAGTTTAAGGAGGTTCACAGAACTAAGATACTTGGGATCTGCTTCTCTAGGGACACTATGCTTCAAGATTATATTAAGTGGAATTTCACTCATAGACTGGACAAGTGTAGATCGATAGTGAACAACTAGTGTCATAGGAAGTTGTCTTTGAAAGGCAAAATATTTCTCATTAAATCCCTACTGATTCTAATCCTTTTATACCCTTGTATGAACATGTATACCCTAGAGGAGGTGCTGAAGGATTTTCAAAATATGATAACTTCCTTTCTCTGGAGGGGCAGTATGTCCAAAATTGTCTATGATACCCAAGTATTGCAAAGGCAGCACAAATACAATGGGTTAGAAGGCTTGTGTTAGATACAAACAAAAATTGGACTTTTAGGCCACTTAAAAAAAAAAACCTTGTTTCTCATCACCGCGCGCGTCAGCAAAAACGTTTTTAGAAGATTTTTTTTTTTTTTTTTTTTCATAGATGAGATGAAAATTTGATAGAAATCATGAAAAATATGAGTATTTGGTATCAAATTAAAGCTCCTGATGTAAGGAATGCATTCAATGTGGTTATATGGTTGGCAAAAGTGATGCATCAAGTGGTGTCATGTAACCAATTAAGGGGGGCATCCACCAACCACGACAAGGCTACGACAATGGCTTTCCGACAAGGTCCACGACAGCTCTACGATTGGAAGCCTTGTCGTAGCCTTGTTGTGGTTGGTGGACCCCAGTTCCTGACAAGATGCTACAACAAGGCCACGACAGGCTGTGACATGAAGCTTGTCGGGGGCCTTCCGACAAGGCTACGACAATATCAAACATGTTCGATTTTTACTACGACTAGACCTTTGTCGTGGAGTGTTGTGGATTCCTCGATATCACTATCGTAGTGTGTCGGAACCACGGGTGCCTTTTTTATGGCAACCAGCAACGTCTACGACACGCCAGGATACCGCTGTCCCGACCCTGCTCTTCTCACGACAAGGCTGCGACAAGGCTACGATTGGAACTTACATGTCGGCACTTGTCGTAGCCTTGTCGTGGTTGGTGGACACCCCCCTTTAGAGTAAAACCCCACTCATGGGACACCCCACACGCTCCCGACACGCCATGACACTGCTGTGTTGGTGGACCCCAGTTCCCGACAAGAGGCTACAACAAGGCCATGACAGGCTGCGACATGAAGCTTGTTGGGGGCCTTCCGACAAGGCTACGACAATATCGAATATGTTCGATTTTTGCTACGACTAGACCTTTTTCGTGGAGTGTTGTGGATTCCTCGATATCACTGTTGTAGTGTGTCGGAACCATGGGCACCTTTGTAATGGCAACCAGCAACGTCTACGACACGCCAGGACACCGCTGTCCCGACCCTGCTCTTCTCACGACAAAGCTGTGACCAGGCTGCGATTGGAACTTTCATGTCAGCACTTGTCGTAGCCTTGTCGTGGTTGGTGGACGCCCCCCTTTAGAGTAAAACCCCGCTCCTGGGACACCCCACACGCTCCTGACACGCCATGACACTCCATGACAAAGGTCTAGTTGTAGGAAAAATCGAACATGTTTGATTTTGTCGTAGCCTTGTCGGAAGGCCCCTGACAAGCTTCCCAGTCGCAGCCTGTCATGGCCTTGTCGTAGACTCTTGTCGGGAACTGGGGTCCACCAACCACAACAAGTCCACCAATCGTAGGCCTGTCGTGGACCTTGTCGGAATGCCATTGTCGTAGCCTTGTCGTGGTTGGTGGACGCCCGCCTTTAGCCCTTGTCGGAAGCCTGCCTCCACTAGTGCAGCATGCTAAGATAGCCTGACATGCTCCGACACACTCCAACACTCCCAGGCAGGGACAATGAATGCCTTAAGGCACTCCCATGCAGAGGAGGAGGAATGCGACAAAATTCATAGACTTTCTAAATATTGTCAAAATAATTGAAAAGATGTGCGGAAAAAATATGTAGGAATTTATCTCACCCGTCACATTGACTATTGGGCTAACATCTGTGACATAATCTCCCATTACACACAGTAAAATGAGTGAGATATTAGGAACTTACAGTGAGACTGCAAGATATGACCTAAATAAGTGTCTGAACTCCATATTATTACACTTCAAAAGTCATCTCTGACCCAGCAAAAAAAAAAAAAAAAAATTGAAAAAAAAAAGCGCCCTCGTCATATTTTTCATGGCTTGGTGATGAGAAACAATTTTTTTTTTTTGAGTGGCCTTATCTTTAGGGAGAATCTAGGTCTTCCTTTCCAAAACTAAAAAAGTCTTTGGAGACTCGAGACAAATTCTTTAAAAGAGTTCTTCTCACTTGTGATTTGGCCTACAATAGCCCCCCAAGAGACGATCTTGAAGCTATTAACAAACACCTATGGGATAAAGTTTATTGTGACAGGCATTCAAGCTGGAGTACACCAGGTAAAACACTTGTTTAATTATAATGGACTCATGTCTCTTCTGAGAACTTTTTAGAGCGTGCTTGCTCACCCTACATACGTTGCCCAAAGATTAGAGTGCTCACACGGAATTCCAGCTTGCCTAAAATCTATCCCTTCACTATCTGCGTCGTATTCACTGATATTGTGAAAGGAGCAGTGGGAGACCGAAATACTTCAAAACCCACTGACATGTTTTGATCCTCAGGTAGCTGCAAAAAGGGCAGGTTGACTGGGTGCAAGTGAGTTACAGAAAACGATCCATAGACTGAACATATTCAAAACCTTTAAATTGTTATCTATTTATGATCCAAAGTTCAGTTATCAATGATGAACATGCCATCTGCTCCTAAATTCATATTGTACCATATATATATAATGTGTGTCAGATACCAGCTGAGAGCCCTTCTGCATTACAGTGCTTGTACCTTATCCCTACTCACGAAAGCTTTATCCTTTGTTTTATATGGTTGAATGTCACCCTTAGCCACCATTTTCGATAGTACAATTTTACGCTGTTGGATGTTACCCATTTTCCTTACTTTCCTCTCTTACTGACTTGTCTTACTGACTTGTCTTAACTCGTTTGAATATGTCATAAAATCATATCCATCTAATTGAATTAATCTCACATCTGAACTTACCTTTTTTAGTATTAGTATGTATATTAGTATATATATATATATATATATATATATATATATATATATATATATATGACCAGTTCTCACGAAACGGGAGGAACCCCTGTTTTTTACAACTTTTTTTCAAATACATTTTATGGACTTCCATTGAGTATTATCTTAAACTGTATATATTTGTGCATATCAAGAGGAATTTGCTACAAGATATCTCATTTGGTTATCAAATGAGAGGCATTTGAATTTTAACACCTCTTAATTTAATCTTTACGTCGCCATAATTTAGAATAGGTGAAATGATATTCATATATATTTATATTACCCTAAATATAACCTATATTTCAAACATAAGTGCTTTCCTGTATGAGGCAAAAAGAATTTCTCAAATTCTTTGATTTTTAGCTGAGAAAATTGAGAATGTATACATGGGCTAAGTAGCTAACTTAGCATATTTATTATAAGGGTTTCTGTCAACTATTATCATGTTAAGGAAAATAAAGATATCTTATTTAAAAACTGCTACAAGGCCTAGTTGGATATCATCCCTTTCTATATCATATCTTTGAATGATATCAATTGTATGTAATATTTCTTAAATTTTCATTACAAAATGGACGATGTAAAGATGCAAAATCAATCTTTACGTTGCCCATTTAAAAGAGACTCTAGCAACAAAGATTTAAATTTAAATTTGAATGTCTCAGCTTCAAATTCACCCTCAACCTGTGTCTCACCCTCACTGATAGTCCCACCCTGGTCAGATCATTTAAACATGAGAAATATAGCTTTAAAAACGGCGACGTAAAGATGAGTACTCATCTTTACGTCACCCTACTCATCTTTACATCGCCCACCTAAATATGTCTCTGGCAGCAAGGAAACAAGTTGAAAAGTCAGAGTTTCAGGCCCAATCTCACCCTCACCCTATATCTCACCCTCACTGATAGTTCTACCCTAATCACATCATTTGAAAATAGTCAGAGATGAAAGAAAAATGGGCGACGTAAAGACAAATTTTTCATCTTTACGTCGCCGTTTTTGAAGGCTGATATAGGTGACTTACACTGGTGTATAAATCGGTATATTCTGTAAAATATACCAGGGGGAACCTCAACCAGATGAGACATTCATTTCTGGTTATTGCAGTCACCACTAGTCCTACCTGACTACAAATATCTCATGTATGGTCTCAGCTCTACCAAATTTGCATTTTTTTTCTCATATTCAAATCATGTGACCAGGTTGGGACTATTTAGTGAGGGTGAGACATAGGTTGAGGGTGAGTTTGAGACTGAAAAAGACAAATTTGAATTTAAATCTTTGTTCTCAGAGACAAATATAAATTGACGACGTAAAGATGTGTAGTAATCTTTACGTTGCCGTTTTTTAAAGGCTAATATCTCATCTTTAATTAGTATGACTTAGGTGGGACTATCAGCGAGGGTGAGACATAGGTTGAAGGTGAGTTTGAGGCTGAAACATTCAAATTTAAATCAAAATCTTTGTTCCAAGAGACATATATAAATGGACGATGTAAAGATGAGTGCTTATCTTTACGTCGCCACTTTAAAGGCTAATATCTCATTTTCAATCATTTGATGAGGTTGTAACTGTAGTGGGACGGGAATCCAGCAGTGTTCGTTTGTTTCATGGAAGGTGGCGCGATATGCCGATCCTTACTGTGTAGTGATTCCGGGCAACGCCGCACACGAGAGTGGCGCGGCGGAGACCGGGATTACGTAACGCTTAGTATATATACTCAGCGTTCACAGTAGGTCGACAGGCTGTCCTCGCGCGTCCCTTCTACGGAACGGACCCTTGGGCCCTCACTTTGCAGGCGGGTTCTTGTAACCTTCCTGGTGGTTAGGCGAATCCTCCGGATTAGCCTATCCAGCATTACCTAGCACCCATGTGCTAGGGTACTGTACTTGTGGGGAAGATCTTCCAGATCTTTCCGGGAAGTAAGTGATTAATAAACATCCCTGTTTATTAAATGACGTTGTTGTGTTGTGTGTGATTAGGTCTGTGCGAACTAACCGAAAACCGAACCAACCTACGTGAGTGCGTAGGGTGGGATCCTGCCTGGAACTAGCGTTCCGGATTGGGGTCATCCAACCTGCTAGACAGGCGGCGACCACCACACTGGTGCCGTGACCAGGATCCCAGGTTGCTTGCACAACCCGGGATTCTCGGTAAATGCACGGATCTGGAATAAAAACCAGATCTCAGGCTGAACAGGAGAGTGAAGATGGGGAGGTAACTTCTCAACAAACTCTTCCGGCCCGGAATGACGACAAGTCTCCAAAACCAGAGGGAGGGGGTGAAACCCAGAAGTCTGGTAAGGAGAAATCTCGGAAGAGAACCGCCGCTCAGAATCTGAGTTTGACGGTCCTGAAGAGTTTCAGTCCGGCGGCCGACAGCCGACATGGCCCCGCAAGGGATCTGGAGGGACTCAGTAAAATTGGGTCTCAGACAGATAGTCCCAGAGAGTCTAGTACTCCCCGGAATAGGTCGGAACATACCTTAAGAGTACCTTCCGATGAAGTTCCTGTAGGTTTCCTTGGACCCGAACTCTTAGCCGAGTTTGATAGGGAGAGGGAAGCCAAAGACATGTGTCGAGAACTAGAAGCTCGAAACCGTGAGATCGCCGAGAAGGTAGCCCAAAGGCACCATAACTTGGAAGAACTCTCGGTTCGCGAGATTGAGACTCTAGAGAAAGTCGAGCGATTGGACCAACATGTACAATACATGAAGGACCAAGTTCGACTAGCGGAGACAGAATCATCCCAACGGATGCCTATGTCACAAGCTGGCTGGAGTAATGTGAGAGATCATCTATATTCCCCACCAGGGAGAGTAGAAGATCCAGAGAAGACCCCTAACAGATTCATATCTGGAACAAAGGGTGTGAAGACTCCTTTGGTTAGCTTCCGGCTACCCTCTGAGTCAAGAATGGGTTCTCCGAGTTCCGAACATACTAGTAAAGCTATAGCTGAACTAGGGTTCAACTCGTTCAACCAAGTCCGGGAACAAGAGCTGACAAGGTTCCGATGATGCGCCCAGAGAACGCAGCCAGAAAGAACGCTGTCATTCCAAAACCTTACGGGAAAGGAATGGAGTGGGAACACTGGTTCGCGGGATTTTGTGAGGATATACAATGTAATGGCTGGAATAAAGTCGATGCATTGCCATACCTCAAAAGAGCGTTGCGAGATGGACCCGGAGAAGCTGCACTTCGCGCTTTTCGCCGTTCCGGTGGTACGGAATGGGATGAGCTAGTGGAGGTAGCCTCATACTACTGTGGTCAGTTGGTAACGCTGAACCCCCGATCCACTTTTCTAAAGAGGATCCAGGGTAAAGAGGAGACAAGTCGCGCCTATGGGCTAGCTTTGCAACAAATGTTGTTAGAGGTTTACCCAGGGACGGGATTAGATTCTCCTGCGCTGCATGAAGATCTACAAACTCAGTTTGTAAAAGGACTTCGAGATGATGACGTGAGAGCGGAAGTCATCTCTAAATGGGAGCCCGGTATGAACTTCATGCAGGTGTTGCGAATAGTAGATGCATATGAACAACGGTGTATACTATTTGGAAAATATGCTAATCCAGGAAAAACTTCTCGGGTTAACATATTGGGTTCTACTTGGTCACAAGTAGAGGAAGATACCTACGAGTGTCAGGAAGCAGAAATAGAGGATATACTCTCTAATGTCCGCTCCATGGTACTCGGAAGAGGAGGTTTCAATAGACGGGGACGTGGAAGAGGTCGAACCCCTAGCTTTGGAAGGAACAGCTATGTACCTTCTGTGGCAGAGGCAAAATCAATAACCACTGATCCTGAAGGAAATTCCTCAGAGGTGATGAAGTTGTTGACCAAAATCAACGAAAGACTGAATCAGGTGGAGAAAAACCAGCTGGATGTCCGATGTTGTTGGCGGTGCAACAAAATGGGACATATCTCTCCAGATTGTCCAGAAGCCCGGAACGTTACTACGGTGGAAACACCTCGTAGTCTGCCTGCGTTGATGGTTGCCTCTCAGGGTGAACCGGAAAACAAAGGAGGACTGTAGCGAGTGGCAACACTGCGGTCCGGGAAGGAAAGTGCCAGGAAACCCAAACCTGTGAGATTTATAAGGAGGAAAATATTTCCAACTTACCAAAAAAGGGGAAGATACAAAATATGGTCGCAACGATCTGTAGTAAGTATCTTTCACCCGGGCATCCTTGTCTGCAATGGCTTAGTCAACGCGGATGGGATCTTGGAACCTTGGATGGAATCTCACGGTTTATAAGACAACCGTCCCCCTTAGGAGGGCGATGTTGGTATATGCCGGCTAGAATTCAAGGAAGAAAGGTGGATCTATTGTTAGATACTGGCGCTAGTCGCTCTGTGCTGAACCATGGACTCTATCAGTCTCTTGGATTTGCGCAGGAATGTCATGTTCCTGGAGCCTCGGCAAAAGCTGATAATGGTACTCACATGAGATGCTATGGTAGTGTGATTATTCCAGTCTCAATAGGTAACACTGAATTCGTATGGGGTCCCATACTCAGTGATATCGCAGAAAGTGGAATATTAGGCGTAGATTTTCTCACCCTCTATGGAGGCTCTGTAGATCTACCAGATGGCACTCTCCGACTCAAATTTCCTGAGTTAATGGAAGTGGAATGTAGTTGTCGACGGATTTCTTCTTTGATTTCTGTTCGACAAGACGTGGGCATCCCACCCCAGCAGATGGTTAATGTCCTGATAGCTGGGGAAGGCGACTTACCACGTGGAGATGCACTCTTCGAGCCAGACCCAGAACTTTTTTCTAAAAAAGGAATACAGGCCTGGGATACCTTGATCGGAAGTGCCAGAGAAGGATCAATTCCTATAAGTAATCATACCTCCGGGTTGATTAAATTAAGGAAGGGTGATACATTGGGATGGGTAACCCTAGCTCATGTAGATGGCCTAGTGGACTCCAGTCCACAGGGAATCACACCTATTCCAGTTTCCGAAATAACCGGGGAAGATGAACAATCTGAACTGGGAAGGTCGGACTTAATAGGAAATGATTATGAAGAAGTACGGGTTAGTGCTATCGATACAGGAACGGGATCCCTTCCAGTTCCGAGTCCATTGCACGAAACTCTGGAAACTTTAATTCAGACGACAGACGCACTAAACAGTGGGGAACGACATGAACTAAGGATTCTTTTGAAGAAGATGGAGTCAATCTTTACTCGACCTGGAGATCCCTTGGGAAGAACGGATCGAGTAGAACACACGATTGACACTGAAGGTCATCAACCTTTCCGCCTTCCTTATCGACGGCTACCTCCGGTAAAACGGGAAGCTTTAGAAGAGGAAGTAGGGAAAATGATGGACCAGAAAGTAATCATCCCCAGTGCAAGTCCTTGGGCTAGCCCGGTGGTAATGGTTACTAAAAAGGATGGTACTTGCCGATTCTGTATTGATTACAGAAAATTGAATGGTATCACCCGGAAGAATGCTTATCCAATACCCCGGATCGATGAGAGTCTCGACTCTCTGGGAGGGAACCAGTGATTTTGTACTCTGGATCTCCAGTCTGGATATTGGCAAGTAAAGATGAACAGTGGCGATCAGTCCAAAACGGCGTTCACCACTCATCAAGGGCTTTACGAGTTTACAGTAATGCCATTTGGCCTCTGTAACGCTCCCGCGACTTTCGAATCCATGATGGATCAGATGTTGCGGGGTCTACAGTGGAAAAAGTGTTTGGTTTATCTAGACAACATAATCATCTTCGGAAAGAATTATGTTGAATGTTTAGAAAACCTAAGAGAGGTATTTGAGCGTATTCAATCTTATGGGTTGAGGCTCAAACCTCAAAAATGCAAACTGTTTCGCAAATCTGTGGAATACTTGGGACGGATAGTTTCCGGAAATGGAATCCGGGCAGATCCTTCCAAGTTGGAGGTAGTGGCTAATTGGCCACGCCCCCAGAATATAAAAGACATAAGGTCTTTCCTAGGATTTTGTTCGTATTACCGCGACTTTATCCCGGGTTTTTCTGAAATTGCACACCCTATGCAACAGTATGTAGTACTAGATAAGCCAGGGAAGCAAAAAGAGATCCAATGGACTCCGGAAGCTGAACACGCTTTTCTGGGACTAAAAAGAAAGTTTATGGAGACCCCTGTGTTGAAATACCCTCTAGCCCAGGGTCGGTTCATTCTTGACACTGACGCTAGTAATGAGAGTATTGGAGCGGCGTTGTCTCAGATACAAGATGGTATAGAAGTTCCAATAGCTTTTGCCAGCAACAGCTTATGTAAAAGCCAGCGGAACTACTGTACTACTAAGAGGGAACTCTTAGCGGTTGTAGTGTATGTAAGAAAATATCGACACTTCTTAGCAGGTGGAGATTTCATCTTACGTACCGACCATTCTTCTCTCAAATGGCTCTTTAACTTTAAAGACGCCGAGGGAATGATTGGAAGATGGCTGGCAGCTCTCTCCGAATTCGGGTTGACTAACTGCCAGATTGAGCACCGGGCTGGAAAGTCACACATTAATGCGGATTGTCTCTCAAGGAGACCAGTGCGGAAATGTGGACGACCAGATTGCCGGGATTGTGGCGAGCATAGAGCAGTAATAGCTACTCTACGTTCCCAGAAAGTGAAGCCGCCACTAAACTATCAGTGGACACTAGAACAAATTAAGGAAAGTCAACAGGCTGACCCAGATTTGTTCCGGTTAACTAAACTGATAGCTAATGGACTCCATAGACCTACAGGACCCGAGATCTCGCCTGAAAACCGAGAATTTCGGAATCTATGTGGTCAATGGAAAGAGCTAGAAGTCCGAGATGGGGTACTATATCGATGGAGAACCACATTGCAACCACTTAAACGTGCTCTACAACTAGTGGTCCCTCGAGAATTACAATCCGGACTAATGACTCTATGTCACGAACATAGGAGTGCAGCGCATCTAGGACGGAAAAGGACGGTAGCCAGAATAAGGCGTCGTTACTACTGGCCTGGAATAGGTGCAGATATTCGAAGATGGGTATCTGGATGTTCCATATGTAGCAAAGTCAAACCCGGGGTAGGACTCGGAAAGATGCCGTTACAACAGGAACTGTTTGGTGTCAGGTTTGCCAGAATCGCTCTAGATATCATATCTGGTATCGACGAGTCAGAGGAAGGAAAAACCTGTATGATGGTGGTGATGGATTATTACACAAAATATGTGCAGATCTATCCCATGAAGAATCACAAATCTGCCACGTGTGCGGAAGCTTTAGTGAAAAACTGGATGTTGCCTTTTGGAACTCCGAGCATACTACATTCCGACCAGGGAAGGGAATTTGAATCCCAGATCTGGAAAGAAATGTGTAGGATACTCGAGATTAAAAAGACACATACGAATCCATATCGTCCACAATCAGATGGTATGGTGGAGAGATTCAACCGAACATTGATCTAGTGTCTTCGGACCCTGGTAGATGAAAATCGGAAGAATTGGGCACCATTTATAGCTCACGCATACAATGGGACCATTCATTCAAGCACGGGGTGTTCACCTAATTTACTCGTCTTTGGCGAGGAAATAGTAATGCCCGCTGACATAGTCTATGGGGTTCCTGGAATGTCTACGGATGATCCTTGTCCCATAGGATTTGTTGAAAAACTCAGAGAACGTTTTATAGAGGGATATTACCTCGCGAGACGGAATCTGACGAAAGCTGCAGAGTGGCAAAAGACTGGACATGACGTCAATCTTAAACCACGTAAGTTCCGAGTAGGAGACCGGGTTGTACGATACCACACTCCGTTGGTAAATGTAAAACTCGCTCCTAACTGGGACGGACCATTCAGAATTGTTCAATTATTGTCAGAAATGACAGTAGTGATAGAAGATGAATGGTCAAGAAGGCGTTATAAATCCCATGTAGCTCGTTTACGACTATGGGAAGGAAAGCGCGAATTTTCCGACTTTGAAGTTTCACACCCTGCTACAAAGCGGGATGTGTCACTGAACACGGGTCCTACTGGGGAACCAGAGAGGTCCCGGGTTCAAAGAGCCGGGAAGCCGGGTGTCAAACCCCCGTCAACACGGCGGAGACAGGCCCCGATAGGGAAGTCCCGGTCAAAGGTTACCGGGGTTCCGAGTGGGTGCTCGCCTACACGGCGAAAACCGGGACGTCTGCGGAAGGTGATTCCTACTTACGCCAACCTAAAAAGGGAAGTGTGGGTAGAAGAAAAACCTGACATGGAAAAGTCTAAATTTGCTACAAATTGAGCTGTGTATAATAAACATGGTTCGAGATGTAGAATGGAGTCTAAAATAGACTCAAAACCCCGCCACAGCTCTCGACTAAAATCGAAGGCTGTGGTTAGCTACAAAGAGTAGTGGTGCCGGGGTTGTCAAAAACACAACGAGAAGCAATGGTACGAAATGTAGATTGTTGGTAGTCAGTGACGTGTCGATTATACATGAATGTTGATCAAACAGTTACCTTAAAATCAGTCGTTATGTGCCGCAGCCCAGACGTTGCTCTAAGGGACCCCGTCGAGGACCCTCTAGAAGCTGCAGAATTGCCGAACGCTCTGAAAGGTTTGATCCATTTACATGGAAATTGAACAAGTCTCCCATACTATCAACGAGATACACGACGGCGATAAGAAAATCCACGCGGTAGAGAACTCGGGGTGGAGCTCAAAAAGGGGTTTCCCCGGGTTTCGGAACCTGTGCTGGGTGATTGAAGGCGTGAACGAATCAAGTCGAGCGTAACGCTGACCTTTGGTTTCTTCACGCATGCGGTGTTGAGACGCTCAAGATGAGCCAGTCTCGACATGGTTGATTGGTTCGCGACTGCGAATCTAGGTCACTTAGGAGTATATAAGACCCTGTTTTTTCAATAGTCTTCACTCTGTGATCGGAGTGGTGCCTAGCACCACAGGAGTCGGGCGGTAACAGCATGGCTGACCGTGCCATGTCTACGGAGGGTGAGCGCGAGCTCCCCTCACCCCTGCCCGGATCCTCAGCTTCGGCTGAGCGGGGGGCAGATCTGGACGATGATGCTTTGCTCATCGGGTCAGATGATGGTGATTTTGACCTGGAAGGGGACGAGTCTGAGGACTCTGTTCTTCTTGGGGAAACCCGAGATGAACGACCCGGAAAGGGAAAAAGTCACACCGGGAAGAAGTCTGAGGCGGCCCCGGCCGCTAAGGGTTCTTCTGGTGCCCGTCCGAAGACGAGCCCAGTGAAAACTGAGGCCTCTGACTCGGATGTGGTTATGGCCGAAGGTTCCAAATCGGAGCGTGATACGCCAAGGCGAGGCCGAGCCCGCCCGCGTCGTCGCTCTCCGAGGAAGTCCTCAGAAGAGATGGGTTCCAGGCATGAGGTTTCAACTCAGAGCCTGGAACAGATGTTGGCTGGGATCCCAGATCCCAAAACGCGTGCCATAGTACAGTCAATGTACCAAAATTGGACTCCACCCGGAGTGGGGCTGGCGGAAGCCGGGACCTTTTTGGCCCCGGGTCCGGTAGCAAAACCCGGAAGGTCTGAGGCTGGGACAGAGACAGCTATGGAGACTGATTCGTCAGTTGGGGGCGACTCTGTAAAAGGGTCGTCCAGCAAAGGTGAGAAACCGGTGTCACAACCGGCTAAGCCCGCGCCGGGGAAGTCTGTCAGCAAGACTGAGGTGTCAAAACCTCAGGATGCTAATAAGACTGAGCCGCAGCTTTCGAAACAGAACCGGAAGTGACTCCGTCATGCAGCCCAAAAACGGGCTGAAGCAGAGTTAGAGAAGATAGAAGGTCAGCCGGAATCGCGTGACTCGGGGAAAGGGAAACCTCAAACCGGGAAGCGTGAGGAGTCAAAGGGGGCTGAGTCGAAAGGCTCGGACAAACCCGCGGCGCAGGCTGGTCCTAGTGCGGCTGACGCTACACCGAGTACCTCAACAGGTGCCACGGGTGGCGAAGATGTCAAGTGTTGGGGAACGGAGATGGACAAGGCTAAACCCCTGGCCCAATCCAACCCCGACAATGATGACGAGGATTTCCAACCTGGCGTAAAGCGGGCTGGGAAGAGAACGGTAGCTAGACAGATACCCGCCTCTTTGCTGGGCAAGACTTACACTTGCCTGGAAGATCTCCGTCATGGGAACCGACATTACATCCCCGATGGTGTCGGTTTAGATGGAACCTCTGACGACGAGGAATGGCTAGTTGACGAGGGTTCTCCCAACGCCTGGTACATCGACCGGGTGAAAGGAGTGTCCCGAGTTAGCCGGCTGAAGTACGAGGATCAGGTCAAAGACCGGATCGCGTACGCATGGCACAAGTTTGGAAACGGCAATCATTGTGTCTTTTTGAGTTGCCATGGGAGGGACAAGAAATTGTCACCGACCTACGCGACTGAAGGTCGTTACGCTAGGCACCTCGTAGAGGTACACTTAGCTGAGCGACCGTGGCTACAGTGCCTTGGCAAGAAGGGTGGTTCTTGCCAGGCCGGGTGTGCCAGTTCAAGGCGATCGTGTCTAGTCCGACACATTGCCCGGGAACACCGGACTGCTGGTGCTGCTGCTCGGGAATGGGTCATGAATCTGTGGCAGAGATTCGTTGACTTAGGTTCCGATGCTCAGAAAGGCAAACCGGAACCCGAGACTTGTGTGACAGACGGTCGATTGTTTAAGATCGGATGGAAGAAGAATCCTGGCTGCTTCGGGAGTCTGATGCTATCCGCTTCAAAACATCGACAGATGTCAAAGGAGTCGAGGAAGAAATGGTCCCTTAGCCGGGAACCGTCTCAAAGGTCCTCGAAGGCTAAACGATGGGTCAAGAAGTTGTCATCGTCCTCGTCCAGCGAGACTGACACTTCTGAGCGATCCAGTCGGAAGCCTAAGAAGAAATTGGCTCCTAGTAAGCACACCATCGCTGACGTGGTGGAAGCTGCTTACCAGGTAGGGCCAAGGTTGTCTGAGGGATTGAAACTTCTCTCAGATCCGAGCGAAGGGAACATTCCAACGGCTTCAAAAGCCCGCGGACCCGCGGAAAAACCAGCTGGGACTCGTCCTAGCTCAAGTCTCCCGGGAGTTTCCCCGCTGAACAGAGGTGCTACCCAAACACCCGGGAAAGTTGAAGAGGAAGAGGCCTTTCCGGCACTCCCTCCACCAGCCAACCCGGTTGTTGAGGTAAAGAAGAAACCAACAACACAGCCACCCGTTGCGTCGAAGGTGACTTCTTCTCCCTGTGCGATGTCGGTTGAATACGTCCAAAGGGGGGATCAGCTAGAGTCGCATATAGGTGGCACCTTGGAGGGCCGCGTCCGAAGGGCGCGCAGTCCCTCCATGAAGGCCTCGTTAAGGAGCTAGTAAACCTAGCCCAATTCGAGGTGAGAGAAGCCACGAAAGGCCTGGCTAAACAGTACGCGTTGGACTTAGAGGACGCGCGTATTGCGAAAACCACGGCCCAGTCGAGGTTTACCCGGGCGGAAGCCCAGACCCATCGCCAAGATGAACGTTGTCTTCGGCACTTGGGTATGTCGCTCTATGACATCGATGACGACCCGCAAGCCCTTGAGGAAGCGTGGTTGGCCCGACAAAGGAGCCGGGGAAGATTTCTTCAGTTCACCACGGAAGAATCAAACCCGACACATCAGCAACTCGCCGGCATGTTGGGATGGTCATCCGTGGAAGAAACTTCCCACCAGGACACTACATCCATAAAGGCCCAGCCCATGGATGTCAGTGTAGAAACTCAACTGTCAGGACCCGGTCAGACCCAACAGGATCAGACTGAAGTCCTACAGTCGAGGAGGCCTCCCACCGTGACACGGGCTGAGAAATCAGCAAAGCCTTCCAAGGCTAAGCCGATAGACCAGCCCGAGGAACCAAGTGGGGCACTGGGGATGAATGCCAACATCATCCCGTTGGAGTCTGGAATCTTTTTAGATACCGGACCAACCTCTCTACAGCAGTTGATGTCCCAGTTGCAGCCTACGTCTGCGCTGAGTCCACTGCGACCGGAGAGGACCGCCCTGGCAACGTCGGTTCCACCGACGGCTAGCGCACCAAGCCAGTCGGAACTTCTCGACCTCAGGATATCCTCTGACGAGGATATTTAGGGGTTGATAATAACCGACTTGGCTGGTGCCTAACAAGCCGGGAAGACGCCATCTAAACTCGGAACCGGCAGAGCCAACAACTCTCCTGGATCCGAAGTCAGACGGGTATGGGAAGTCCCGGGGAGGAAATTTTTTTTCCGACCTAGCTACTTCCAGAATGTGGCCTCCTAGCCAGAATTCTGCACTTTCTCAGCGAACCGCAAGGATCGCTGGGAGGGGTGGAGGGAAAGTTAGGAGTGACCAATGATAAGCGATCCTGGGTTGGGGCTGGGGAAAGTCAGTAAAATGACTTCCCTAAGGCACAACCCTGGTTTCAGACGGCTGAAGGTTCTCTCGATGGTCAGGCCCGTGATAGGCCCCCATCACGAAAACCTCCGGCCTCTGGTGTGGATACTGTCCACACTAGTACTTGGTACCGGGTAAGGAAGATTATGCCTTTCGGGTATAGATCTGACTTACCAGGTCTGTGTCGGAACTGGGTTCATCGACTCGATAGTGAGATAGTAGGCGTAATCCCTGCTCTGTTGGATTGCGCCGGCTATTTCTACCTTGAGTCGGTGATCGTAAGTTCTGAATCCGGCTTACAATTGGGGCCTTAATTGGTACTCGATTCGAGCCGAGAAAAAGATATGCCAGTATAGCTGGAGTCAAAATGAAAGAACACTGATACCACACACTCTTACCAGGTGGATGGAGAATTGTTTTGCCTTTTTGGCCGTTATTTCCGTATTCGGAAACTTTTCAACACGGAAGGTGTCTAGCGAGGCTGACCCTTCTCTACATATGGATGTCTTCCAAACTGAAGAACAGTGGGAAGCCCAGGAACAGCTGGAGGCAGAGTGCTCAACAGGCCGGGCTGACCACCTGTAGGTCCGCGACTGTCGAGTCTTCCCTGCCCAACGCTCAAGAATACGCTCCCCGGCTCAAGATGGGTGAATATCACATTTATTCAAGGTGCTAGCGAGGCTAGTCCTTCATTCTTCAAATGTCGTTTCCTCTTTCCTAAATGTCATATCTTCCATATTTTTAATAATTTCTCCATCTTACAATTCCACCTTTTTCACTTATACGTTGGTATCAGTGAATTCTTGTGAACACCAGGAAGCTAGAGAGTAGACCAAGAACTGCTGGATATATGTTGTAATTTTTAATTGGGTAGTCCCTTAGCAGCAAAATGGCTGCCTTGGTTCCCCCCTTAGTAAAAACTGGGAGGGGTAATGTAGTGGGACGGGAATCCAGCAGTGTTCGTTTGTTTCATATGCCGATCCTTACTGTGTAGTGATTCCGGGCAACGCCGCACACGAGAGTGGCGCGGCGGAGACTGGGATTACGTAACACTTAGTATATATACTCAGCGTTCACAGTAGGTCGACAGGCTGTCCTCGCGCGTCCCTTCTACGGAACGGACCCTTGGGCCCTCATGTGCTAGGGTACTGTACTTGTGGGGAAGATCTTCCAGATCTTTCCGGGAAGTAAGTGATTAATAAACATCCCTGTTTATTAAATGACGTTGTGTTGTGTGTGATTAGGTCTGTGCGAACTAACCGAAAACCAACCAACCTACGTGAGTGCGTAGGGTGGGATCCTGCCTGGAACTAGCGTTCCGGATTGGGGTCATCCAACCTGCTAGACAGGCGGCGACCACCACATAACTATCAGTGAGGGTGAGACATAGGTTGAAATTGGGTTTCAGACTGAAAAAAACTAATTTCAATTTAAATCTTTGTTCCCAGAGACAAATATAAATGGACGACATAAAGATGAGTACTCATCTTTACGTCGCCGTTTGTAAAGGCTAATATCTCATCTTTAATTAGTATGACTGAGGTGGGACTATCAGTGAGGGTGAGACATAGGTCGAAGGTGAGTTTGAGGCTGAAACATTCAAATTGAAATCAAAATCTTTGTTCCAAGAGACAAATATAAATGGACGATGTAAAGATGAGTACTCATCTTTACGTCGCCACTTTAAAGGCTAATATCTCATTTTCAGTTCATGTTAGGAGGATGTAACTGTCAGTGAGGGTGAGACATAGGTTGAGGTTGAGTTTGAGGGTAAAACCACTAAATTTCAAATCATTTCCTTGATGCCATAGACATATATAAACTGGCAACGTAAAAGGACAATAAATCTCATCTTTACGTCGCCACAGTTTTCACATCATTTATACTAGAAAAAATATATATAACATGTAGGAAAAAATTGACATTGAAGGTGAATATATTTTCTAATTTTCTAAAGGTTTTTTCAAATATCTATTATTTTTTTCTTTGCTTCCGACATTGCTAAAGGCGGCGACGTAAAGATGAGCACGTTTTAGCCATAAGGACTTTACAGGGTATTGGCATTTCTGGAGTCCATAGTTCTTTTCTTATGATTTATTTTTTATTTTTTCCCCAAAACATACACCATAAGTGTTACAATTCATGCCAAATAACCAGTGGTTAACTATTTTTTCATTATTCAATGTGATGGCGACATAAAGATGAGGTACATTTTAGCCAAGATAAAAGTGCATAAAAATAATTCTTCAATGGGAATTTTTTTTAAATTTCCACTGAAAACATATAGTTTCCAATGAGGCAGGTTGGTTGAGCGCAATTTTAGAATGAGAAATATGGTTTGTATTTCTATTTTTTTGTGTACATGTTTATGGCAAGAAAAAAACAGTGAAAAATGGGTGGTTTTTCAACCATATTGTCTTTTCGAATGCATTGACCGATGTAAAACTATATATGGCGTTTTAGCTCTCAGTGAGATCTACTCGATAAAAAAAGAAATGGATGAGTAACTCCAAAATTGAATGAGTTACAACATCGAGAATCGTTTAAATAGATTGGATGCACCATAATCGTCACTCGGCTTCGCCTCGATGACAATTGTGGATCATCCAAACTCGTGGAGTAATATTTATTTTACGATTCGAGTGCAGTTCTGGATTTATCTCACCCCTTTCACTGACAATGGAATAGCATTACAATATCAGAATTATTTCTTCGCAAATCCAGTTAGGGACGTTTAAATCTCCATGCTGATGTCTTGTCTTCTCTCTGAAATCCTTGCCGCTAATTGTTCAATCGCCTATGACGTCATCTCGTATTCACTCCGCCACGGCCATGGCGAAGTATTGTCCATTTCTTTGCTGATCGTTGAGGGTTTTTTTTCAATATTATTCCTATGGCTAAACGTGTACCAGGGGTGAGATAAAAACCAGTATGCCCTAATTGTTGCTAGTGGTGGGGTTCGTAAAATACTTGCGTCGTTTGATAGCAATACATTGATCCTGATAGAAAAAAGAAAATCGTATCACATTGTCGTACTTCACACTTACAGTTTTCTAATGATATTCTAATATATCAAATGGTGTTTTTTTAACTGAAAAATGTCTTCATTCATTTGGGCGTGTGAGATCCACTGCGTGTTTCTACAGTTTGATCTAAATTGATTCTACCCCTACAACATAAACGACTTGGTATACTGTAAAATATTTGTAAAATAAGTTATAATTTACTTTGTTTCACACCAGCAATTTACCTCGAGAATTCCAATTCAATCAAACGTCCGCTATTGTGTCTGTTTACATGCAAAGGTCTGACGTTATAAAGCCTGTTTACCACCAGGGACGTGGAAATGTTAATTTCCCCCCTCATGTGACAACTATGAAACAACGTGTGGTTTCTAAAGTTGAAATCTGTGAAAATTATTCTTGCTTGAAGCCTTTGAAGATCGTCACTAGGCATCAGGTGGACGAGGATAATACAGCGTCTATACCATATGGAAATGAGCCATTCGCGAAGTCCGTCTGTCTAGACATGACTTGGATGGGTTGGCTGAGTATCACTGCCTTTACTGACCCTCGGCCAGGCCAAGGCCAAGTCACCATCGACCTGCCAACGGGTTACTGCGGTCAGCCTGATTGGATCGCCGCTAATTTCCCTTGGGGTGGCCTCTATAATGGTCCCGACGACATGGGAAGGGCGCCTCGGTGTCAAGCCGGGGTGACGTGGTCTCAGAGTGGGTTTAGTTTGGGTTTGCTTGGAAGGAGTAATGGGGAAGGTTATATTGGGCGAGCATCTGGAAGGATAAGAGAAGGTGCCCTGGCGAATGGGACGACTTTGTCGAACAGCAGTGGGTGAACTTTGTACAGTTTGTTTTAGAAAAATATTTTCATTACTAACAGTAGACATAGATAATCCCTATGTTTACAGTATTCAGCATTCTAGATAGAAATAACAGGTAAATAAGTATATTACATCCAAGATAATGATGTCAATGGCTGATATACTTTACCAAAAAGTACGAGATAGTGGTCTGCAAACACGAATTAAATCAACATTTTTAGTTTGCAAACTACTTAATGTCTGAGTATCCAGAAAATACGGAATTAGTCAGTGGGAGGATGGTGGGCAAGGTAAGTTGTAAGGGTTCTTGTAAGAAGGATGGAGAAGACTTGTACAAGAAAATCATAAAATATACGGAGACAAAAGTAGGGGTACATTATATAGAGGGCGGTGTGAGGAATGGGGGAGGGGTATGGTGAAGAGGCAATATGGGAATAGAGGGTATCCTCGGACTGGGAAGGCGCGGTCAATATAAGGGACATTGTTTGAATATGGGAACCGATAGCCACCGTTTGACCTTTGAATCTTTGCAATTTCGTGGACAATGAATCATGGGTACGGTAGACATACCCATCATACCGCTGAATCAGGCCCTTCTCTTTCTTATGAGGATTTCTGTCCTATGAAAAAGCGTAAAATAGAGAAGATGCAAGGTTGATTCTAAATTCACCCTGGCACTATATACTTTTTTGTAACACTTTCTATACATGGGCCCTCCCTCGCTCCAATACACGCAATTTAAAGTATCTCACGCTGTGAATATCCTGTGAACATCCATTTGTATTATCAGGCGTTTTAAAACTTTCATATAAAAAGGACATTTGTTATCAATCTCTGGATTGCATGGAATATGAAATTCACTTAGAGATTTGGCTTAGGGTTGCCTGCAGTGATTTCCATTGCCGTCGGGGTGATTGAGACATGATTCATACTGTGACCGAAACAGTAGCCATGCGATCAGGGCGAACCCATTGCTGACACCTATTGGCAGAGAGTAGAACTAATATTTCCACATTCTTACTCGCTCAGACGCAGATCTAAACGAATGACAACATAGCAAGTTCACATTTGGACGCTTTCTTTATTAATCATATAATGATCACTGGTAAGACAATAAATACCGGTATTAATGTATCCCTTCTGAGAGACATGAATAAATTATGACAGAATATTATGACAAGCTTTTCCCCATAAGAAAGATGTAAATATATGTTTATAAATTAGTGAGTGGTATGTTCATTATATTCGGGGTTTGTTTCCGATACGAAGTGACTAGATATTTCACCTTACAGCACACAATAGCTGTGACAAAAGCTGGCAAAATATTTTGACATAGACTAGATGAGTGGAATTTCCTGGATACATATTACTAATGGCAAACGATATTAGACTCAAGCATCGCCGTTTGTGATCGGTGACTTGTTTACATAGCAATCTCGTGTAAGTGTGAGTATTTATTCTGGTTACCTAAGGTCGACATCGATTACTGCGCATTAAACTTTATGTTTCTTTACACATACTGAGCCTATATCAACCAACCAAACTCACATTACCAATATCACAGGTCGTCATTGGCTTGTGTAATGCAAAACGGCAATTACCATTTGAGGAGGGTTCCATTGAATATGGTCTTCAAAAATGAAAATTTTTACTTATTATGTAGAAACAACTTCTTCAGCAACAGTATGCTTCTCTATTTGTTAGGTGCTACTTGGCATATAGATTAGCAGCAAATGGATTGTAGGACAACATAATTTTTTTATGTCGACAATACACTATAAGTATAACCTTCATTTAGTCTCTGACAATGGAAGTTCTGTAATATTGCATTGAAGCTTGTCTACACACATTATAGATATAGATGATAAAAAGAATCCCTGAGTAACCTATACATGTATATATCAAAGGTCTGGCCATAACCAATGCATTTATTCTCTCATGGATCGCTTCGACTTGAACTTGTTCTTCGCCATTTTAATCGGTGCTAACTTGAACTCCGGATCTCCACCAAGAAGGGATGTAGGTGGCGCTGCTGCGTGTTTCCGGTTCCGCTCCACACGCTCAGCCATGACGTCATTGATGAGGCTGACGTGACGTCGTGTGTTGTATTCCATCAACCGACTCAGTCTGTCAAAGGACTCGTGTGCGTAGGTGAAAGTGAAGGTCGAGTAAGGGGAGGCTGGGTCGTCAAACAGACTAAAGTCACCAAATCTCTTTTCCTCCTCAGTGTCTCTCTCCACTCCTGGAAAATATTAACATAAGCCTTCATTTATTTTGATTTATTGGATTTATTCATTGAAATAGGAAAGTCTACCCTTTGAGCTACAAGAATCATATTGGCTTTTTTTCAGGTAAGATATTTCTTGAAGTCTACTACATGTAGTTACCAATCAGCTGAAACACCAAAACTGGGAAATATGAAATGGAATTAGTCAATGGATGGATTTAAGATATGTATATCACAGCTCGATCAACAACCTTCCGTCTACTATGCTAGCAACTACACGTTTATATCATTGAATCACTACCTATTCATTTTCAAAATGTATGATATTATGAACAAAGAATATAACCCTCAAAGCATCACACCCATATTTTAAAAACAAACTCTATGAACAATAAATCGTATTTCAAATCACATCTATACGTGTACATCGATGGGTCCTTGGTAAAGCTCCCTTTTGCTTACCTGGTTCCTTGAACTGCCTGAAGGTGGAGTTGACCAGGACGAAGTGAAGGATGACGGGACAACTGGGGTCAGTTGGGTGCCGGAAGACGTAGACCTCCTGAGGGTTTTCCGGGTCCCACACATTCACATCCACGGGCGGGAACGGGGCGCCATTAAGTCTGGCCCACCTCTCAGCTAGCAGAAGTTCCTGGAAGTAAAGGGTTGGCCAATTAGTCATGGGGGCAGAGGTTTCCCAGTAATATATGTCGTTACTCTACCAAATCAGCCAATTCTAATTATGACACCATTCCGTCGTTGGGAACATAGCCTCGCTTAAGTGGTATTCTTATCCCGATACTCTTACACTTGTAATGTTTCTATTAAGTCACCAATATGTCATATAGAAATGATAAATTTCATGCAGTTTGTAAATGCAACAACCTGACATTATCCAGTCATAGTTATTTTCTGAATTATAAACAACCTATAGATACATATCCATCCACTATTAGCGTAGAAACCCCACGGCTGTACTGAGTGAGTCTGCAGGCTAGTGTTGATAACTAGGAGCAAATAGAATAACAACTAAAAGGTTTGGGTTACATTCAGTCTATGGGTCTATGAAGTTTTTCTCCACCAAGACCAGATATTCCATTATCCTAAACAGCTGAGAACATGTGAGCAGCAGAAATATAAAAGTTTATACCCCGTTTTAGAGCATGCTTGCACATGCTAAATACATTATTAGAGCGTACTTGCACGCGCTATATACATCATCTAGAGTTTCGAGGGGTCCATATAGACTTTCAGGGTAATGCATGTAAACTATCCCTTCACTATCTGTGTGCTATTCACTGTGGTATTGGGAACAGAGTGGGGAGCCAGTGTCTCAGTGTCTTAGAAGCATGCACAGCTGCCCATGACCAATCAATCAAGACCGAAATATCTCATTGACCTACTGGTGATTGAAATGTTTAGATCCTATAGATAGACTCAGGCAGTTACAGAAATGGTAAGTTGACTGGGTGCAGGTAGTTACAGAAAACTATCCATAGACTGAATGTAGCCCATGTTTAGTTGTTATTCTTTTAAATAGCACGCTCTTTCATCAATGATGAACATTCTATTTGCTCCTAGTCTAGAGGTAGAGTGGTCACATTGAACTTTTAGTGTGCTTCCAGAAAACTATCCCTTTACTATCTGCATGCTGTTCACTGTGATAGTGAGAACAGAGCAGGGTGCCAGTGTCTCAGGGTCTTAGAGGTGTGCCCAGCTGACCATGACTAATCACTTAAGACCAAAATACCTCAAGACCCAGTGGTGCTTGATCTGTTTGGATCCTAGATAGGCAGTTGCAGAAATAGCAAGTTGACTGGGTGCAAGTGGGTTACAGAAAAATATCCATAAACTGAATCTAACCCAAACCTTTTAATTGTTATTCATTTATAATTGCACGCTCATTCATCTATGATGAACATCCTATTTGCTCCTAGTATATGTGTGTATCGGGGGGGGGGGGGAGAGGTGTCTGTCCTCCTTGAGTCGGTAGAGAAGAGGAGGATTTCTCCACCTAGACCAAACATTCATTTGGCGATAGAATTCTGCCCTAATCAGTCACATGCATATACAAATCTGTATTTGATTTAGATAACCAAGTGTTACAATATCAAATCTTACAAATTACTATCTAAATTACTATCCCAAATATTTGCAAGAATCGTTCATGACTTACTCTAGGAACTGACCTTAGATCTCTAGATTAGAACAAAATTGTAGGTAGTGATGCGTTGTGAGAAACAAATGAACGTAGACAGGTGGAGCACAACTAATATGGGTATAAAGTCGGTTATTAGGGACAATTTATATATTGCATTACTAGCTTCAGCCTTGATTAACTCTCTCATCCAAGTATCTCTATAAACAGAATGAAAGCCACAAGTGTGTCTGTGATGTTTTGTTTACCCAGATGTGAATGCGAGGCAACAGTTAGCCACAAAAGGTTGCACTCAGGATCAGTTCGTTTTTTTGTGTTGAATTGGATAGGTGAACTGGTAGGTCTCATGCAAAACACTTCTTGGTAATATCATTCAGGTGCAATTAACTCGTCCAATTGAATGTGGCTATTCCTAAGAAATGCGGTGGTGTCAGGTGGTGTCAGGGGAGACTAGTCTGTATCTCAATGGTTAGAAAAATCTAATTTCAGCAATCATTGTTACAGTATATTTTACTCTACATGGGTATACCTGAACAACAATACATTAGTTTTGTATTAAAGATATTATTCCTTAAGGGAATGGCTGGTACAATAGCTGAGATATGATATCACCTAACCATCGATATCGCAATGGAAAAATTAGAAGTAAAATAGAATTGTCCTGTCCGTATTCTGGGGCCATTCTGGAAATGTTCTTTATCATCATTTGTTTTGTCTCCTGGCGCCTGTTATACAGGAATAAGTATTTTAGTTTCATATTTAGACATCAAAGCATGTCTTATACCCTTACAGTATCTCTTTTTCTCCTCCCAGTCCCTACGAGATTGCGGCTTCGTTGTAGAGTGCAGATCGGCGACATGCCAACCTCCGGACAAAGTACCAATTATTCAGTTAGTTAGTCACGACCGTGCTTTCTACTTCAGGTTCAACGGAGAGGTAACTTAATTGGCCCTGTTTCATGTGGTTTGACTCAGTGTTTTCGTGATACCGTGACTTCTGATTTACCTTGAAAGTCAAACTGAGTCACAATATGACAGGTTTCAGTTTACCTACAGCAGTGCACGTACATACTAGGAGCAAATGGTATGTTCATCATTGATGAATGAGCGTGCAATTAGAGATAAATAACAATTAGAAGGTTTTGGATATATTCAGGCTATGGATCATTTTCTGTAACCCACTTGCACCCAGTCAGCTTGCAAGCCTTTTCTGCAACTACTTGAGTTTAGGATCCAAACATATCAAGCACTAGCTAGGTCAATAAGGTATTTCGGTCTCAAGTGATCGGTCATGGTCGGGTGGGCACACCTCTAATACACTCAGGCACTGGCCCTCTGCTCCTCTCACAATATTACAGTGAATAGCAAGGAGATAGTGGAGGGATGTTTTTTTTGCAGCAAGCTGGGAGTTCTGTGTGAGCGTTCTAGCCTATTTTAGGCAACGTTTATAGTACGTACAAGCATGCTCTGGTAAATACATATAGACCTGCAGACAGGAACTACAGTGTACATGTTTACCGAAATGCCCATTTAGCTTTAGGAGGGCTAATAGAATTGAGATCTCCAAGAAATGTGTTGATTGCATACTCCTACCTCACTGGTAATTATCAAACCTTTATACCCAGAACAGACCTCTAAGCTATATTTGGGATATACCTTTTTGAGCGCGGGAAATCGCGCTCATATACGTAGGTTAGAATGCTCACACAGGCTTTCAGCTTACTGCTGAGAATCTAACACTTCGCTATCCATGTCCCAACTATAAAGACCTGGGTAATTGAGCAGGGGTCCAGTATAACAGTCTGACCATATCCACGCCCCACTACTGACTTGGTTCCTTTAAATAGAACTTTCATGCTGAGTGACCATGTCAAAGTGTGTGCATTCAATGCATATATCATATGGACAGAAATCACATTTCAATGGACTATGATAATAGTAATAGTGCCAAATATATGGATGTTCCAGATGATACCCCATCTGAAGATGTCAAAATAACTCTTAGAAGTAGATGGAAAACAGATGACAAATATGTTAGTAAAATGAAGTACCCTCAAGCAAAACAAACTTGAGTGCATCAAGCGCTAAGGGGCTATCAAAGAGCAAACTGAGTGGCATAGCTGACCTATTAGCCAGAGAAGTAGGGCAGTTGACCAAGACCCTAAATGAAAAATTCAGTCACAACCACGACAAGGTGAATGTGATCTGTTGTATACTAGACCAGGCACAAGTCAAAATCAAAAACGTTAGCCAGAAAATGAAAAAAAAACTCAAAAGAAATATACCAAAATATTGATATTCTCTTACTTTTATTTTATGAGATTTTGGTATACCGCGCTCTTCCATTATGAATGGAAATAACATATGCTCCTAGTTATTATCCAGCTAATGCAAAGTGTCCATAGAAAACACATAGGAAATTTGTATGGACGTACCCGGCGCATACGGATATGTTGTATGCTCCAGGTGCCGCATACGAAAAATAGTGCGTATGCAAAAATAGTGCATAACTAAAACGAACTGATATTGACATACCACTTGTCCAGAAAAGGTGGATAATAAATACAATATAGACTGGTTTCAGATACAAGTGGTTGTATCTGAAACCAGTCAATATTGTGTATATATATATATATATATATATATATATATATATATATATATATATATATATATATATATACTACACTTAGGGTACGTGGATATACCTTGAATGGAGGTGCGTTGTCGGTTTTCCTGGCAGAGAAATCGAAGGAGAGAATGACGTCCACGGCTCTCTGGGGCCTCAGTACCACTGGGTAGGGGGAGTTGAAGGTCAGCCCAGCATCTACCAGGTAGAGGTGTTCCTCAGAGGTCGGGTGGAGGTCAAATAGGCCGTTAAATTCGTCTGCAAAGAAGGGACAAGTCCAGTTATGCTTCAACCTAGACATTGAGCTAATATATATATATATATATTTTTTTATTATTATTTAGTAAATGCATCTCTCAGCATGAGCCCAGTTTTTCAGATACAGTAATGGGATACAAGACAGTAGAAGAATAATGACTGCTTGATATTACATCGAGATCAAAACTAGTTTATAATCCCAAACAAATCCCTATATAGTATCGCGTTTGATAGAGACACACCAATATACATTGCATAGTTCATGTCATTAAAAAAGGGTACGCCGTTATGCATGACGAGATGGCTTACGGTGCATCGCACTGCTTGCGATATACTGCCATTATATGCGTTAGAGCTGTCAGAGTGGTATTTATGATAGTGTATTATTGGTTATTTGTCGATACAGGTGTTTATGTATGCCTATATTGTGATAGACTCCATTCACTCCTGAGAGTTACACAATCTTTACAAATAATTTTCTACCACCGAAAGTGAATAGACCATGGAGGTGTTTTATAGATAATGTGTGGCATAGTCCTGTTGGTTGAAACGATCATTGATGATCTAAGACCTATTTGGATATAGCTTTGCCATACATGCACAGGTAAGATAATTCGACTGTGGAACGGAAACGGTCACTATCCACGATCGTCACTATAATAAAACACCTCCCTGGTCTCGGAACTTCACGACAGTTGTTAAATATACATTGTATATGATTATTCTGATGAATATCTTTGATAAATCTGACAGAATGCGGATCATTCATACCATTTACGACCATCTGGTGTGGTGTGTCCATGTGCTTAGATAATTTCTATAGTGGAAGGAACATATATCTGCTCTCTATCACTTTTTATTTCATAGTTAATGCTGCATTTACACCTATTTCCAGGCAGCCCCGGTAGGTCACACCGTGGTCCGCCGTGGAACTTTTATTGGAATATTTTGAATGCTGCTCATAAAATGATTAAGTAAAGTACAGAATATAACCACTCTCTGAGATTTGAGAATCATCAATGTGAAGAAACGGTGACCGATTCCACAATGATTTATTATAGTGTCAGAGTTCCGCGTTGCCTCTCAAGAGAGAGGGGAGTGTTGAGATGTGAATCTCAAGTGACCTGGCGATCCGGCTATGGTCGAGTGAGTCAACTAATCGCCAGCTGTGAACAGTGAACGCGAAAAGGGTGCGTCCCTGGGTGGGCTCGAACCACCAACCTTTAGATTAACAGTCTAACGCGCTAGCCGATTGCGCCACAGAGACCACTTGTTTGAACTCCGACAATGCTCTTTATTATACATTTGTGACTGGATCATATGTTGAGGATCCTATTTTGAAATCTCTAATAAAGTATAATGATTTCACGAGTGATACAAATTCCCTTATTATCAAATGAGTTGAAACGGAACTTAGGCTATAATTATGGCTATAATGACGAAATAATTCCCTCTCGGGTATTAATCCATATTTCTCCAGTTCGTGCAGTGTGGACTGCAATGTAATACTGGCCCGATACAGAATGCTAAAGTCCCTCATGTACTTTTATGGTATTGCTCTGGGATTTGAACACGTGTATTTCACTTAATTTAGCGTGACATACTTATGGTTTAACTGGTCTATGATGCTTACCATTGGCGGATACTGGTTCTGTGGGAGGCATTTGAGAGAATGGTGAAAAGGGGAATGTGCGTTGTAGGGAAAGTCCTCTGAGTGGGTTGTGGATGACACCGGCGCGGGCAGTGCGAGTACTCAGCAGGCTCAGACGAGAACTGTTAAAACACAAACAAATAACCACAGCATGAAAAACGTATTTTTAACATATACGTCTTACGTATTTATCTATCATTTGGCGTCGATAATTCAGTCTTATTTGTCATTGTGTATACGCTTCATCTATTGACGGCTCGGGCATGTTCATATATAAACATATACAACATATATATTCCGTATACATGTGTAGTATGCGGTGGTGTATAAATGACAGAAACGCATTTTTTCATGCAGTGAATGTCACTCTAGACATCCCAACCTGTTGTAGTATGTACAATGTTTCTTTAAGACTTGTATAGCAGCGTTACGGATAAATTACTTTATACATATGGGTAGTTTTATTCAACCGTATAATTTCGTATAGAAGACTGTGAGGTGATGAAACACGCGCATTTATAGATATATTTTGGTAAGTTATTAGAAGTCGCCAGCATTTTGCACTTCTGTTTTTCTTATATGTTAGTTAGTCCCTGGAAAAGGTATTCAGCTAACCTGGTACATATTTTCTCGAGCAGCGTCCCGAGGTACCCGCCCTGCGTGGGCTTCTTCCCGACAATAACCTGCGTCCGGCGTCCCTCCTCCTGCCGACGCCACTTCGGAGCAATGACTTCTTCCGTCGGTGATTTGGGCCGGCTTCGCTTGGGGGCGCGGCGATCTAGTTGATAAGAGAGTAAACGGATAAGTCACATGTGTTATCTAATCTGACATATATGATGATCTCTACCTTCACATACATAATTGATAGAGTGCTGGCACCAACTTCCTGACAAATGATTGTAAGACAAGATCTATGGTTGCTTCAGTGTGGTGTCAACCCGGAAGTAAACTCCCGGAAACATTAAAAACATAAATGTTCCGTGCGCACCATCATTCTAATCGACAATGAACGATTGGCGCAACCTACAACAGACTCCCATCTCCAAATTATCTGCATAATTCATCCTCTTAACATTATTAAAAAAATGGCTTTAATTAAACTGGGGAGTATGTATAGTGTATATTGGACAAATGAATCATTCCTTAGATTTTCCCTGAAGGAAAAGGCAAGGAATTTGCTATCTTCGGATCATCCGCATATTAGGGGTGTTCATATTTGTTTAAAGAACCTACTGGTTTCTCTCCGACCGCAGTATGCATCCGCTCCCGTTCGTTGTAGTAGTCGCCGGAATAGTATGCAAAATGCACTTCCCCAGATGCCTGTTAGGACGGATATAGGCAACAGATATCAATCTCCATACTCCCTTGGCTCGTACTGTATGCTATATAATGCTTGTAATATTTGTCATATGACAATACTATTTCTCCTTACAATAAGCAATTACTAACTTTTGAGAACCCGTTTAACTTACCCGTTTAGGATGGGAGATGACCACCGTATCAACCGACGTATAATACTGAAGGGAATTATCCTGAATTACTGCCATGTGTTAATATTAGGATTTCTAGGCTTCTACCTCAGAGATGTATATTATAAGATATAAACGCTAATTTGTAATAAATGATATTTTGATAATATGAGGATTTCTGAGAACAAGTGGTGAAGCACCAGGGAAAACATGCTTGACGAAGGAAGACTATAAATGTTTAAACTTCCTAGTATAGTAACAATGTATTAGACATTATATCAGGCAGGGTAGTTTTGCAGGAGTGGAACACCTGAGATTATTGTGGCATGGCATGACTCAGTTACTAGCCTGTAGGTCAAATTGTAGGACAAAGTGAAGCGATCCGTGTTATAATCGCGAAACAATTATTTCTGTGATGGCGTGAAGACGATACTAATACATGTACATGTATAATTTACACAAACAATATAATAAGTTAGAGATGGCTATTCGTTTACCTTGGAGATAGTGGAGTGGCTGCTCTGGGAACTGCTTTATTACTTTGCCCATGAAAAATTTGCTGCCGAACAGATGGGACTTCATGAAGATGCCATATTTGGGCAACCCAATCTCGTACGGAGAAAACTCCATCCATTCTGAATGATCAAATTGAATATGTAAATGTTAGAGGAGAAAAACTGAGTTGTTATTCCAGGATAAATCTTAAAATACAATACTTATTTAGAGTAGTGAGAATCATTGTTCTTGCATTATATTTTATCTACATGTAAAGAATTGTTTATGAAATAAATGTTTTCTTCAGAATATGTGTTCTGGAGCAATACGTTCTATAACAATGCTAACCTTTATAGTATTTTAATATTTTAATATTTACCGAGTAAATGAATCTTATTGATATATAATAATACATATGTAGATGCTCTGCAATTCTGATCTATAGCTAGCAAGGTTGATACTACTTTCTGTTTTGTGTTATAAATTTAATTCATGTAAATGGTCATGCCTTCATAAACATCTGGGAGTGTATCTGAGACCACTGAATCTCTCGGGATTGCCCAGGATACAATTAGCAAACATCTGTTCTAATGCAGAGGACAAATGGGTAGGTCCTGACAAAGGCAAAGAATGCTCGCAAAAATGAAATTCTTGTGGTTTACGAATAAGGAAGGGCCGTCAGCTAAGTTTATTAGTTTTCTCGTGATTGTGAAAGAGAACATGGCCATGGCGTACCTTGGAATACTCTAGCAGAGATGTCCTTCTTGACATGCACACACGTATACAGAGGGAGTGGAGACATCCCTTTTTCAACCAACGATCGCTGATCACTTAGACGTGATGTCATCCTCTGAAAATAGATAAGCGTTCTGTGAGAGCCGCCCTGGAGATTGGTTCCCTGCGAGCCAAAACGGTGGAGACGGTGGAGAAAGTGCTCCAAGGAATTGGCAAGATGCCATGTTAGATCATCCTGACGCTTCCTTTCTCTGCTGAGAGAGCGTCTTTGGATATAAGACCCATGTTTCATGTGACATATTACTGTCATACTTCATAACTCGTACATGTTGTGCGGTGGACGGAGTCATGCGATACGCCCATATCTAACTGCCAGCTGCGAGTCAGAGAAGCAGTTCTTTCTTGGACATGTACCCTGTCTTCTTTTTACATTGCTGTGCGGTCTCACGACAGGGCACACACGTACATGGTTACATGCCAGGAGAACTATGTTAACATGTACCTTGTAACTTCTTGCATCATATTTACTTAGATCTATTTCTAACGTTGACGCCTCTAACATGATATAGTTATGTTCCCAAAGCCATGATGTCTTATCCTTTTTTTAATTTCATGGATCTGTGGCCCAAGCCTAGACCGTATGTATGTGTTAATTGTCCACAACATGCATGCACATAAAATCTATGCAGCAGATGTGATATCGTGAGCTCCGTATACACAAGAGTCATGAAGGACTTTAGCGAGATGAAGCTTTTATTCCATTGATGACTTTATCAAGTGACAAAGCGTCAATGGAAACATCCTTTGATCTATAAACTTTCAAAATATCAGCATAATACAAGTGGTTGCATTGCACTAAATGTATTGTGTGTATTTGGAACGGAGGACATCTGCCCTGGACATTCATTGCATAGATAGGATGTTGAATGCTTAACATGTATATTAACAATTTCATATATAGCCGATTAATAGAAGGCGATACATTTGCTTTATTTCCTTATTAACTTGTAAACAATAACTCTCTGCAATAATCAGAAGCATCCCGCATACATAACTTAGAATTATTGAATCGGTGTACACAACCACACAACTACCTGGCTAGAAAGTCGCAACACACAAAAAGAAAATCTGCTTATAAATAAGGGCCGCACAGATGACAGGAAGAGGATATACCTTCAGTGAGATTTGTGCCTGGTGGTCGAGACTCATCTCACGTATAACTTTGTGGATGAGATGCAGGATAACACTAAATTTTGACCTATCTTTGTATAGATGGTCATACTCCAATGGCCATATGATTATAGGCAAACCAACAACCGGTAACAACATTGAGATGTTGGTCTCTACACATTTTTATACGAATTTAGAAAGAAGGGTCCGTTTCTAAAAACCTGACCATAGTAGATTATACCGATGTGTAAAAAAGAAAGTGTGAAATAATGAATACAAAACATAGGGGTGCAAACAAAAGAAATGAATATAGTGAATGTTAATACCGCTAGCAAAGGGGACGAGGGTGGTAGTGGTGGTGTCATATTGGGAGGTGGAGCGTGGGGTGTATGGATTTTATGCAAACTGGGTCCAGAATATATTGATGGTCGGTCCTAATAACGAGCATTAAAAAGACATTATCACGTCCAATAATATGACGACATGTATGTGCTTGGGGGTTAGGGCTGGTGTTCAAGAAACGACGTTTTTAGATCGGATTGATTGATGAGAAATATTGAGAACTCTCGAAAACTGTGGAGCGAGCTTGGCTCTATACTTACCCCTTTGAGTATGGTGTCGCCGACCAGGTGGCCAAACAGGTCGGTGAAGCTGACGGGGAGGCCGGCGGCGCGCTTGGCTCGCAGGCGATGCATGTATGTGTACAGGCCGGCAGGAGACAGCAGCCATAGGAAGGTGTGGTCGATAGCGGCACGTAGGTCGGTGTTCACGGTGGCCACGTCGCCACGAGCCCAGGCCGGGTGGGCGTACAACTGAGACAGGTACCTGCAGAGATGGAGTGTGTGATGTGAGTGGTTTATGATATATTTCGAAAAATAGAATGCTCAATTCCTATTTCTAATGTATCTAAAATTGTTCAAAAACATATTCCGGATGCATTAGGCAGGGGATGGACATGGGATTTATAAAACAGAAGAACGCTGTTTAACCTCACTCTTTCAATTTATAGGTTGGGTCGCCCAATACATCTCCCATCCCTTCATCCGTCATTTGCGTTATTGTCCGCAATACCAATATGCCATCCATGATCTATGCTTCCAAATTGTACTAACACTCACAATGCTATGGGTTCAAAATATAAATATAATGTGTATTTATATATCCATATGAATATGCATCTAAATGAGCAGCTCTGGCTGGCCATGAGTAACTCACCAGGAGGAGCCGGACAGAGACCCAATGTAGGTGGTACAGTCCAGCACACCCGTCTCACTGAGAGCCTTCACGGCGCCCGCAAAGCCAACCATTGCCCGGAAGCCACCTCCAGACCCGATCACTGCCACTGTCGGCGTCTGCAACACCAAATATGGCCATCTCATCCAGTCAAATCACATTATCACGTGTTTGTCATATATGCAAAATGTCACGAAATCAAGTATCTGCTCATAAGAAGGGGAACGTGAAATGGTCACACGGGTAATGACAGCATATCAACCCTGTCTTACTATCGAGTCACACCCAATAAAACATTTTTAAAGATGTTTATAAACAAGCATCAAGGTATGGGCAGCTGTTACCAAAGAAATGTTACTTTATACATTTAGAAAATGGTATTTGGTTATTGAGGTACAGGTTTCGTTTGTTAAAAGAATTATTAGATATGTAGACATTCTCAAAGGGACTTAGAGTATTTACCTGAGATATGTTTTCCGGAGCCCTTTTACCAAGGATTTTCTTCATAGCCTCAAACGTTTTTGCACGTCTACATTTACGGAAACACTTTTCCTCGTCGGGTAAGCAGAGACTGTATCTGAGCGTGGGATTCACGCTGAAGAGAGATAAGTGTTGTAATCATGCAATAGTGATATGATTCTTTTCGGGTCGAAAAGTCTCTGAAGACCCTACTTCTTTCATAAAATCCAGAAATCGTGACAAATTGAAGTTAGCTAAGCATTCATATTAAGGCGGATAATCAATGCCATATATAGAGGAATGGTGCAGATCTACTTACTCAAATTCTACACGAAGTTCAATGTCTATTTCAGAGGTCTGAAAAAATAGATGAAACTGTGATTGATAAACAGGAACGACAATGGGTTTAAACACGTCCGTACACAAACATGTGCATGTATATATATCTGTGTGTGAAATCTAATTGACAGGATAATGCTACATTGGTATTTAATTCAAATATACACGTGCACCAAGGAAACATTGTAGGGAAGCCAAGTATTTCTGTTCATTTCATTTACCCATGCTTTTTTCGATGTTGCTATATCGTTATTGTGCGTTTCTATAATATATCATATATGTAGAATCGTCTTTTAAAAGCAACTCACAGAATTGAAATGTAATGTTCTCTTCTCAGTTACGTCCAGTATTAACTCAGAGACGTGGATGGTAATGGTTCCGAGCGGCCCTCCATACCAAGCATGATTGTCATAAAGCGTGACTTCTACAAACACAAAAATAAGCATGAATCAGCAGGAAATTGTCGTGATATGCACACGCATACAATATCACCTACATTGATGTCCCCTGTATAAGAAATTGGCGAGTGTATCAAATGCATGTCTTCCCATTTAATCAATAGACCTGACCAGCCAAGCGATGAAGCTCCGGTTCTGCTTCAGTTAATCTTGTGTCTGTACATGCTGGAAGATATAGTATAAGGCCCGGCGTCCACCTACTACGATCTGGCACCGATATGCCCTACGATGCACCTCCCGATAAGAAATCAAAATCGCGTCGGAAGGTTACCTTATATCGGGGCAGTTGACCACGTTTCTGCGATTAGACACCGATAAAACCCCCGTACAATGCGTGCTGGATTTGCATGTCTAGACATATGTCTACGATTTTGCACCTTCCCGATATGGCACCGATTTTGACATTTTGTATCGGTGCCATATCGGGAGGTCTACGATTCTATCGTAGTAGGTGGACGCCGGGCCTAAGCCTACATGTTTAGCCTCGGCAATTTACTTTGAACATTTACGGTAGAAACCGTTGCTTCTCTGTAGCATATTTAGATGTGTGTATGATCTCTGAAATACTATCTGGAAATATTCCTACAAAAGGGTGTTCCACCTACCGAGTCTGTTATCCTTTTTTGAATCGAGATAGAAGGTGAAGTTTTCTTTCCACTGTGGATTTACCTCGCCTTCTTTCTGGCAAGTACTCGACTTTGGCTCTGCGGCGTTCTTCATGACCAACTCAACACTGGGGCATGGTTTGTGTACTACACAAGTGAAAAGAGAACGGGTGTTTATTCCAGCAGAGAATAATGATGTTAAGATTAGTTAATCATCCTTTAAGGGATGTGAACGATGAACATATAGCTAATTTTCATCGTGACATTGGAAACCTTAGTCATTCTATAAGTGACTCGATAAATTACAGGAGGTGTCGAAAGCAGGATCTACAAGAGATTTATAGCATAAAACATCTAGGTTGAAAAAATTATTTATGTTCTAATTCAATAAGGAAGTATATGTAAATGTATATAGAACCATCCCAGGTGATATTGAGATTTTACTTATCAGTTGTGAGTAAATGCAACTCTTTCCTAAAACCCATGCTTACTCACTGAAATTGTATTTTGATTTGCAAAATATGCCTGATTTCAAGTGTGGTATTTGTTCTGATTGAAAGATTTGGCAAGTTAAGTATGTATTCATTTAAATTGTACGAGTAGGGTTTTGGATGAAATGGTGGCAGTAAAATGCATGTCATGTTTACTCACGCATGTCAGCGACCCAGCCACCGCTGATCTGCCTGCCCTGAAGCACTTTTACATGAAGCAATAGGCATTGCTGTTGTTCAACCTGAAAAAAACAATGTATGTTCACTTCACCAACAAATAAATCATGTTAAAGATATTGAGTCTAAGTTACGATTTGCACGCCCTACTATCGATGCACTATATCACAGTGCATATCTTATGCTTCATATAATCATATTTATCGTCATGATGGTTTATTCATGAGGAATATTTGAGAATTTATTAAAGACATATGAAGTTGTTCCTCACCTTGAAAACCTGGAATGGATCTGATAATCTGTAAAAGAAGTGTGATAATATGGTGAGATTTATGTTATTAGGCTGATATGGAATAGACTGTATACAGACTGATATGATAAATACTTGGGTTTGTACCAGGATTTGTATATAGGAGTGGTAAATCATTCGATTCTGTTTAAACGCCTCACCAGTGTGTTAATCTCTATTCTAAATCAATTTCGGATTTGCTTGCTTTTTTTTCATTTTCAACGCCTTCACTGGATCCAGATGGATTATGAGTTACTTCTTCTGCTTCAGGTGTTTGCACTTAATCTTACAAGCTTTACCCAAGCCATGTACCTCTGTAATAAAACACTGAAAACCGGACTCTACCTTCTGTTTTTGTGGAGCCTTGGAGTGTGGTTGTTGGGTGTCCTCTGTGGCGAGGAATGCGCGATATGGGAACTGCACCTAGACACAAGATGAGAGGAAGTAACAATAATAGCCAAGGAGACGGGGCAGGCGGAGGGGACTCCCGATGCGGAACCCGGATGGGGATTGCGAAAGAGTAGGAAATGAAGTTACAAAGCACGGAAAGGCAGTTACCAACAGTAATGACAATGCAAAGACAGATAGAGAGACCGGGTGGAATACTTTTTTTGGAGTTCTTGCTTAGATATCATTGATTCAGCATATTATTATGGTACAGTTGCCAAAATATTACTTAACTTCTGCTGCGAATCATAAAATTTAGTGTTCTTATATTTGCATCAATTCTATCTACACAGATGTTTTAGATCATTCAAGTGAATCTTGTAATAGCTATGGTTCTAATGAATTGATAATTGCTTTCGTGTAGGTAATCGCTTTTGGACTTGGTGTAGTTTGTTTCTAAAAATATACACACTGATCAATGCGTTTCGAAGAAATCGGTGTTCTTAAAAAGTCAAGCAAAATATTTTACTTAAAGTCAAGCAAAATATGTACTGATCAAAAAGCAATCTAGTGAGTCAATGGATTTTCCATTATCTATGTGTCCTTTCCTCCGTCGCATAAATAGCATCATCAAGTTCTCTGTCTCTGTATGTGTTCTTTTAGTAGAATTACAATGGTTGTAAAATCACTATGGAAAATCTTCAAGTTCAAATAAGAAGCAATCATAAAATAATATTACCTACCGCTGTAATTGCCTAACCCTGCAGGTGCAAGGGCTAGTTGGGGACGATGGGAGGATGTCTTGCATCTTGTGGAAGTCTGCGATGGACTGAAGCCAGACCAGTGTCATCAGCCTTTTATGTATACCCGTTTCCACTTTGACCTGCCTCCCTATATGTCCCCCAAACCCACCCTCCCAACCCGACCCTAACCCCCCTGCCCCTCCCACTTCACCATTCCTCAACGGTTTCTTGCGTACCGCTCCTGCCGCCAGTGGCGCTGGTTACCGGAGCTCTGCGGCTGCGCAGAGGTCAACTTCCGCTTTGGATGACTGCCAGAAATGTCAGGTGAAGATCGGCGGGTGGTCTGCCGGCAACCGTATACCCTCTGTTAGCGGCTGCCAGGAACAAGCGCGCCATCCTACACATCACCTGGTGTTTGTGCACAGTACCAGGAAAGCAGCGACTAATTAAATATCAAACTCAATTAAGTCACTATGAGAGCGATGTCGGGATCAAAAGAAACACCAGGGGTGAAGAGAGTTTAAATGTAAGGTGGGTAGTGAAGGGGGTGTGCATGGGAGGGTGACGGACAATCAGATACATGGAATGCAGCAATTCAGTTGGTCGACCTGGGAGTTATTATATATTTAATACGATGAGGATGTCTTCCTCTAAAAAGGGGAATATATATTCTATATTAGTCTACTCCCGTTATCTCCCCTTTCCAAACGCAGTATATTGAAATATATGTGATACATGAGCACAGTATCTGTTTGATGAGGGACTATTTAGAAACATCAATCCTGTGATAGGATCGCATGAGAGCAACGGCAAAAAAACTAGAATTGGAAGGTTGTCGACAAATCACCCTAATCTATATGTCATGCAGAATGGGCTAGTTAACTCATTCAGTCCTGCACGCCGTAGTCGCACCACGCACTCGTCCTAAAATTATTTTGAACTTATATTTACTGATGGATACTTTCTGATATCACACATTTTACAACCATGGAACCCAGGATTCCCTTGGTTGTATTGGTTATAATATTCTATCCCACAGTGAAATAAAACGAGGATATTGCTTTCTATATACATGTATAGTGAAAGAAAATAGAATGAATTATTTCTTATTCAAATTTCCTATTATTTCATTATTTGAAATAACACGTAAAATGCCTGGAGACATCTTCAGGCCCTATAACATGTATATACGGCAATGTTTGAAGGCATCTTCAGGGTTGAACGAGTAAAACATATGTGCAATTACTCGGATACTGGCGTAATCACTAACCATATTACATGAGTAGGGAAGGACGTACTGGGTAGTCAGGTTAGGACATCATTCCTACACAAGAGTGTACGTAATAGGTTTAAAGGCCTAGAGTAACTTGGGGGCGGGGGTGGCGATAGGCCTTTTTCTTCTGGCTGGTGTCGCACCTTATCTGCTTAGTTACGCCATGGCTGAAGCCAAATATTAACCTGGCAACAAATCCTTTAGCAATGGATCACTGAGTGTATGAGCCTAATACGTTTTTGTACATAATTTCCAGAGAAATAATAGCAATTGCATCGTATTCTATGGTGTCTCAGCTCAGATTTGGTGTGGCATACATGCATATCACATCAATGATACTTTAGATATACTTTAGATAACACAGCGACATCGAAAATGCATAATAATACATTAGTAGACCTAGCTATATTATGATTATCCTTTTCCAAGTTAAAACCAAGACGATTACCAACTATAAAGTTTAGACAGCCCAGACTCATTGATACAATATCCTAGTTTGTTCCAGCAATTTAATGTCAAAATACAGCAATCCTGCCATCACACCCACCGTTCACATTCTAGCTGTGAATGCTGTATATCTCTGTGCATGGGACTCAGGTGTGTTTGTCACTGTGTAACTAGACAGTGGGCCGTTAGGCAGCGCTGAACATCAACACCTGTATTGAGGGAGCAGAGAGGGCAAATAAGAAGAATTGGTGTCTACATAGTGGTAAGAGGAATGTTGCGCTGAGGGACTGTTGCAGGTATTGCTAATAAACGTTGCGTAATACAGATAAAGGGATGAATTTAGTGAACAGGATATTTAGACAATAAGGACTTGGCTACACTGATATTGGATAACATATGTATTGAAATATATTCAGACAATATCAGGTTTGTCAGGAGGTTATTTCTGAGTTTAATCATGCCCAGATAGACTTGTTTTGATCACAAGTATCCACTCGGACGAAACGAACTTTGTTGTTCTAAACATAGTAACAACCATTTTGAAGACTTTGGAAATAGCTGATTTACCACCTGCACCACTCTTAAATTAAGGGTGTGTAGCTAAAAATACATGCACGTTTAGTGTAGTAGCTCATGTAATGAAATACTTCCTTACTTGATTTCACAGTCTAGCGGTGACACATACAGAGCGTAAGAAAACATGCGGAGAGATGATTTCTCCCAAAAAGCAATATTGAGCTACTTAAGTCGAACCAAAAAACCAATCATCAAACGTTGATGGTTTTGTTGGCTGTAAATGATTAACCGAACACTGCAAATTGGCTTGACAGAATATTTATTACTCGAGAAGTCAGACAAGTAGTTCAAGGTATATGTGACTGGATAGGAAGTCAGTTAAGAGGCCATTGGTGAGAGGGCAGTAGGAAGGTTCCTGGGTGAAGCAAGGGAACATATAGGCCACCAGGCCTGACTTCGATGTGATGGCAATGTGGATTAGAGGGGAGACTAGGTGAGTCTTTTCCAAATGTCGGAGGAGCTCATCTGGGGCCCGTTTCATATTCTAGGATCGTACATGAAGACTGCACCCTAGAAGGGTTATCATTTCATGATAACTAAGTCTGTTCGCTAAGACAGTATTAAGTCATCCATAAGGTCGTCCATGTGTGTTGATTAAAATTGACCCACATCGTCGCTGGGTTTCTATGGCTTACAGAAAATGGTCTACATGTACGATCTTAGATTAAGAAACAGGCCCCTAGTCCCCGAGTACTGGCCCCTCCTGCTAGTTGCTCTACGCATGAGCATGAGGGGTCCCGAGGGATGCCATATCCACGAGGGGTTGGGCCAGAATTGGACACATATTTACTGGTGCCGGTTCTGGTAGCGCAGAGCAGTGCCACCACCTGATAGACTATCCGGTAAGCGGGTGGCAGCGGTGCCACCATCTGGGGTCCAGAATGCAGGGCTTGAGGTGAGGTCGATGGAGCGAACGTTGTGAGGTGCTTGATGAGTCGTGGCCTTGATATCCAGGGTCACATGATCTCTGACATCCTTTAGTTTCTCGTCAAGGGCAGATAACTGGCCGATAACTTGCTTCAAAGTCGTTGTTTATACTCTCATGGTGACTGTGGGGTTCTTAGTGGCAGGTTTCCCGAGGTTTTATCAAGAGTCCTTTGATCTTCTTTGATGGTGAGATCTAGAAATTCCCTCTTGTTTCAATTCTACTGCCAAGTGAGAGTGAGTCTCTGATGTGAGCAAGGCTCAGAGGTCAACTGGATAAGAAATCATTTCCTGTGTTAATCAGATATCAAATTAGAGATTCAGAATTTGCCACAAAAAAGGTAAACAAATAAAGGTTTGAGTTATATTCAGTCTATGGGCCATTTTCTGTAACCGACTTGCATCCAGTCAACTTGCCATTACAAATGCCTCTAGGCTCGAAGTATATAAAGCATCAATAGACCCTCTTCACACTGGCGCCATCTTGTAATGGCCGCCTAAGTAGGTCACACGAAAACGAGGCGTGCGACTTTACTCCTGAGCGTTTGGCATAGAAAAAACCTATGTATTTTCTAACTCGGAAAATGGAAATTGCTCTTGCTTTGTGAATAACAGGCCGATCTCCATAGATAAATCAATGTTAGAAAGCTAGGACTCTGGTCTATTTGTTGATAAACATATCATAAACCTATTTCTTGGCTAAGCCTTCCCTTGATAGCTTGAACTTTAGAATTTGTTAAGTAAAAGATATTAAAACATGTTACCTTCCTACCTTCACAGTGATTTTATGAAAAATCTATCGCGATGACCTATTGAAATAACCATTCCATCTTCTTAGATACTTCAAGACGATTAAAATGATACCTATGTTGCCAGGCTGTGGTATATATTTCCTGAGGAAATTACTCATCAAAATAGTCAAAACATAGTGTTGAAAGTTGGTACATTTAGATAAGTGTCATTTATCCTTGCAGTCTGGTTTCCCTTAAAGTGACAACAACAATCACTTCTCCAATAATTCATATATGGTAGACCACTGCTGTTATTAATATCATTATCAATAAAATCACAAACTAGAATAAGATTTAAGATAATAGAAAATATGTAGAAACAAAGATAAATGTAAACTAAAACAAAAAAAACCAGTGATTATGAATGAAAAGAGATGAGTGTAAATATAACATTAAGAAGCATCTGAAATCTCATTTTTCATTGAGCAAAATATTTTCCAATTAAAAATATATTTGCAGAGAACTTGAGCATGTATGTGAGCTATCATTTTATATTCCACCTGCTATAATGTGGCAGAATGCAGTGTTTTCACACCTTGCTCCAGGTGTCAAGACTGTCCACCCAGGTGTAATGCCTCAGGAGGTGTGATAGAAAAGCAAACTGTGAAAAACGATGGGCTCTGTCTGTGAATTTAAGCCTTTACACATAGGACCCACTGCACTGTGAAGCCACACTAGGTCGCACACCTCGTTTTCGATTAGCACAGTGAAGCTGGTTTTGGGCGAGTGGTGCACGGTTATATGAGACCAGCGCAACCCGTTACTACAGCGATTGACGCGCCACGCTTATGTGAAAGTGGTGAATGAGTCAACGAGGTATCTCGGTCTCTAGTGATTGGTTATGGTCAGTTGGGCACACCTCTAAGACACTGAGATGCTGGTCCTCTGTTCCTTCCCCAATGTTACAGTGTTAGCACGCAGATGATGAAGGTTTATTTTTGCAACAAGCTCAAAGTCCATGTGACCATTCTAACCTTCATGTAGAGTATATAAGCATGTTGGTCACGCTCAAAAAGAAGAAACCATACGAAAAGAAACGAGAAATCAAGTGCCATCTATTGTTTGTCTCTTACACTAAATGACTGAAACGTGATGACTGTAGGTCGTCTAGCTAATAGTTGTCAGGTGGTGCTCGATTACGCAATATAGGCTGAAAAAGTTGTCGAGCCAAGAATTTCCTCAAGTGTTTACACTAGACGAGTTTTTATAGAAATGTACGACCACTGAGTTCTTAGAGAATCGTCAGGTGCCCAGACTATTACGTCAAGCCGCCTTTAAATAGCAATTGGCATCAGATCCTCTGCAAAGTAGTCAAGCGGTGTCAAATTGCGTAATCAGACGTAATTAGACGATCTGTAGTTGTCACTCATTATGCGTTTAAATAAGACAGTTTCTAGCCATTCACGGCTGAAAGTCGTCAGGTGGTGCTACATTCAAGAATCGTCGCCTATAATCGTCTAGTATTAACGCCGGGTACGTTGTACACTGTTGCAACCTATGAGTTATTTTTGGTAAATATTGTTGATGTACCTGCTTGTAAGAACACCCAATAGGGTAAATGTAAGTGCTTAATTGAATTTAAAAAACCGCTGTCACGCTAATAGTATGAGAGTTAGCGAGCATTACCTACTATTGTATTATCATGTACAGTAAAACCCCTCTTCCGGGACACCCCGCTTAAGGGGACACCCCGCTTAAGGGGACAATTTGCTCGGAACGGAAATTTTTCCCTCTATTAAGAGTTTATTTTAACCCCGCTTAAGGGGACACCCCCTTTAAGGGGACACCCCGCTTTAGGGGACAGTTTTTCGGTACAGAAATGTATAGAAACCCCTCTTAAGGGGACAGTTTTGGAGGGACATCATATCAAAAACACTGAAAATCCAGTGACTTTCGGACCCGTTGACGGTAGGGGGTTAGAGGCCCGCTTACAGGTTAGCTGTGGGCGACACAGGGAGGGCTGGAGGCTTTGAAGGTGCGGTATTCAGTGAGCCGTCGCGGCTCAGGGCGGCTCACGGTGAGTCGCTTATGCCGCCGCTGATTTTCGCGCCTGCCGAAGGTGCTGGGTTAGAGGCCCGCTTACAGGTTAGCGGCGGGCCGCTTATGCGGCCGCTGATTTCTCTCAGAAGTTACGGGGGGACATTGACCTGGACAGTTGACCTGGACATTGACCTGGACAGTTTCTGCACCACCCACGACACCGACACCGATTCTACGACCGCAACTTCTCCTACTGATGATGATGATGATGATGTTGATAATGATGAGAGCAGTGATGACTGCCAAGTTTACATGTATTATCTATTTATTTTTAATTTAATACATTTATATTCATTTATATTCATTTATATTGTATAATTGATATGTATTTGCTTATTTATATATTATTAATAAACCTTTTAATCTATTAACCATCGTTTCCTTCATTTATGTAGGTATTCTCTATTGTATAACCATTGGCAGACTGAAAACCCCGCTTAAGGGGACACCCCGCTTAAGGGGACAGTTGGCTCGGAACGGAGGGTGTCCCCTTAAGAGGGGTTCTACTGTATACCATAAAAATATCTTGACTAATTATTGTCATTAACTTAAACGATCGCCGATTGCAGCCGACGATGTTCCAGTTTAATGTTATATCTAATAAAAATGACTGTTGGGATTTCCAGTTAAAACTGGCTCTACATCATACCTTATTTGGGCATATTTACATCGGTTACATTTTGTTAGAGATAAAAACAGAAACGTGCATGAGAAACAGCTGCAGACCACCCTCTGCTTTCGATATCGAGATAGTTTGGCATTTAACTTTATGAATGGGAACCATTACATTGTATGGTGAAAATGTTTCTTTACAATAAGATTCCTTGTCTGCATAGCTGTGCATGGTAGGAAGTTCCCATGACTGTTTTATAAAAGTGGTATAATATCACTGCATGAGGTGTTTACAAAGCCGTGATGTGTATTTTACCAGAACCATTTACAGGCACCCCTGGATCTGGCAGCCGTGTATCTATCTAGACACGAATCGAGATAAAAGAAAACATTAAATAGAGGCTGATGCTACTTCTTTCCCTGTGATTTCTCTGGATTTTATCGTTTGGTTTTATAAACTTCACCTCTTTTCTCTACTTGTCTTTTAACCCCTTATACCCATATTTCCTGTGCTTCTCTAAGCATGGTATTCTGACCCCTCTTTTTTACTACACCTTAAATAACCCTTATAAACACGTAAATTCATTCCTTGTCATGCTCCTGTATTTACATGTCTGTTTGTATGCCTTTACATGAAAATATGTCTATACGTATGTAAGATGTATTGATGTATGTATGTTTGTATGTACTTATTATGCATATGGACATATATGAGTATACATATTGCTAGGCGTAACGTCTGTAAGCTATAAGGATATATATTGGAGAACTTGTCCCAGTAACCATGTTCATAAACGTGTCACAAGAGTGGCCGTCAAACCTTCATTGATATTATGGAGATTTGCGTCGAGATTTCAATTAAACAAAGACCAGTTTAACCACAAGAAGTAGGAAAAGATAAGCTATACTATTGCTTTCATTATCTGTAGTCTTCCCGGATTCTGCTAATGATAGTAACAGATATGCATTAAGCTGTCTTTGCTTCCGTACAGAAAAACCCACTCGTGAGCAACACGTGGAGAGGATCGTGACGAGATCCACAACGCTTCAGTGAGTCCCGGGATGGCATCTCACCTACATCGCTCAATCCCCCTCCCACTGCAAGCATTGCATTCCTACTCCCATTGCAAAGACACTTCTTAACCTTAGTATTTTTCATTATGAGGCCCTATTTGAAATACATTACTTTGTGTAAAGGGTGACAGCATTTGAATGGTCCTCTATCTACATGGGTATTCTCCTAATTGTAAATCGCCATTCAAATGTCAATTCCCTTGTTGATGTATGGGAACTACAAGGAAGGAATAAATCCCCACAATTCTCAAGCTATAGGTGCTTGAAAAAGGACTTACCTTTAGGAGTCAATGGAGAAAATGACATTTCAAGAATATTTATTCAACTGAGAAAATATCTCATTGCAATGTGCACTAAAATCTAGGGAAAACTAGGGAAGTTTGTGATTGACATGAAAATGTCTATAGGGGGTTAATATTGAATTGAAAAGTTGACACTCAATCTGACATTATTACCAATCTACTTGTATGGGACCAATGCAATGTCATTTGCTACCTCCATGATAATCTGTACTGATGAAAGCTGTCGACAATTCTAGTCCTTATTTCTGCCGATAGTATGAGTTATTACCAAAAAAAGTGAGTTGGGGAATGGTCACCCTTCGGCATGGTGCACTTAACATATTGACGCCAAATTTGCAAATACCATAGATGTTGATACAGAGGAGATGAAGACAAATATACATTTTAACCCTTTTTCAATATCTTTAATAAACCACCTGTTTCTATGGTGAATTTCAGGGCTTGTACGGCTTGATATTAGTACTAACTACTTAGTAGAGTTTATAAAGTTACTGTGCCCACTAGATACCTTCAAGGGAAATAACAGGGAAAACCTGAGTGTAGGTGCTCCATAGCCTTGATGTCTAATGTGAATATAGCATCGTTTTACGATGCCTGTTGAATTACCTCAAGACAACATGAAGTTTAGTCACATACAAAACTATTGTATAAGTATTTATCATCCGCAGAATACAAAGTCTCCATAGAAAACGCATAGGAGAATGTGTATCACCATTCCTGGAGAATACAGATATGTTGTATGCTCCGGGCTGATTGCTATGAACCCCTGACACGCGGTGGCTGTATGATTCTCCTTTGGTAGTCATGAATACAGCCTGATGGAAGACCCGCTTTACAAAATATGGATGTCAAAATAAGACATATCAAAGGTACATGGAAACGACTCAGTTCTTTAGATATACTTTATTTACACCACATAGATATCTCATCTTAAGAGATATACATTATAGCAATGGTTTGCTAAATATTGGCTACAATCGGCTACGTCTTTGACTAATGGTCCCTTTACCAGACATATTTTGCATGGAATTATTTTTCTTAAATATTGTAGTTATTCTCAGAAAGTATACCATGCAAATACTCTCGATAAAGATTTTTCCTTTTGTACGTTAACTTAAATTGTCCATCATCAGATCTTATATTTTGAATATCTTCCTTTAAAGGTAAGAGTATTGTGTTATTTTATAAATCCAATATTTTAAACTGAATCGCATAGACATATGAGATGAAAATATCCATCTTGTTAACATAAAAACACAATACATTGGGGTTGTTTTATAATAGATTGTTATCAAAGCTTTCTTTAGAAATATATGAAACAAATGATCGAGTTGAAATCGGGACTGTGCAGGTGGCCACCCTCAGAGATAGCTCCCATCACGAAGAAGCTGAAATTAGCGGGGTGCTCTTTTGTATATCACATTGATTCATAATACGATTCTTCCCCCAACCACAAACACAACTTAGATGGTCCAGTATTAATGGCCCAGTATGTTTGGTATTCAGACAGATGTCTCTCCAAGTAATATATATGCATGTTTAGTGGCGCTACAGTGGTCGCGTGAAGTGCAGACGACTTCCAGACAGAAGGAAGTTTTTCTTCAGGAATTCCCAGCACCCAATTGCACCGCCGCGCTATAACTATTTTTAGTGGTGGAGCTTGGGAGTTCCCAGTTTTTCTTAATACTTGTCCCTCTTGTATCGCCCGCAAGGTCAAGACGTATTGAGCGTATTAATCATTCCTCCCCATTTATACCAAACATAAAACACGCAACTCATATATCATATACAATGTCTGGTCATAGAGCGCACATTGGACAAATATATGCTGGAGCTTTTTACTGAAAACAAAGTAACGATTTAACTCAATGTGCTACACATAACAGTTCTTTGTAGTTAAAAGAAATCATGAAAAGAAACCCCTGTGGGTACATCCACGTGGAGTCCATATTATGAAAAAACATATACTGGCGGCCCGAGGAGTTGGCCCATTCAGTTACTCTTTCCGAATTATCTATGTCCTTTAACAAGCTAATGAAATAATCAGCAGGCTACTACTACCCGATGACAATAAGCGCATCCAAGAGCCTGTGAGAGCCTCCAGTCGAAATAAATGTTACATATCTATAGAAGATGACACTGTAGACGGCACCACCATTACAATTTGTGCAAGGTGTTTTCTAAGAGGTAGCATTAAGAATAGGTCCTGTAAAGTTGTACGTTTTTGCGGGAGACAACTACTACATAATCATTGATGTTAGGGTCAGAGAGTCAAATGGCAGTGGTCATCAGGGAGAGCATCATTCTGGATTTTAACTGCTGCACCCACAGGTTTCAGGTTTCTTGTCTCGATGAGAGAAATTCAAGATCGGAGCTAAGTGCGTATAGGTCATGGGGAGGACCCGATAGGGCTAAGTATGATACGTGATACTGGAAGGGTAGATGTCTGTAGTATATGGGGAACTTTATAGTTCCCAGTGCATCGCATTGCTTAGTCATGGTTGCATGGATACGGAGAGTATTCAATTCATTTAACTGAGATTGTTTTATACAGTATGGAGATTACATGGTAAATGACAGCAATCTTAAGGAAAATTCATATAAGCAATTCTATTGGTAACACTATTAGGTATTTCTCCAGTCCAAAATTCTCCTTCACTTCCTTGTAAAGGGTGCCTGAACTATGCTCATCCGTGTCTGTGTGTCACTGATGAACAAACAGTTCATTTAGTATTTGCTCAATAGATCTTTTAATCCACTCTACTTTGCAATTCAGTGGATCTCTAAATATCTCATGCTATTCTATCCACACATATGTCAGACCAGATTCATTGAGTATGTTCCTATACAATTAATCCAAACAAAGTTTTAGTTATATGATGATGTTTCAAAGTTATACATTTTTTGCATGATTTATTTCCCTTCTCTCCTACAAGTATAGCCCAATAACCAAGCATCCTCTTCTTAATTATGATTGCAATCGGGTATCTACCAGTTTCATCATACACCATGACGCTACATGAATTGTTGCATATTCAGAGCATGTACTTTAAGAACCTGTGTAGTTTATCACAAACTTTGATAGGTTTCTCATACCCCCACACTTCACAACCATATAAGGGAATGGGAACAAGGGTTGCATCAAATATTTCGAGTATTATGTCAATGGGGAGGTGTAACATTCTCTTTTTAGCTATAAGAAAAATGTTCCTATATGCAAATATAATATACCCGATTGTGGTGTAGGCAGTATAACCTGGCAATAACCATCAGTCTCAGTGAGTGGTGCCATCAGTCTAGGTAGTGGTGCCATCGGTCTACGAAAAATGTTGCCATCAGTCCGAAGAGGTGCCATCCGTCCAGGTGCCATCGGTCCGTGGTGCCATCGGTCTAGTAATCCAGTGAATACCGCGAGAGGCTGGTTACATAGGCCTTTTGTGAACATTTCATCTTTGCATTACGAGACATATCCCATGATATTTTGTAACCCGGCCGTCCCTGGATGATGCCTTGAGGCATCATCCTGCCATCCCTGGTTGATGCCTCAAGGCACCACCCCGTTTGAATGGCTTAAATGATCCATTTTGTGAGAATGTCACCCCTAAATACTTGAATGTATTCACTATTTCTACTTTTTCACCCTTATAATGGAATACCTATTTTGGTTTTTCACAATTTCACCAAACACTGTGATTTTAGTCTTGGAACTGTTAACATAAATTTTCCAGGTATCACAATATTGCTGCGCAAGATCTAATACCTTTTGCATTTGTAGCGGGCCATTTGCCATTATTAGGGTGTCATATGCGCACATGAGGACAAGGAGTTTTACAGAGAGCGAAAAAGTAGTGGTGACGGTTTTCCCTTGGTGTAAGAAACTATTAGTTGTGCTTATGCAGAGTTGTGAGCTAAAGCTGGAGACACATCAAGCGAAAAAGGTTGCGATATCTGGAATCGCCAACACTAAACGTTCTGTATGCTATAATTTCAGTTTTGCTTCTGAGATCCTAGATTATCAATGGGAGATATTATTATGAAATAATATCTCACATACATGTCATTTTGTTTTGGCGATTTCGGAGATCGCTGCTTTTCTCGCTTGATGTGTCCCCGATATTAGGCACGTAGTTCGACACTGACCATTGGCTAGTGTGTACAAACAATTTCCAATATCGATCCAGGAAGGACAAAATCTTAGAAATAATTGGTTATTGGCTTATTACATGTTGTGCAATTGGTATGCTCGCATATCATCTATGGGATATTGCAAGTCATGACACTTTTTCAAAGGAAATATCTATTGATATAAAACAAAAGAGTTCATCAGACCAAAAGCCACATAGGAGGGGACAGAAAGATACCAGTATAAGACTAGGCACCAATAGTATGCTCATCATTGATGAATGAGTGTACAATTATAAATGAATAACAATTGAAAGGTTTGGGTTATATTCAGCATATGGCTCGTTTTCTGTAACCTACTTGCACCCAGTCAACTTGCCATTGATGATGGATCTAGGATCCAAATTTATCAAGAACCAGTAGGTCAATCTGGTATTTTGGTCTTAAGTGATTGGTCATGGTCAGTTGGGCACACTTCTAAGACTCTGAGACACTGGCACTCTTCTCCTTTCCCAGTATTACAGTGAATAGCATGCAGATAATGAAAGGATGGTGTTTTGCAATACTAAGGAAGCCTAGATATGTGACCACTCTAACCCTTAGGTTAGAGTGTATGTAGTATATAGTGCCTGCAAGCATGCTGTAGAAAGGGGTGAGGGTCCATAATCTATAAGTACACCATTCAACTAGGAGCAAATAGAATGTTCATCATTGATAAATGAGCGTGCAATTATGAATGAATGATAATAAAAGGTTTCAGTTACATTCAATCTGAGGATAGTTTTCTGTAACCCACTTGCATCCACTCAACCCATTTCTGCAACCGCCTGAGTCTAGGATCCAGACATATCAGCACCAGTGGGGCAATGAGGTATTTTGGTGTCTATAGTGATCGGTCATGGTCAGTTGGGCATGCCTTTGAGACCCTGAGACACTGGCGCCCTGATCCTTTCCCACAATCACAGTGAATTGCACGCAGATAGTGAAGGGATATATTTTTCTCAGCACGCTGACAGTGTATATGAGCACTCTCAGCTTTAATAGGCAACGTATATAGGGCGTGCAAGCACTCTCTAATAAAGGGCTGTTGTAAAACGCTCCACCACATAAGGGTGACAGACAGTTATGATACCACACTCAGAAAATGGGCGAGAATCCATAACCTGTACACACACCATTAAATAGGGTGCCATTGGTTAATGTTATAACTCCTATGCTAAGAGAAACTTGTCGATGAATATCTCGACGTACCACCCAAATAACATGTAACGAAATAAAGTCTCTATAACACCCCACCCACCCTGCCACCTACCCAAAGAAAGGGCATTATATAATTGACATCAAGGGGATAGACACGGAATGAGACCAGGAAGGAAAATACAAGGGTTGAATACCCAAACTGCATACTGACGAGACAGGCAGGGGTCTGATAAGGAATGTTGATAGGGAGCCAAAGTGAACCCACTGAAACCACAGATACCCGTTTACGAATCACCATTTCCGGTGGCCCGCAAGAACGAGGCTTAGTGCTAAACCTATGGGGGTTTGTTTCATTTTTGGTCTCTTTTGTTACTTTTGAAGTGTAATTAACTACTATCTTCTCTGAATAACTCTGTTTCGAAACTACGACGACAGTTGTTAAGTCTATTAAAAATTTGGATCTAAAAGATTGGAGAATGACACATATAATCTCGAACCTACATAGTCAAAGTACTGAGCGCCTATACCCAGAAATAGTATTTTGTAACCGGCTATCTGTGGTTGCAACAGGTTCACTTTGGCTCCCTATAGGCCTACGTCAAAAGCATTGACTACTAGTACAGTTCTCCAAGGAGCTTTTACCGTTTGAATAACCAGGTAGTTTTTTGAATGAGTTCATTCTGCTACATTGATCAAATATTGATCATCTTATCAAACCCATGTAAAGGTCTATATAAAGAGTGTGATATGTTGATATATCTAGACTTGCCAGTAAAGGCACTTCAACCAATACACGATAACTTATCTTTTGCTAGACAAGTGTGTTTTGATCTGGTACATTTTGCCAAAAGGGAACGTTCATTATTTACGGCAGGGATGGGGGGGGGGGCATTTTGAGGTATATGCCTTGGGGGTAGGGTGACTTAAGTGGTCCATATCTGGATATTCGTCATGTCTATAACTTTCAAAATATCTATAACCATAAAAAGAACTTTCCATATCTATCAAACCCTAGTATAGCAAACACGTTACCGCATTCCGTATAGATCCGTATTAGCATTCTAGATAACCCAGTTACCATATTACCGTTCTAACTGTATTACAATTACTACATTACTGTTACCGCCTAATGCGTCCACGTTTCACAAGGGCTGGATGACTGACTGATGTACAGTATATTACATGATTTGGTTATAAAACTATAATTATAATATTTGCATGCCATAATTCATCTGGATTTATTTACTTAACATTGCTTCACACATGTATAGATATAATCATGAATAGATGTACATGTGTATAAGGGAAATAGTCGATTTAAGGCTATTGCCTTTGAGTGGGGGGGGGGGGGTGGACACAGGGGTATTTGCCGGGGGATCTTTATTTTTATGCATTGCTGAGGAGGTGGGGGCGCTTCATTTTATTTTAAGGAATTCCCGAGGGGCGGTGCGTTTCATTTTAGAGGATGCGCCGAGCAAATCACAGACCTCCCCCCTGCCATAAATAATGGACGCTCCCTACGAATCTACTGTACGCCAGAGAATGCTGTTTTATACTTTTGAATCTCTTGGGGTTTTCATTTCAGTGATACATTTTTCTATTTACAAGTGCGAATAAAGCTCTACACATACATCATTTGATGGGATATGTGTTCTATATTTTTTGGTAGAAATAAAACTCCCCAACAAAAATATGAAAAGTGAAACAAATGAGAGAGTTTAGCGAAGCGGAATTCACTTCCAGCAATATTTCTTTTTTCATTACTGATACAAACAGATTTATAATCTACTAGGTGCCATTTTAAAGAACTCTGTTTACTGGGACGTCAGATGTAATATATCTGAGTGTAACAAATCAGGTAACGTATGTGGAACACTGCCCCTGGCGGGTCACCTTAGAACACGTTAGGGTGTGGTTAGAGAGCTCGAGGGCAAGTAATAGATCACTTGATTTCACTGGATTCAATCTTCCTCTTCAAACTAGACTTCCTACATTCTTTCATATAGAAGATGAATTTAAGTATGCAAAACGGCGCCATCCAACAAGCTCGATCAGCTCAGTACGAAAGCGTTTCCTTACAAAATCTAGTTTTCCAAAAGCTTTTGGTTTCCCATTTTCCGAAATTTTTAAACAGACTTTATTGATTTGGTTTGATTTCTGAAACAACATTGGCATGAAATTATACAAAAGTCATCTAGGTTTTCTTATAATCTAAGTTAAGCCTATTCTCGATGTAATAACATATATCCCCCCCCCCCCCAACATTATCAAAACACACCATATATCTATAGGGATATAATCTTCCTATCAGCCTTATATCTTCGATGATATGGTATGCAGAACATACCCTATAGTCCAGATTTCATAATAGATATATGAATATTTATGAAGGATCCCAGGTGCTCAAGGATAATTGACAATACATCAGATTCCACCAGGCTATGATGACTAAATATGCTATCTGCCTCGCGTCTAACTATTGCTCTTTTATTTATCTTTTTAAACGTTATTCATTTTCTCAGTATTACCATATTTATGTCTCACCTGCCTTATCTAAATTTCTGATATTTCATTATTACCACAATAATTCAAAGGCCTGAATATCAAATGCAATTTCGTATATCGATATTTCCATGAATATCAAGATATCTTTCTCAATAGCATCAACTGTGGCTAATACGGATAGATATGAAATATCACGTCTTTTCCACTGTTTTAACCATATTCATATTGTCTCTCAAGATAAACAACAATTTGAAGATTCATCACATTTGAATTATTTCAGCAATGAACGATCTTACTGTAGATGATTGTATTATGAATGTAATTGACAAAAGGTCGCCTCTGAAATAGAGGATAATACAGTCACGCAGCCATGCTTACTTTTATCAGAGACCAAAAGGTCTCTGCGGGAGGATTTGCCCTGAACTGGTGTATATGTATTGCAGGTACATGTTTTGATCATCTTAAGTGATGGTTATGAAAATATTGAATGGCATTGGTTATTTGACGTTATATGCATTACATGAGCTATGTATATCGTTGTTTATACATGATGAAATTAATAATCAGTGACTATAAATCTATGTCACGAACGTCTTTGGAGTTGTATAGAACAAGCGTATTGCCTTACGTCTAATTTTTGATATTTCCGCCGCCCTTTCCCTAGCAACACGACTGGACCTGTGTATATGCCAACTGATCTGCGTAGACGAGGGAATACTCAGATACTATAAATAATAACAATCGTGGATCACACACAGAGATGCCAGGTAGGTGCTTCCCCCTAGGCAACCATCCAGTTGTCTCCTGGCAAGGATGCAGAACTGTAATAATGCGATCACGCCAGCTCAGGCTTGAGATGTTGTGGTCGTGACAAGTTGTTCTTCCAATGACAGCTGAGATATAAGAATTACATCATATTACCATCAAATACCATCAATACCATCAAAAATATTTCTATTTCTTGAATCCATTATTTAACTCAAGACAGTCAGTTTTATGCTTTTTTGGAAAACACATTTTAAATACCCATGACCCTGATAGCTCTTTACATGTTTAACATTGAAATGGTATTGTGCATTCAAGGAGTAGTATGCTTATCCATACACATCTCAGATCTTTGTATTTTTGTGGTCTTTATTGAACTCACAATTTTCAATGAAATTCTAATGACTCATTCTCGGATAAATTACAAAGGTATTGGCCAAAAACACTTAGCCTTTATTCCTTAGTTTTCTCTAAAGCATTTGAGTACCCTTCCAGCACCTACTTTTTGTTGCTGTCTAGCCATTTCCATCTTATAGAGAAAACATCAAATTCTGGCATCAAAGTCTGCTGCATATGAAGTGTTTAACAAGCTCTGACCATTGAGCTCTTGGGTTCTATTTTTTCTGTAGGCTCAGTCAGACACCGTCCGTGTTAACCACCAAATACTAACTTTTCAAATTTAAATGTCGTCGGATTTCTGATACATGTCATAGAAATATTGTGGCAGCTGCAGCCGCACTGCGAGCGAACTGCATGCCAAGGAACCACTAGGAGGCGCCTCCTCCGTGCCTAGCTATCAATGGTGGAGCACCTGACGAGCCAGGGAAAGCACCTCAGACTGGTGGCCTTGCAAGACCTGGAAACATCAAAACCAAAGGAAGACTGCAGATATTATTCATTTACGCCTTTTTTTAAAAACAATTGTTAATTTGAGAATTGTATACTGAGAATTTGGCAACAGTGCAGTTCTTCTATCCGGACCCTAAGGTACCAAGGGACTTTCAAGTAGCGTAGACAAAGCAGCAAGCTTTGATAGATATTTTCCTAATAAACCTCAAATCAATATCCTTCTTTGATGATATAATGTGATGGTGATGAATGATATATTGAAAATGACTTTTTCCCAAGACTGACATCCTGAAAATCTGGGAAATTTGCCTACCGGCCCCAACTATTCTAAGACAAAATGTGCCGTAACTTAAAAAAAATCTAGTGCACTTAGAACCCTTATTCCAACTGTCCCATGTAGGTATATATCTGGAATCGACTGACAAATACTTTATTAAGGCCTAGGGGCATGGGAATAATTTAAGAATCTGGATTTTCTGGATTTTTCCCCTGAAAATCAGGGAATTTTGACTGCCGACCCAACCCAAAGTGACACAAAATGTGCCGTAACTTTAAAAAAAACTATTGCACTTAGAAAGCTAATTCCAACTGCACCATGTAGGAACATACCTGGAATCGACTGACAAATACTTTATTAAGGCCTAGGGGCTTGGTATTGAATTGAAAATGACTTTTTCCCAAGACTGACATCCTGAAAATCTGGGAAATTTGCCTACCGGCCCCAACTATTCTAAGACAAAATGTGCTGTAACTTTGAAAAAATCTAGTGTACTTAGAACCCTAATTCCAATTGTCCCATGTAGATAGATACCTGGAATCGATCGACAAATACTTAATTAAGGCCGAGGGGCATGGGAATGAATTGTAAATGACTTTTTCCCAAGACTGACATCCTGAAAATCTGGGAAATTTGCCTACCGGCCCCAACTATTCTAAGACAAATTGTGCTGTAACTTTGAAAAAATCTAGTGTACTTAGAACCCTAATTCCAATTGTCCCATGTAGATAGATACCTGGAATCGATCGACAAATACTCAATTAAGGCCGAGGGGCATGGGAATGAATTGCAAATAATTTTTTCCCAAGACTGACTGCCTGAAAATCAGGGAAATTTGTCCGCTGGCCCCAACTATTCCAAGACCATAGAAAAAAGGATTGCACATAAACACCTTAGGAAAGTAAGTCATGACTATACACTCAGGAAAGAATGAATGTATGTATCACAAGTGAAATAAAGAAAGAGCTTGCTCAATTAAAAAAAAACAAAAAAAACATCAGCAGCGCCACTTTTTACCCTGGTGGCTTAAAATGGAACTATCGCCAAATTTTTCCTAGCGGATCTTACGGAAATTAGCGCTCTACCCGCGAAATGCACTCAAGCGTAGCCGAGGCGAACTGATCGTTGAACAAACACGGGAATGGCCCGCGTTTCCTATCCATAGATATAAGTCCGTGCTGTGACTAATGACATTACTTTAACTACAAGATGCCTCCTCGTTATCGCACACACAGGCGGGCCACTAATGCTGCTGCTGAAGACACGCCTGCACAACCAGATGCAGCACCAGATGCACCAGATACTGCTCCAAGTACACCCGAGAATGCTGCTGGTGATCCTGCTCCTGCACCTGATGCCTGTGCCACACCTGCTCGCCCTTCGTTGCTGCTGTGTAGATCGGACCTTCGCCTAATTCAGCGAGGAACAGAAGGAGGATATTATCTTGTTCCTTTGACATATTCCCAAACTGTATGTCAAGCAGTCCACTGCATTCCACAACACTGAACACAAGGACCTGCTGTGGGAACAGCAGGCAAAGAAGATTGGCTGCTCCACCGGGAAAGTCAGGACTTGGTACCTTAGTATCCAACTTTGTCAAATCTGCCAAGTCCCAGGAATCTGGGACAGAGGTATTGAAAAATTAACATGTCAAGACAAATGGATCTGGGATTGATTTCAGTCCCTGTTGCACCACTTGGCCAACCCGGCACAGACAAGACTGTGGAGGAAGGGAAATGCTGCTGCCACCTCCACTACACCGACTACCACATTTACACCCACTACAACCTCTATCACCTGCACAGCCACCTCTACCACCTGCACAACCACCTCTACCACCTGTACAACCACCTCTGCAGCCAACAATACTGACAGTGATGACAGTGATTCAGTAGAATTGACTTGTTCAGAGGCAGATTGGGTTGGTACTATGTCCTGAGAAATCTGCTCATATATATTTTGTCTGCCAAACATTATGGACTGCAGAACTATGATATTGAAGTTACTATATATGTTTGCTCACCAGCAGTGTCCCGAATGCCTGGAAGATTGGCACAATTGTGCCAATCCCCAAGGGTGGAGACTTAGGTAATGTCTCCAACTGGTAACCAATCTCCCTCCTTCCCTTCCCGTCAAAAATTCAGCAAAAGCTTATTTACAATGAGATCTATCTACATCTCACCACCATAAATATGCTTGATGCTCATCGATATGGTTTTAGGACCTCTTTAGTTACCTGTGATGCTGTCTATGATTACGTTTATGATGCCTCAAGAAACCATAGCCTATGTGTAGCCTCATGTTATATAGACCTTCAAAAAGCATTTGACGCTGTTCCTCCTCCTTTGCTCATTGCCAAATTGGAAAAACTGTCTAACCTGGCTGTCATTCTAAGTAACTGGTTAAAGAACTATTTAAGCAGTAGAAAACAATGTGTAAGAGTGAACAATCATATCTAAAGTCTAACCACTGTCAACTATGAAGTGCCGCAATGGTCAGTTTTAGCCCTCCTCCTCTTTATTGCTTTTATAGATAATATGTGCTCTAATATCCAAAATTGTAAATACATATAATATGCTTATGATTTAGTGCTTTATGCTACCAATTCATCTCCTCTTATAGCAACGACAATAAAAAAATTTAAAAACAAAAAAACACCTGGTATGTCTCCCATAACATGAAACCCGTCTTGCCCTCCTCAAAATTAAGTGTAAGGACGTTGAGTTGAATGAATGTGATAACTATAAATATCTAGGAGTCAAAATAGACATGGCATTGACGTTTAGAGACTCTATTAACAAAACCGTGAAAAACATGTGCTCCAGACTGTTCATATTTTGCAAGATGCGCCCCTGCCTCAGCTTCGATATAACAAGATGGATCTACCTGACATCAGATCTATGCCCTCAGAACTGTTCAAAAGTCCTTCTTACCTAGACAAAGCGTTGAGACGTTGCATAGCCAAACTGCAGTTGATTTCCTGGATGGTCTGCGCAATATGCAACTCTTGTTGATAATGCATAAGAAGTCTAAGCATGTGGAATACCTGGATCAATTGTGCAGACGAACATACAGTGACTGAAAGGTGAAGTTTAAAACTGTGAGAATCAACTCGTCCATCTATAAACGTTCCCGTCTCTAGAGAGGAAAACTTTTATAGAAGGAACTAAGTGAATCTACGCAGCGGATAGAAGGGAAAAAAGAGTTCAAGTTGTGACAAAGCAGAAATATTCCACAAAGGATTGGAGGCAATAACTATGCTAACTGCGTTAAGTATGATGTAACATACCATCACATCCCCGTTACTTCATTACTTTGACTTGATCAGTACATTTCACATCTGTATTTGTATATTGTGTACATACTTGTTTTGTATTCTTGGGACGTGAACTGTTAACCACTTGTACCAACCATATTGTAACTGGATCTATTGAACTTTTGGTGGAAGAATTGCCCGAGTGGTAGAACCATAAAAAAATAAACAAAAAACAAAAGAAAATCTGACTGTCCATATATCTGACTGCCCAATCATGCAGGGATGTCAGCAGCCCTTGAGGAAAATCCCTTAAGTTACCTTAACTCCCCCCCCCCCCCCCACCAGACTACAATGCTTACTGGGAACTCAAAAAACGATGAAAACTATGTCCCCTGGTGATTACAACTGGTACTACAGTCTGTGATCTCCAAGTAGAGCTCTACCTTCTTTGTCTTATTGATTTTAAACCAAATATGTGCATGGGAGATTGTAGTATTAAGCTGGTTCCTGATGTTAGCTATGCATTCAAAGTGGTTTGTATAGTAACAGTGCAAAGGTTTCAGGGATTTCAGGGATTTTCATCCATGCATTATCAATGGGAAACTTCTGAGGGAAAACCCTGAAAATCATGGAAGTAATAATGCACATGTTTAAAGGGAAATCGGGTATATGGGGTTCCTGAAACAAAATGGGGTTGACATACACAGCTTCTATTGAGGTTTTTGAGTAGTGAGGACAATATTTCTGTGTTTTAGAAAAACCCTGATTCCAGGGATTTCCCTGAACTCTGGCATCCTTGATCACGTGAATGCCAATCCACCTAACTGCCTATACATCTGACTGCCCATCCACCTATATGCCCACTCATTTGATTGCCTATGGATCAGCTGACTGCCCACCTATGTCTATCCACATGACTGCCCATCCGTTTAACTGCCCACTCATTTGATTACCCATCCACCTGGCTACAAATATATCTGACTGCCAGTCCCACTTATTGCTCATGTATCTGACAGCCCATCCACCTGTCTGCTCATTCATCTGACTGCCCATACACCTGAATGACCATTTATCTAACCACCCATCTAGATGACTGCCCACAGATCTATCCATCCACCTGACATCCCATCTAGTCTATGAGTGCCTATTTATATAAATGCCCATCTAACTGATTTCCCATCCAACTGGCTGCTCTTCCACCTAACTGCCCACCCATCCGCCCACCATTTGTCCATCCATCTGATTTCCAAAATTCCACTCTTTAAGAAAATATTTGACCAATTGCGTTCGACAAAATCGATCGTCGCTCTCTTACACAATGAGCGGCATTTCGGTATTACAAGAAACATTGAGTACAATACTATTACTAAATAGATGATTGAAAGAAAACTAAATATGTCATAGGTCAGTCCATTTTGGGCCTTGAATTTTGAACTATAATCTTAACCCTTAATTGACATAAGTCTGTATTTCTTTCAATTAACAATTTTAATTTTAATCAGAACTATAGAATCACCTCAAAGGTATCACCATTCTGATTAATGTGCATTTTAAATCATGTTTCTACTCCTATCACTTGCTGAGACATCCTCAGTCTTCTCTCTGAATAAAACAAATCCTAAAAAGACACAACCTAATCCTGAATCCATAAGCAGAATCGCATTTGTCACCCTAGTGGCCAGAACTGGAACTACAATTGACTGCGAAGCCCTCTAGCAGATGAACGGGAAATTAGCGTTCTACCCATGAACGCAGTCAAACGTTGCCGACTCATAGAGATTACAGTATAAACATGGTGCTTGCCCGCGTTTCCTACCCATACATAGACCTATTGAGGTATCCTGAAATTCTGCGAAATGAAAAATGTAACTGTACAGCTCTTAATTTTGTAATACTCATGTATGGAATGTATTAGGATACAAGGCCAATTGGTGGCAGAAGTTTGATACATTACATTGTTCACATTATAGGACTTTTGTGGGTAGGTGAAACCATCCAAAGCTGATATTTCAACGTGTGCAGTATAAAAGTGTACTGCATAGGGTACAGTATACAATTTATACTGTATAGGGAGCAGCAGTAAGTATTTATCAAATATACTGCATGGGTATAAAATAAAACTACTAACAGGATACTTGGATGTGAAATTTGATGACTGTTTTTCTGTCTAATTTTGGGTGTACCAAAAGACTGTAAGGACACTCTTAACCCCAATGTCTTAACAAGACAAATAAAAAAAAAGTGAGCACATTGGCCATCGTTCATTTGGGCAGGGAACCAGTCTAGACCTGTTTGTTACTCTCCTACCAGATCTTTCGCACTGCCTGGAGACTGTGTTGAGTCATAAACTCAAAGGCAATTTACTATTTTGCTATTTCCTTCTCTGTGCATTTCTTTAGAATAAAACCACCATAAAGCTAGACTTAATTATCAATTTGATAAGCTATGAATTCTACTTATTAAGTTTTTCAGCTTTTGGAGCCTACACAGAACAACACTACTTGGTTTGAGGTGCACCCCAAGTGATCCTGTGTGGGATTTAACCCGGCCGACCCCTATAGGGGACAGAGCCATTGTTAGTTCATGAAGCAATCACTAAGTGGCCAGCAGTATGGCAGGTTACTTCAGGGGACAGAACCTGTCTTCTGACTTTGTTCTCACGAAACTCAACTGCCTGTTAATGCTTTACCATGGTTCCCTTGACTCTCTACACCCATCCCAAACCAGGATGACATAACACTTAAACCCAGGACATGATTTTTTTCACATGAAACACTTTATGTACATATATGTGAGCAAGGCTAGAGTTGTGACACTTTCCAATTACCACTCACTTCTTTTGCAACTCCATTATTAAAGAGCACCTACTTTTTCACCTCAATTTATAGTGTTCTAAGTGAAGAACATTTACTCGGGGGTGTCATGGCAGCACCCATGGATCATAGGCTATAAGCTGTATATATTGTAGACAGGGGTTGGTTGCAAAACTATGGTATTTAGAGAAGCCCCCAATATTTGAATCCCAACATTTAAATCGTTTGTAGTCGTTTTTAGAATAATCTTACTGCACGAAATACAGCTTAATGTCAATTAAGTAAATTACAATAAAAACTATGGTTCTGCACACAATTTCAATTCAATTTTAAATATATTTATTGTCTGTATTTACAGGACGATTTATCACTAACCAGCAGAACTGTTATATAGCACTGAAAGAACAAAAGAGTACAACAGCAACTTACATTAAACCTTCATATGAATAATTTATTGGAGTACTTTACCAGCATTTACTAAACATTGAACCCTATCAGCCTACATATAGTCATTGCAGAGTTTACTTGAAACCAGGTCGAATATTCTATCTGAAGTCTACCTACCTCTATACGTGTTCTATGTTTAGACAAAAATACGTCGAAAAAAGACATATCAAAAGATAAGAATTTTTTACATGTCTAGGTAAGCAACAGGATAGGATTTCTTTCAGTTCTTTTTCTATTCCTTAGGTTAAGCGAACATGCGATATAGCATGCTAAGTCTTTAAATATGAGACAAAAGCACCTCACTTGCATAGGCCTCGGGTTATGGTTCAAAGTCTCTATGAGAATACTGATAGAAGTACTCTTAGGTGAAAGAATGTGTTGTTTTGATGGGTTTTTAAAAATAATATTTACGACATACTTCCATTCATAGATAACACCTTCATTGACTTTCACCAGAAAAGGGGAGGAGTGATTACTTTTGGGATTTCCTTGGTACGATTCCAATATATTGTTGATATGTACCATCAAATAAATCAGATTCAATGACGAATGACCGTTTCCATTTGGACGGTGAGTCTGAGTGCTGCACGTTTATGTTTTGATACTCTGGATTGGACGGAATCACAATAACCATAGCCTTATGAATACAACAGCATCAAATACGGATAGAACCCTGGGTTGGTAAAGTTATTATCAACCACGAATATGATTTTTTACACTAATCACAGTAAAATAACATGAGGAAAAATATACATATCTTGGTCGACAATATTGTATATAATATATACATCGTAGTTATGCCATTCTCAATGGCACTTTTCATATCTTTGAATTTAAAAACAACTTCCAACTCGCCAGGTGGAGTTTCACATGCGCAGGGGAAAAGTAACCATAAATATGTTAATGAAAGGAGAGGAGTTATTCAGCAGCTTGTTCGGCTGCCGCGGGAGGCTCCTCGGCCGGGACCTCGGCTTCCTTGGGGGCTTCGGCCGGGGCATCTTCCTTGGCTTCCTCCTGGGTTTCGGCAGCTGGGGCCTCGCCGTCGGCCGGCGCCACCGCCTCAGGCGCCGCCTCCTCGGTGGCCGCCCCGTCAGCCGGGGTTGCAGCTGGGGCCGCTTCCGTGGGCGCCTCCTGGGGTTCCTCCATCTCCACCACGCTGGGCAGCGCTGCCTCCTTCTCAGCGGCGGCTGCTGCTGCTGCCTCACGCTAAAACAAGATATCGGTGGTGAACTTATGTCGCGAGCTTTAAGGGATCGGAGCGATTGTGAGTAGGTGTAGGGAGGAACGTAGCCTTATACTGAGGGAAGATTGTATGGGTCATTCGACTGTTTTCGGGATTTTTATTTGTATATGTTGCGATTCCAGGTATTATACATACAAATAATCTGTTCAAAAAAGGGCTACTTTATAGAAGGACGACGTGTAAAAAATCAGTGTCGTCCTTATCATGGAGATCAAGGTCTTCTCAAACATATCGAATACAGTATACTAAACCGAGGCATATCACGTTTTTCAACATGAAACTCACATTGATCAAACAGACGTACCTTGCGTTTCTCCTCTTCTTCCCTTTTGAATGCTTCTGCCTCTTCCTTCATCTTCTCTTCTCGTTGTTGTTGTAAAATAAATTCTTCTTGTTCTTTTTTCAATTGTGCTGCCTCCGCAATGCTCTGTAAATACAACCAATATTTTAATCCAAAAAACAGAGCATCGAAATAGCATTCAGCAGTGTAATCTGTAATCTGTAGTTGTAAATAAACTATCATAATTTTAATATATATATTGTGGCGGTTGGATGGGCCTGGGAGAGAGGGGGCGGCCGTGCCCCGGGGCGGGGCGCTCGTGGGGTACCAGCGGGAGTCTCGGGGACTCTCGCGGGGGCCCGATACTCGGCGTGAGACGTCGTCACTCGCCGGGTATTTAAGTGAGCGCGCCGCCCCGGGGCGGGCATTCTGGTTGTGCCAGCTCTGGAGCGTGGCCACCTCTCCCTTACAGACCCATCTGAATCCCCAAGGGGTTAGCTGAGGACCGCGTTAGATAATTGTATCCGCAGGCTTGTTCAATAAAGACCACAACTTGTCCGTTGGCACTTGAATTTCCGCGTCTGTTGATTATTACATTGGTGGCAGCGGTGGGATGCTTCTACTGACATATGGAAGGTCTGGACCATCTGGGGGCCGGGGTCCGGGGCTCCGTGGTCGAGCTCGGGGAAGAGGGTCTCCTACTCCGGCGACCGGGCCTCCTGGTCACCCCGGAGGCGTCCGGCGGCTGGGACTCGCCCTCCGGGGTCTCCGGGGCGTTGCCTCCCCCGGGGGGGTCGAGGGGTTCGGCGGGGGATAGGGTTCAGTCCTCCGGTGAGGGGGTTAGGGGGCCTGTGGAGGAGCCTTCCCTGGACCGCACCCGGGATGGCCCCTGTGCTCTACCGGGGGGTCCGGAGGAGGGGCGCTGGGGCGGTCGGACGCCCGGGGCCCGGGGCGACTCCTCACCGGCGGCGGGGTTGTCGGACTGGAAGGGTGCTGGGACCGGGCCCGGGGACTTGACCTCCCGGGGCGCTGCGGACTCGGGCGGCGAGCGCCCGGGGTTCCGGGGCCTCGTTCTCCCGCCCCGGGACCCCCGGGGGGGCCCCGGTGTCCACCTGGCGCCCCGGAAGGGTGCGGGGGAGGGCCCCGGGGTGGGCCATGATTGGAGGTTTGGAGGCGGCGGGGGGTCTGGGGAGGGGCCGGGGGCACCGAGGTCCCGGAGCGACCCCCCACTGCTGGCTGGGATTTCTGACTGGGGGGTCGGGGGGCGGCTGGCCCGTGGATTTCGGGGACGGCAGCTCCGCCGGTGAGCCTAAGGGCCGGGGTGGCGCTCCCTGCGTGGCCCTGGGCCTCCTCACGAGAGGTAGGGGGGGAGTCGGAGGTGGTGGGTCAGGCCCCATCCCCCGACGTTCCCGCCTCCGGAGGGGATGGGATCGTACCCCGGGCTGTGGCCCCTAAGCCAGTGGTGATGCCCTCAAAATACGACGGGACCTCTAACCTGGAGGAGTTTATTGCCCACTTTGAGCTGTGCGTTGCAGCCAACGGGTGGAACTCGGTCCAGGCCGGGACGTTCTTGGGGGTCTCCCTCTCCGGGCTGGCCCGCCGGGTCCTCCCCGGTATCCGGCCTGGGGCCCCAGGGGGGCTTGACCGCCTCAGGGAGGCCCTCTACAAACGGTTCCAGCCCAGGAATCAACAGGAAACGTACAAGGCACTCCTCCGCAACCTGGAGAGGTCCTCGGAAGAAGGGCTGCAGCTCTTCGGGGAGGAAGTGTGGCGCCTAACGAGACTGGCGTACCCGGAGGCGGATGCGTCGACGATCGACTCGATGTGTCGTGATCGATTCGTTGAGGGTCTCCGGGACGAGCAGCTCCGCCACTGGATCTTCCAAAGCAAGCCCCGGTCAATGAGTGACGCAGTATCCACGGCCCTGGAGGCCGAGGCGTACCTGAAGACGGACCGAGGAGGGTCCCGGCGGGTAAGGGCGGCCGGGGGCTCCATGGCGGAGGAGATGGCTGCCCTTAAGGAGGAGCTGGGCAAGCTGCGGAGCCAGATGATGCAGGGTCCGCCCAACCCAGGCCCCCGTAAATGCTTTCACTGCAAACAGGAGGGGCACATACGCAAAAACTGCCCGTTGCGGAGGCCGGCGCCGGAGTCGTCGCCGGCTCCTCCGGTGCAGGGGGGCTCCGGGTCCGGGACGCCGGAAAACTAGGGCCGACCTCCGCCGGCGGCGGGTTGGAGGTCAGGGGGGGGAGAAAAGCCGATTGCATACTGCAGGGAGAGAGAGAGCGGGGGGCCCGGGCATCCGGGTGGAAGGCCGTGTGTGGGGAAGGCCGGTGTGGATGCTGGTGGACACCGGGGCCACGGTGAACCTCCTTTCCCTCGCATGGTGGCAACGACATGGGCGGCCCGGGGAGGTGACGGAAGCCGGGGGGCCGCTCACCTGTGCGGATGGAAGGCCTCTGGCTATAACGGGGAAAGTCAGGGCCACCCTGGAGTGGGCTTCCCGGTCTACTCCGGTGGAATGGGTGATAGCTGACGTGGGGAGCGACGCCATCCTGGGGGCCGGGTTCCTCCGGGACCAGGGGATGTCGGTCGACGTGGGCCGCTGCAGGCTGACCTGGGATCCCCCCGCGGAGTGCCGTCGTGTGCGGAACCTCCGGGCGGCTGTGATCCCAGGGAGGTCCGAACTGGTGCTGACGGGAGAAATGGAGGGACCGTTGGGGAATTGTGGGACCGGGGTTCTGGAGGGCCGGGACCGCCCGGAGTTCCGTGTGGGGCGGGGCTTGGTGGAACCAGAGGGGGGCCTGTGCCCTGTCCGGGTCCTCAACCTGGGTCCTACGGCTGTGACCGTGTACAGGGGAATGGTGCTGGGGGTGCTGGAACCGGTGGAGGGCGCCTCCGGAAGGGACTTCGATGGCGATACCTGCCGGATAGTTGAGGCGCTCCCGGCCGGAGATTGTAGCGGAGGGGAAGTGCTGGACGGGCTGGTGGACCACCTACGAGGGGGGGAGCGGTCGGCTATGCGGGCCCTGTTGGGCCGGCGCGCGGGGGCCTTCCAGCTCTCTCCGGAGGACCGGGGCCGCACTACCCTGGTTCGCCACACTATTGACACAGGGACAGCCGGGCCCATCAGACAACCGCCCCGGAGGCTGGCCCCACATAGGCGAGAGACGGTAGGGGTGGAGGTAGAGAAGATGTTGAAGGAGGGGGTCATCGAGCCGTCCCAGAGCCCTTGGGCCTCTCCGGTCGTCCTCGTCCGCAAGAAAGACGGGGCAGTGCGGTTCTGCGTGGACTATAGGCGTGTGAACGCAGTCACGGTCAAAGACGCCTACCCGCTGCCCCGTGTTGACGACTCGCTGGACACGCTGGCTGGGTCCAGATGGTTTAGTACCCTGGACCTGGTCAGCGGGTATTGGCAGGTGGAAGTGGAGGAGGCGGACCGTCCTAAGACCGCCTTTACTACCCACCGGGGCCTCTTCCAGTATCGCGCAATGCCGTTCGGGCTATGTAATGCCCCGGGAACTTTCGAGCGGCTAATGGAGGTGGCCATGCAGGGCCTGCAATGGGCAACCTGCCTGGTCTACCTCGACGATATTATTATATTCGCACCGGACTTTGAGGAGCACCTCCGGCGCCTCGATGAGGTGCTGGACTGCCTGATACAAGCAGGGTTAAAGGTCAAGCCGTCCAAGTGCCAGCTGGGCCAGAGAGAAGTCCAGTTTCTGGGGCATGTAGTCTCGGAGGCCGGAGTCGCGACTGACCCCGCGAAGGTGGAGGCGGTCAAGGGGTGGCCGGAGCCCCGGAACGTCTCGGAGGTCCGTAGCTTCCTCGGGCTTGCGGGGTATTACCGTGCTTTCGTCCCGGGGTTCGCGGAGCTGGCTAAGCCCCTGTCCTCCCTGGCGGATAAAGGTCGAGTATTCGTGTGGACCCCGGGCTGCGACGCCGCATTCCGGGGGTTAAAGGCTAAACTGACAGCTGCTCCGGTCCTGGGGTACCCCAGAGAGCATGGGAAACTGATTGTGGACACGGACGCTTGTGACGGGGGGGTGGGGGCAGTACTTTCACAGGTGCAAGGGGGGCTGGAGAGGGTCCTGTCCTACGCTAGCCGTACCCTCACCAAGCTAGAGCGCAACTACTGCGTTACGAGGAAGGAAATGTTGGCCATCATGTTCGCCCTCGCCAAGTTCCGCCACTATTTGGTCGGACGGCCTGTCCTGGTGCGGACGGACCACGCGGCGCTCAGGTGGCTCCGGAGCCTTCGGGAGCCGGTGGGCCAGGTAGCGCGGTGGCTGCAGATCATGGAGTGCTATGACCTCCAGATCGAGCACCGCCCGGGACGGCAGCACGGTAACGCTGACGGCTTATCCCGGGTGCCGTGCCGACAATGTGGCATGCAGCCCCCCGTACCCCAACGGTGCGCTGTGGTCACAAGGTCTCGGGGCAGGGCACTGGAAGCGGAGCCTCCCGGGGACCCGACGGTGTCCGGGGCAGCCCCGGACATCTCGCCCCGCTCTTGGGAGGACGACCAAGTTAACGACCCGGACTTGCAACGGGTGAGGGAATGGCTGGGGGAGGGGACCCCGCACCCACCGGGGGAGGGGGATGGCCCGGAGATACGCACATGGTGGGCCCAGAGGGACCGACTGGTGCTCCAGGAGGGCCTCCTGGGGCGCTGGTGGTACGTACCGGGGGGCGACAAGGTATTTCAGCTAGCGGTGCCAAGGGAGCGGCGGCGGGAGATCCTCCAGAGCCTACATGGCCCGCCCCTGTCCGGCCACCTGGGTCGGACTCGGACGGTCCGGCGCTGCCAGGCCAGCTATTATTGGCCGGGGTTCCGGCAGGATGTTTCAGTTTTTTGCGCCGCCTGCGTGGCCTGTCTCAAGAGAAAAGGGCCCCCGGGGCCCCACCGGGCGCCGATGGGCCATGTAGCCACGAGCGAGCCCCTGCAGAGGGCCGCACTCGACATCATGGGTCCGCTGCCCCGGAGTGAAGGGGGAAATCGATATATCCTCGTTATAATGGATTACTTTACGAAGTGGGCGGAGGGGGTGCCCCTTCCCAACCAGGAGGCGGGTACGGTGGCGCAAGCCTTTGTGGAACACTTTGTGTGCCGCCTGGGACCCCCTGCTGTGCTTCACTCGGACCAGGGCCGTAACTTCCAGTCGGAATTGTTCCGGCGCACTACGGAGTTATTGGGGATCAGTCAGACCAGGACCTGCGCATTTCGGCCGCAGAGCGATGGGTTGGTGGAGCGCGCTAACCGCACCATCGAGAATCTGCTGGCGGCTGTCGTGAGGGAGGACCAGGGTGACTGGGACCGCCATCTGCCCTTCGTCATGAGCGCTTATCGGTCCTCCGTGCACGCCTCCACCGGGGTCACGCCTAACCGGATGATGTTGGGCCGGGAGACCGCAGCACCTCTGGCCCTCTTGTACCCCCCTTCGGAGGGCCGGGGCACAGCCCCGGAACCCCCGGAGGGGTACGTAGGGCGCCTCCGCGAGGGAATGGAACGGGCCCACGATTGGGCGCGGCGATGCCTGGGGGCGGCGGTGGCCCGCCAACGGCGGAACCATGATCTCCGAGCACGGGGGGCCCCGTTCGAGGTGGGGTCTAGGGTCTACTACTTCCACCCTCAGCGCCGGGTGGGAGTTACCCCGTAGTTGCAGTCATGGTGGACGGGGCCCTGGGTAATCACAGGAAGGATCGGGGAGGCGGTGTACGCCATCGAAATGGGACGGCGCAAGCGGGTAGTGCACTTTGACGCCCTGAAGGGGGAGCCACCCAACCCGGATCGGGTGCGACAGGTGCGCCCTCCCGCGGGACCAAGTGGTGTATACGCGGAGTCAGGACAACACCACGGAATGTCGTCTGGATACTTTGCGAGGGACCGGTTCCAGGCCGAGGCCGGGACCACGGTCAAGTATTCTGTGTTGCCCCCGGAGGGGGGAGCGCAAGGGGGACGTAGTACAAGCAACTGGAGGAAGAGGGCACGCCGGCGGGCGCAGCAGATAGCAGCGGCCATCAAAGAAGACTGCGATCGACGCCTCCGGGAGGCTCCGGAGGCCGGGCAGCCCCCACGGCGAGTCGTCACGCTGCGCCGGACACCTCCGGGGCACCGCCTCACGGGGCCGGAAGTTGTTTTACCATCCCGGGTGACGTTCGCCCCTCCCGCACAGGAGAATTCAGCGGATCCCGCCAGTTCTCGCGGCGTTCGAGAGATCGCGAGATCAGGATCAGAGCAAGAAAAAATGGCGTCGGCACAACACGATTGCGCGACCTGCGGCGCCACCTTCAAGAGGGCGGACGGCCTGAAGCGCCACCGCGAGTCCAAGCATGAGGACTACTGCATGGGGTGGTCCTGCCCGGTTTGTGACCATAAATTCCAGAAAAAAAGGAAGAATGACTTCCTCCGGCATCTAGAACGCCACCACCACCCGTGGGGGGGGGACGCGACGCGCATCCCGGACGCGGTGCATATGTTCTTCCCCCCGGCCGAACGTCAGCGCTCGAAGTCGCGCACCCAGTCCAGCAGTGCGGGCTCGGCGGAGTCGACCACTGCCGTAGAGGGGGGACAGCGGGGGGGGGGGGGGCCCCGGGTGTGGCCCCAACGACGGCACAGCCCGTGTCGTCTTGCGGGCTGACGGCGCCGCGAGCCGGGGAGACCACACCGCCCCCGACCCCAGCCACTCCGACGGTGACGCCGACCTTATCAGACCCGGGCATATCGATCGGCGAGGGGGAGGACGCGGAGGTCACGGAGGCCGCCGGGGTGTTGGAAGCGATGCTCCAGTCGCCGGTCCTCGAGCCCCTCCTCCGCACGCCCGCCAAGAAGAGAAAAGTGCAGACTGCGGCGATCTGGGGCCTGGACTCGTCCCCAACAACCCAGCAGTGGTCCCCGGCGACGGTGGTGGCCCTCTCCAAGCTGGCAGGGGAGTTGGGCCTGAAGGGGCACCGGGCTATCGAGGAGGCGGTGGCCCGCGTACGAGCGGCCTTTGGAGTGGCGGTACCCGGCGCGCAGCCCTCTACATCCCGGGATGAGATGGGGGGGAAGGCTGGGACACGGATCCCCAACAAGGACGCGGCGAGGATGCCCCCCCCGACCCGGCGCAGCTCACCGCGGCACCGGCCGGCCAAGAGAGGGACGCCTGTGGCGGTGGCAGCGCCTCAGGCCCCGCCCCGGGTCTCGGAGACTGCGGCGGCTGTGTGCAGCCCCCCCCCCGCCTACCCCGGGACGGGACATCGTGGTGGCTCCGGCAGCCGTGTGCAGCCCGCTCCCGCCTACCCCCGGGCGGAACATCTCGGCGGAAGGAGACTCATCCAGCGGTGAGGAGGGCTCCTCGTCAGACTCCTCGTCAGACTCCTCGACAGACTCCCCGGACTCCCCGGAGGCAGCGGAGGATGGGCGCAGCGCCGGCAACAGGATGGTACCCGATGACGGAAAGACGCCCCCGGTTAGTGACCCCGGTGCGGTCGGCGGCGGGAAGCTCCGGAGAGCACCCCGCGCGGGTCCCGAGCTCGATGCCACTGTCGACCGTCGACGCGCCCGCGACCCCGGCGAGACCGGCAGGAGCGATGGGAATACCGACAACGCCCCGGGCGGCCTCTACACCCGACGCGGGGGGAAGCAGTGCCCCGCCGGTCGGAACCCCGACGTCCCCAGCCGCCCCGGAGGACAGGCACAACGCAGACACGCGGCCCGCGACCCCCGTCAATGTTGTCGGCGGAGGAGAGGGGAGAAGACCGAGAGCCCCCCCGGGCGGGCCCCTCGCGACAGAGGAGGAGAGAACAGCTGATCCGGTCCAGCGTGACGGTGCACCCCGCGTACCTGCCGTACGGGGCCGTCAGGGCCGTCACCTCCCAGTGGGACGGCGACAGCCATGTGCGTCTGCTGGGGCCGGGGACTGCCCGCGTACCGGACGAACTCGGGGGTGTCAGCCTCCCCTGGGAGGGCGAGCCGGCTACCCCGTTGGAGGTCTGGGCTCGGAGGGCCGAACCCACAGAGCTGTTGCGGGAGGGATACGTGGCGCTGGAGGCTGATCAGACGTCGCGATGTGCCGTCCGTTCTGATGGCAGCATTGAGGTCCGCTGGGAGCGCCGTACCGTCTACCGCAGGGTAAGTACAGGTCCTACCTTGATCGTTATGTGGGAATGTCACTTCACCTAGTCGCGGGCGTAATCTGGTCTGTCACTGGAAGGGGCCCCGGTGGGTAGTCAACCCCGGTGTCTTCCGGGGTCCGGGGAAGTCCTCCGAGAGAAGGGGGGGGAGCCGGACCATGAAGCTGGTAGAGGGGTACTGGGGGCGACCCCGTAGTAGGCCGGAGGGTGCAAATATATGAAAAAAAAAAAAAAAAAAAAAAAAAGTGGTGGGGGGGGGGAAGGAGGTGGTCTCCGACATAAGCCACCGGAATTCACGAGTTTCCCCCTGTTTTCTATTTTTACAGATGCTGACACGGCGGGACCAGCGGAGGAAGACACTAGTTAGGGGGCGCCCGGCGTGGCAGACCCATGTTCATGTTAGTGTAGTTCACCCTTAAGGTGCATAGGACCCTTATGGTCGGGCCCCGCTGTGGGGACCCTAGTGGTTGCGGTTCCGGTTGGCCCTTACGGCCGGCACGTTTCTCTGCGTGCCTTTCTACTTTTTACTCGTTACAGGTAAGACCCCTCTGGTCGGACCCCGTTATGGGGCCCCTAGTTTTGGCCCGTCTGGCCCAGGCCCCTATGGCCGGCGTGTTTTGGGGGCAGCCCCGCGCCACTCGTTGGCCCTTATGGCAGAGGACCCCCGGTCGGGGGGTTCCTCAGGGTAGAAGGGATTAAAAGGGGGGGGTTCTTGGACCCTTCTGGTCACCCCCGGCCCTTAAGGCCCGCGGTAGGCCCCTAAGGCAAGTCTCCTCCTCCGGAGTTCGGGGGGAGGGGGAGGTGCCCCCCAGGTTTCTCGAGCCCTTTGGCCCGCCCGGGGGGTCTTAGAATAGTACGGGGAGGGTGTGGCGGTTGGATGGGCCTGGGAGAGAGGGGGCGGCCGTGCCCCGGGGCGGGGCGCTCGTGGGGTACCAGCGGGAGTCTCGGGGACTCTCGCGGGGGCCCGATACTCGGCGTGAGACGTCGTCACTCGCCGGGTATTTAAGTGAGCGCGCCGCCCCGGGGCGGGCATTCTGGTTGTGCCAGCTCTGGAGCGTGGCCACCTCTCCCTTACAGACCCATCTGAATCCCCAAGGGGTTAGCTGAGGACCGCGTTAGATAATTGTATCCGCAGGCTTGTTCAATAAAGACCACAACTTGTCCGTTGGCACTTGAATTTCCGCGTCTGTTGATTATTACAATATGATAACTATAATTTGAACTTCAAAATTCAAAGGTCGAATAACAAATTTAGCACGTATTAGTGACCAAAAACTAAGGAATGATCGTGAGGAGAATAATATACATAATAGATGTTTCTAGCGATAGTAAATATAGTATTGCATTTGAAACACAGTAATTATAGACAATAGCGATGTGCCCATCACAGAAGGGGTTACGCATAAATTAAAAGAACAGACATGGACATGGAGGTGGCCCAGCCCCACAACATTAATCACATAGTTCACTTAGTAAGAAAGATAAGTAAAAACAGTCAGTATCCAGTTATGTCAGTCTCTGTTCTTGCGCGTTCAAACATATCCTTTGCATTCAAGACAAAACTTTGAAAAGTGATGAAAATAATATTAATTCAAGGACACTGTTATATTTTATCAGTAGCCATTGAATGAAGTATCTCTCCTATATTTGTGACAACATTCTCTGCTTACCTGTTCTGACTGTTGTACATTCTCGATGTATTTATAGAGCCATTGTGCCATGTACTCGATGGGATCAAGGGGCCGTTTTTCGCTAACTTCTGTCAGACAATCAACGAGGCATTTGCCAAGGTGTTTCTTGAGATATTCAGTGTCCATGATGCCCTGGAATACATAAGCGTATAATCGATAAGAAATGATGCTAAATACAAAAATATGCCAACATCAGCTCGGAATGTAAGCACATATAGCATAGTAATTCCTTGATCTAATAGATTTTTATTACCTATAAAACAAGGATTACTATTAGAAGTACTTCCTTGTATTAGAGCACAATGGAAGCTATAATTGGTATAACAATATCTGCCGACACTCAGCCCTAACACCATGCACACACCTGGTACCGGGTTGTTGAGGCATTGGTTGGTTTTGTATACGAGCTGTGCCTCTACTCAAATGCCAGATTTCATGGGATGGAGAGCTGTCACAAAGTCAGGTTATGGCTGGTCTTTTGATGTTTTTTGTTGTTGTTTTTTTTCCTTTCAATTTTCCTAAATAAATACATTACAATCACCCGAGTCTCGGGTGTTTTTCCTTATGAGGTCCATAACATATATACATATAACAGGACAGGTACAGTACAACAGGACGTAAACAATTAAACATGACATGACAGGTCATTTTTGCTCATGGATACTGGGTAATTGGTATTAAGCAATACATACAGTTCTTTTTTCATTCATTAGGTTAAGCGAACATGCGATATAGCATGCTAAGTCTTTAAATACGAGACAAAAGCACCTCACTTGCATAGGCCTCGGGTTATGGTTCAAAGCCTCAATGAGAATACTGATAGAAGTACTCTTAGGTGAAAGAATGTGTTGTTTTGATGGGTTTAAAAAAAAAAAATTTACGACATACTTCCACCTCATACTGGGTAAGGGCAATTGGTATTTAGCAATACATTGCATTGAAAACCTCATTCATTGCATCTAGCCCTGTCTGCATTATATTCCTCACCGTGTTGGCATTTTTCCCACCTACTATTATTATCAAATCATCTGCATGTATAATTACTTCTGATTGTTGCAGAATTTTAGATATATCATCTATAAATAGAATTTTTAAAAATACTGGTCCAAGGCCCGAGCCCTGGGGAACACTAGATTATGGGAGGGTTCGGTAAGTTTTCAGTTATACATTTGATACTCTGTGTTCTATCATCTAGATATGACTGTTGGTTTAAGCAAAGAGTGTAGACTTTAACTTGATATCTATGTGTTAGCTCTGACACATCTAGATTAATGGTAATGCATCAAACTGTCATATGCACCACAATTTCTCCACAAACAACACAACCAATAGTGCAACGGAATCGTCACACCAGTGTGACATATCCATGGACTTTTATGCAACGAATCTGTCGCAGTTGGTGTAATAAAACATGGTCGATCGGCATTTATGGGCCAATAAAACATGTGCAATGATCGCATCGCACCAGTGGAGCCGGGCCTTTAGGGTATGGTAGTACACATCTTTATCTCACCCCTTGGATAAATGTCCGTAGGCTTAACATTGGGAACTCGTTCTCCATGCCCCTACAAGTATTGCAGTTCGTTGTCCATGGTTAATTTCCTGTGTGTTGTCAATTCTTTTAGTGTGTACAGGGGTGAGATAAATACAGAAAGCAACTCGTTTTGATCGAAGAAGTTATTCTCCAACTCGTTTGAATGCTTCATGATATTTACTCGGCTGTCGCCCATCAAACTCATGAAGAACAATGACTGTGACCAAAACTTGTTGTTTCTTCTTTAGAAACCACTGCAGTGGCATAGATAAGCAACACCCTCACAGTGTTGGCTATAGCGGCTTCATATCCGTAGACAATACAAATACTAGAGAACTTGACTCGAAACGAACTAGACCCAGAGTTGCCTTGACCCATAATGAACTCAACCCATTAGAGGAGACCCAGCTATCCCTGTAAGGAAGCGTGCTTGTGGCAGTGTATACCACCAAGGAAAGGGACACATTATTGTTAGAAGTCATAATGCGAGTGTTTTTCTTTCTTTGTTTTTTTTTAATTTCAGGTAAGAGAGGTACAGTGACAATCTGCGAAGGCAGGTATTCTTTGTCGCACACAAGGTTAATCAGTGAACAATCTTCAACTCAGCAAAGATTAGATAACATAGTGTCCGACAAACTACGGTAGTCCAAAAAGAGAAACAAAGAAAGAATGACAGATTGATTGAATATGTTGATTCAACCTTTCTGCCGTGATGAAATGAGTATAACCATGTGATATGACAAA